>CM035415.1:25762347-26042347 GCA_020310875.1 Ceratopteris richardii
TAAACGTAAAGCACAGATGCCCAGAGTGGTTTAGAGGTTGAAGATATTCTACATCCAGCTCTCTTGATTTCTTGATTTTGAACATTTGTTACAACCCGTGTGTGCATCTTCAGTCTCCAATTCATAAATATTATGCCTATAAGAAAATATGCTCGAGAAGAAGACCTTCTCATTTATAGATGTGGCCTCATTGCCATCAATATTATGCATATAAAACCAGTGAGTCCATGCAGGCTTGCAAAGAAGCTGTGATGACAATTTAATAAATCCATTTGATATTTGAGTGATAACAAAGCTTTGTCGTTGTGCAAATGGGACCTAATGTTAAATATGCAACCAAAATCAATACCTTTGTGTGGATGTATAGATTTGTACCTAGCGTAATTGTCTCTATATAATATTCCATTGTTCCCTTTTATATGTGGTTGATGATTTCTACAACTTGTGCACTCCAATGATGTCAAATTATTACGAAATTGTGCTCCGTAATTAGTTCAAATCATAATGACATAACAAACCATTAATTTTTTTAATTATTCTTTTGATGCTAGGTCATGTCATGGAGGATTTTTCTTACATTTGCGTAGTCCTGCGTAGTCCCTACTAGAGTTCAACCCGAATTCAACCCATAAGTAAAAGGATTTCTCAGAATTCTTTTTGTGGGTGTCTTAATTCTTTTGAAAATTTTGTAAAATAAATAATCATGAAGTGAATTGTTCTCGTGTCACTTATGTAAAATTATTCAATAAGGTTCACTAGATTGCCCATCTAGAATTTTCTATGTACCATCTACGACTACTCTAAACCCAATTTGAGCTGTCATTTGACAAAGCATTTTGATGGAAAAGTTGTGTCACATGACAGACAGAAATGTTTTTAGCTGTCTTATGAAAAATTCTACTTCCTCATAAAGTTGGGCCGTGGGGGATATGTTGCACGCTGCCAATATATCTTTGCCAAAGAAGGGTTTCTATAACTATTTCGGACGCATGGGAATCGTGTTATGAGCAAAACATTTGTGTCCAATATGTTGGGACTCTGATGTGATGTATGTACTTGAAGTAAAGTGTGGTATATCTTTGAAGTAAAGTGTGGCACACTGTGTTGAAACCTTACATACATGATGTACCCGATGCACTGTTGCACCAAATCCTCTCTCTCATTTCACCAATCTCAATGTGAATCTCAATCTCACTCTCTCGTGCACGCTCTTCTCTTTGTCCATTTCTACTTTGTATGATTCTTTTGTGCATTCCTAAAACATGCACTCAATCAAAATAACATTTCTGGAGGCATGTGTCCACTTGGTCACTTTATAATAGCGTTTCTTTTGTGTACGTATTTTTAGAGTTCTCAAAACTTCAGGCCTTTTTTAATACTCATAATTTTCTACATGATTATTATGCATGCAATAGAGATAAAGATGAGATAAAGAGTAGAGTTACAAAGGAATCATGAGTAAACACACAAATACAAAAAGCGAGAGAGAGATGGATAGAGAGATAAAGAAAAACATGGCATGACCAAGTTTTCTCTAGCCGGTTCATGTACGAAAATGATGTTTGGTCTATTCTCTTTTATCCATAGGTTTGTGATAATCATGCTAGGTGGATTCATCACTCCCTAGACATTAAAGAAGAAAAAGTTCAATTCAAGTTTAGGGTGTGAATGCAATCTCTGTATTTTTTGATACGCACCAAAAGAGGCCTTATACTCCCCTTTTCCTTTGTTATATTTCTTCAAAAAGAGCACAAGGAATTCATTACTTTGGAATCCACTTGCTCTCTTTGCATGTGTCTTAGACTACTAAGCCTAGTAAAATGACTTCAATTTCAAGTTATTCATCTTCACTATTGGTTTACTCATCTTGAGACCTATGGATTCCTCTATATTCAGCCATGAATTAGCATCTAAAGAGAACATAGGAAGTCAACCCCAACTCTCATCCCATTATTTTCTTCACAACGAAATAGGTAAGGCTTCAACACCCTTGAGGTTAACAACCATCCATCTACGATTCCATCTCCAAAGGATTCCTAAATACGTGTGCGTCAGGCTCCCCATTGTTACTTGGACTACATGATAAATGGATATCTAATTTCATAGAATTTGGTTCATAGGTAGTATTTACTTGGCTTCCAAGTTGACCCAAATAAAATGATTCTTAATTATACAAAGAGTTCTTTGAGATCCATTACTGGTCCACATCCAAACTTTCTAAGGGCCTAAGTGTCTGAAGAGCTTCCCTATGACCAAGTCTCTTTTGTTGTTGGACACATCGATGGGCTTTTTTGTTTTAATCGGCTGATGATGGGATTGGTTGTTGTTCGAGCATGACAACAAGCTTAATTATTAGAAGGGTATGCAACATAATGTTCCGAGGTGTGTGATCATGATAAAGACATTCTTTATTTCCTCTATCATCTAATTCTTGAAATGTTGAAGGTTGAAAAATAACAAAATGTAGTAGTTTGGAAGAATCTACAAAACTTTGAGCGGGGTGGTTATGGTGATAGTCTCATGTATAATGGTCCTTGGTATAAGGGCAATGTTGATAAGTAGGTGTTGCCTCATGCAAAGATTCCTTACTTTGAACATGTTGATATTCTCTACATCGATAACACACCACTTATCTAGTATAACTTGGTTGGTTTGATACCTTCTCTACCTATTATGTGAGTCTCAAGTGCTACCATTAAAAGTGTGAGG
Source organism: Ceratopteris richardii (assembly GCA_020310875.1). Classification (NCBI taxonomy): domain Eukaryota; kingdom Viridiplantae; phylum Streptophyta; class Polypodiopsida; order Polypodiales; family Pteridaceae; genus Ceratopteris; species Ceratopteris richardii. The sequence continues at coordinate 25,765,057 of CM035415.1, forward strand.
GACTTGTGAATTACCTCTCTCTTGAGTGCTTTTGAGGTAGTAGCAGTCACAAGCCTCATGACCATTTTGCCATAGAATTAGCAAGCTCCTTGATTTTCACAATTCAAGCTGGAGTTGCCACTATTGTTTGATGTCATACATCATGCTTGTCTATAGATCTATTGAGTAGTCTGCAATTCCTTCACTTCCTGCCGAAGTCCTGCTTATAGGTTATCATTGTAACGTGCAGGTGGCAATGTGACGTTCTTCTCCTATTAGCTCTGTTTGATTTTAAGTGTTTCTAATTCGATCTCAATTACTCAATTAGGTCTAGAATGGTGGTTTAATTCATTTGAATTTTGCCTTCAAATTGCATTTTTGCCTCTTAAATACATGAAGCAGCCCCCACAAAGTCCTTGAATGTAGCATCTAACCTTAGTGGTTCTTGAAGCTTCTATTGCAAAGACCTTGGGAGGGTCTTCTCATACCCATTTCCTTACTAAAACATCATCTGGAGTATGCAACAAGTAACAGACAAGAGCTTTAGCATTTGTATAGAGTTCTTGAAAAGATTCACCTAGTTGGAGCTTTAAACTCTCTAGTTGAACCAAATCTCATTCTAAAGAGTTTTTAGGACAAAATTTCTAGCAAAACATGGCCTTCAAGGCTTCCCAAGTGGCAAAGTGCCCATATACATGTTCACTATACCACTTGTCTAGAATCCCATCACAAGAAGATGGAAACATGAAAAACATGGCATCTTCACGGTTTTGCACTCATCCTAGATTAACGAGATGAACTTCTTTATGTGATGATCGATGTCTTTGTGCACTTAACCCTTCAAAGTAGGAAATTTGATGCTCAACCTGAATAGTGAATTTTAGAGTTCTGCCATTGGTGCTTGGGTATCTCTAAACATATTAGACAGTAAATCATGGGTTCTCATAGGCTTTTGCCTACAAAAAGAGGTGTAGAGGCTAAATCTTTAGAAAGATCAATAGATACACTTAAAGGTATAGGGCTAACTGATTGTCGTGAAGGATGTTGAGTTGACTTTTTGGGACTCTGCAAACAAAGAGACTCCCTATCTATTCGAGGTTGGGTCATGTACCTAGTGGCCCAATTTGGGTTAGAGCCTAACAAGACTGAAAAATCAAACAAAACATAACATGAAAATGAAGGCTTACTTCAAATAGATGCCTTACACAAAGCATGCAAGGGTCCCACCATATGTGTCAAACTAGAGAAGTGATACATGCGACCTCTTTGAATAGGATTTTTCATGGTTCCCTAGATTCCTTCTTCTTAAGGAAGGATCTCCTTAGGGAAGTGTACCCTAAATTAGGCTTGTGCAAATAGAGACTTTGAAAAAAAAGAGAATAAGGATGAGAAAATCACAAGATCTTAATTGCTCATAATGATTCCAATGAATCAAAAACGATTTAATACAAAGCCAAAATATCTCCTTGCCGCTCCTTGCATATTGCTAAGGTTATCTACTCAGTCCTCTACTAGTAGGTCTCCCTTTCATCGACAACACAACAATGAGCAATCCAAATATGTGATTGACTTTAAGGTTTCAGTGACATGACACTTAACAAACTTTGCAAAATTCCACATAATGCACCTAACTCAAGAACAAATAATGATTAATCCAAAACAAGAGCTAAAGAACATTACAGCATTCAAAAGCAACTACACATTTTCTTAAAGCATCACGATGTACTCCATGTCTAAATCAACTACTAGCCCAAGACGCTAAATACATAGATAGGCTATCCTCCACACATGTATGTAGCAAACACATATTATAGTAAACCAAGAGGTGCAACAAATCCATCGTGAGTGTATCAATAGATAGAGAGGTCGCATGTATGAGCTCGCATGTATGAGCTCGGAAAGTCGAGCTACTACTTATAAAGACTCCAGAGGTCCAAAATGAGTTGCCTCGCTGATTTTAATGATTCCTTTGAAAAGATCCAGAATTAACTTCCCACATACACTACGTGCTTCAAAATGGCATGACGTTAATCCGTCTTTTTAGTTTTTACGATATCCGCATGGCTTTGTGATGACTCCATTCAAAATTCTTGAGAATCTTTTCTCTTTTGGATAATCTTGGAAAAAAGCCGATTTTTTAACCCATGGTGTGTTAGAAGCCCATGCATGCTCATAGAGCTCCAAAATTGCCTTTGTATAGTTATGCCAAAAAGGGGGAGGTGGAGTTGCCCTATTTTGGATGTGTAGCAAAGTTGGATTTCATATCCCCTTGCTTCTTACTTAGGAGGTGGTGAAGTCACTTCTCATGGTGTGGAGTCATTGGGGAGGAGTGCACAAGAGCAAGGTTCCATCTTGTGAAGAAGTAGTGGTGGAGTCACCCAATTATTGGGCTTTGAAAAGATGTGGAATTGGGGACTTAGATCGCTTTGATACCTCGAGGAAAGGAGTGAGATCGCCCTTGATATGGGGTCGCCCCTTGAGGAAAGTCAACTTATTACAAAGCAAGGAGGAAAAGGGTTTGGGGGTAGCCCTTTATGATGCAAAGAAGTAAAAGGGGCACCCCTCATGGGAATCTCGCTTCCATAAATCGTGCAAGAGTGAGCAATTTGGTGCCCCTCTTAATCAAAAAAGGAAGGACGTGGGTTTTCGTGATTAAGTCTTGCCAAGACATCGAGCCACTTCCCTTATGTGATCCATACGAATAAGGGTGAGGGTGTACCTTAGCAGGGTCCTAAGCAAAAAGAAACGGTTTTACACCCAATCTTGGGATGTTAGCCAAACAAAGGGCGAGCATGCACCTAAGTTGCTTCATGCGAGATATAGGTCAAGTGTACCATAACAAGGCGAGTGGCTCTTGGGAAAGCAGAGGAAGATGAGGTGCCAACTCTTGTATTTAGGCAAGTGGGCACTCATTTTAGGCCATATCCGTAGATAGGGCGATAGTGCACCCATACGTGGCCCCACGAGGAGTGATGGCCCAAGCCGAGTGTGCGCCTTGTAGTTTATCTCAAAGATAATGAGGGCGAACAGACGCCCATCCTTGGGATTCATGCACCATAGGGCGAGTGTGCATCCTATTCTCGGCTTGCAACAACATGGGCGAGTGCAAGGAGGGTGGGAGATTATCTTGCAGATAGGGCTACAGGGTGCCTAATCATAAGCAATTAAGGCGAGTGCTGTTGGACCTCCATATATTAAATACAGATTGGGGCTCAACCAAAGCGGGCAATTATGATTAGGCTTGGGAATAGTGGTGTTTTTTTGTACTTAGAATGCGGTGAGTTCCTAATGTCGAGCATTTCACAATCTCCATGCTACACCTACTATATGGATACCTATTCTCTACTATGGTTCTTCTGGAAGACAATAGAAGGTTTTTGTTTTTCGATTCGAACCCTCGTCTTCAACATTGATTCTTAAACATCTCCAAAAATTCAATTATGTTCCTCAATTAAAAATAGAACTTATCTGCTCATATCTGCATTGGCTATACGAATTCGAATCCATCTAGTTTAGGAGGAACAATAAGAAGGAATTTTCTTTTGTAGTTTTTCTTTTCTACAAAGCTCCGTGGAATCTGCATTGTTTGCCCCTTTTTTAGTTCAACTTAAGATTTTCGCCATGTGTTTTTCTAACTAGGCGTCCATTATACTGAGATGTATTCCTGGTTCCTAAGCTGGCCCACGATTTTATACAATATTGAGGGTAATGAAAAGTAGTAAATCGTTAAAGGTTCCCTTTTCTCACTATTTACTAAAGACTTGGTTATTCAACTCATTTTGTACGACCGAAAACGTTGACTTAAAGAGGCAACTTGCACAAACCACTTCATTTTCTGTCCTTCATAGAAGAAATGCACTGAAGTCCAAAACTCTTTGGATTGATAAATCGAATACCTGTGGAAATTATCACTGAGAAAGATAGTAGAATAATGCTTATTTTGTTCTTCTACTTCAAGCGTTCATAGGAGGTATTGGAAAAAACTAACCCTCTGATGCATGTTTCGTTCTGTGTGGAATTGCAATCATCGCTATGTAGATATTTGAAATTTTATGAAGTCAGAATGTCTTAAAATACTTTTTCATGTGATGTTTTAAACTAAGACCTAGTAAGATAGAAGAGAAACACAGAGGATAAAATTAAGCTTTATGACTTTTTCATCCCCTTCGTGAAGGTGCCATTTGTTTATTCAGTTTGTTGTTTTTCTAGAATAAACTATTTGTACTGTTTAGATGGGGCAGGGGAGGGTGGACTTCTTACAGCCGTGGATTCTTCTACCTAAACAAAGAAGAAATTTCTTCAATAGCCGTGGCAGTCTTTTCTACGTTGACTTACATCTTTCTCTCCAAAGCATCCAAACCATTTCACTTCTAATGGCATTCCACGAATGAGACGAGCAAGTTGATCGCTTCACCAAATATCTCCTGGTCCTAATTTACTTGATGAGGTAACAATAGGGTCTCACTAAGGTAGGATTTCGTTAGCGGAGGGTTGAAACATCTTGATCTGGCCTTTAATATTTTGTCTTAATTTTCTATTCTCTTTTCATTACCCTCTTTAATATATACTTACTTTTTCTATCCTAGTCTATTTTAGCAAGTTTTAAAGGTTCTAGAGGCTTTCTCGCCTCTAATCTTACCATTCTTAATTTCCTCTCTTGATCATCACATGGGGTAATATCACCTCACACTTGAGCTTTTTTATCCTATTTTTTTTGAAACCATACCTCTCTCTAGAAACAAAAAGAAAAATAAAGAGCTTCAATCAGTAGATTCAATTTCCTCCACATCTCTAACTTCCATTCTCTATATATGCGCAATAACAAGCGTATGTTTATATTTACCATTTAGATGAAATCATCCTTCCATAAAATCTTTGATAATCTATCTATCGAAATTTCTATAGAAACTCGACTTTTGAAGCATCACACAGGACAAATCTACTATCATACCTTTATCCAATGTCATAGGGTTAAAATGTCTTGAGCTCTTAAAAAGATTTCATGGAATCAACTCATCCTTTTGGAAGCGGGCATGAGTTACTTGGCAATCCTTTCCAAAATATTACGGAACATTTGGAAAGATTGATGTATAGCTGCCCTTAGGATTCTTCCATCGAGAATTTCCCTTCTCTGCTAGGTGAAAGAATCAATAATTATGCGAATTTCCCCCTATTTAAACATTCAGCGTAACAATGCGTTTATGAAAGACTCGATCCCCCAAAAACGTAACAAAGCGTTTATGAACCTACGTTTTGTCATCTAAAGTTAAATCATACAAGATTTCGTGAGCGAAAACGAATGTCATCTTGCCACTTTCATGCTTCATCCCCATTTTCTTTGTTCCCAGAAAAGTTAATGGCTTGATGAATTTCAGAGCATCCATAGTAGCACGAGATACTGAAGAAAAAAGGTTTAAGAAGTTTCTTATTTTCATTATCTTTAAGGTAACAATCCTATTCATGAAAAGAAAGTGAAAATATTACCTTTACAATCCAATTCCTCTAGTCCTTTACATCCTCCCAAATTCAATTCTCGCAGCGATCTCGTTTCGAGAGCTAATTTCTTTAGCTTTATGCACCATAGTACGGCGAGTTCTTCTAATTTTGGTAGCGAAATCTGCGATGATACATCGATGCAATTTAATGACACATTTTGTTCATCAAAAGAGGAGAAGAAACGCAAAGCTAGAAGATTCCTCAAACTAACATTCACACTCTCAAGGCTGCCGGGCTTCGACTCTAACATTCTCAGACTTAGTTTCCGAAGCGTTAGGGGAAGGAAGGAAAGAGTTGTGAGAGATGAGCAGCGATCAAGGATGAGCTGTTCCAAGCACGCGAGACCTGTGTAATATGCAAAAAAGAATGAAGATACTTCAAGACAACTCTAAATGCTGGAAAAATCACATGATTTCAAGACAAACGTTATATGCTGCCAGATTCAACGAATGCTTCAAGCTCAGAATTGGGATGGTGCGTCAATATTATATATTACTTTCAGAGGAACAAGTGACGTGGAAATATGCAATAACAAAGATCGTTCCTACAGACTTTGTGTTTCTAACTAGACTATAACATTTTCTACTTTCTTAATTGAAAAAATAGAGAGCGCCTTTAGTTAGCCTTTCGAAACGCAAAACAGCTATATTATGCAATCAAAGAAGCGAGCCTAACAGTTCCAAATATGCAAGTGCATGAAATACAGCTTAATCGTTGATAAAACGCAGCTTGTTGTTTGAATTGAGTGAAATGCATATACTTTAAGAGCTTTCCTAGTTTAAAAAACAGTTTAAAAAGGTGTTGGATGAATTTCTGGTCATACCGACGGTCACAGTCGGCGTCGGTATAGGCTTCGGAAAATGTCACTAAGAGATACCGACGGTCAAATGACCATCGGTATGACCGTTCCAAATGGATTGTCGGTGTGGCCCGCCGTCGTCGCTATATACGTCGACATATGCGTCGGTATAGGCATCGGTATGGGTGTCGATATACGCGTCGGTAATTTATTGAGAACTACCGACGCGTATACCGACGCCCATACTGGCGCCTATACCGGCGGTGAGTTTTAAACATACCGCGAACCCGAGAGCAAAACTTCACATTTTTGCACGTGTTTGAGTATTGTTGGTCTTGTGTCGAACTTGCACGCGCGAACCGAATTGCGACCTGCATTGCCTTGTGCACACACACACACATAGATCTCTCTCTCTACACACACACACTCTCTCTCGGCATACATCTCACATCTTGGTAAGTGTTATGCGTACTGTTAGCATTTGTGTTTCTCTATGCTTTAGGGTTCGTAATTTCTCTTTTCTTTGATGTTGCAGAAGTTCTTTGGCGTCGATTGTTTGGAATTGGACGATAGACGACCTACATTATGCTTTGACGACAACGATTCAGAAGAGGGACATACTTGTAAGTGATTCTTTTGTTGTCTATTGATAGAGAGAGAAAGAGAGAGAGAGAGAGAGAGAGAGAGAGAGAGAGAGAGAAAGAAAGAGAGAGAGAATAGAAAGGAAGATAGAGAGAAGAGAAAGTAAGATAGAGATAGGAAAATAGAGCATACATACACACACACATTTACACATGCATACATACACACATACATGTACACACATGCATGGTTACATACACACACCTATACACACATGCATGCTTACATACACACACACATATACACACATGCATGCATACACACACACATAAATTAAGACACATGCATACATACACACACATGCATACACACATACATACACACACATATATACACATATGCATACATACACATACACACACATATATACACACATACATACACGCACACAAATATACACACATATACACACATGCATGCATACATACACACGCATATACACACATGCATGCATACACACATATATACACACATGCATACATACACACATATACACACATGCATGTATACATACACATGCATGTATACATACACACACATGTATACACATGCATACACATGCATACACATACACACATACACATACATGCATGCATACATACACACACGTACACACACATGCATGCCTATATACACACACATACACATACACACACATGTATACACATGCATACATACACACACACATGTACACATGCATACATACACACACATATATACACACATGCATACATACACACATATAATCCTATTTTTATTTTGAAGTTTTTTTTTACATCAAATATATAAAAATAGGATTAGGGTTTTTTTGCTATTTACACATATATACACATACACATAATATATATATATATATATATATATATATATATATATATATATATATATATATATATATATATATATATATATATATACATGTATATGCACATGTATACAGAATATATACATATTTTAGGTCTAGATATTTAAGATTAGGGTTTTAGGATTTAGTATTTCATATTTAAGTTTAAGTCTTTCTGATTAGGGTTTTAGGGTTTTAATATGTAGATAACATATATACACAAACACACATATACATATAATATATACATACATGTAGATACACATGCATACAAAAATATACATATTTTAGATTTAAATCTTTAAAATTAGGGTTTTAGGGTTTTAACACCTACATAACATATATGCACACATACACATGCACATATAATACATATATACATGTATATACACATGTATACAGAAATATACATATTTTAGGTCTAGATATTTAAGATTAGGGTTTTAGGGTTTAGTATTTCATACTTAACTTTAAGTCTTTCTGATTAGGGTTTTAGGGTTTTAATACGTAGATAACATATATACACAAACACACATATACATATAATACATACATACATGTAGATACACATGCATACAAAAATATACATATTTTAGATTTAAATCTTTAAAATTAGGGTTTTAGGGTTTTAACACCTACATAACATATATGCACACATACACATGCACATATAATACATATATACATGTATATACACATGTATACAGAAATATACATATTTTAGGTCTAGATATTTAAGATTAGGGTTTTAGGGTTTAGTATTTCATATTTAAGTTTAAGTCTTTCTGATTAGGGTTTTAATACGTAGATAACATATATACACAAACACACATATACATATAATACATACATACATGTAGATACACATGCATACAAAAATATACATATTTTAGATTTAAATCTTTAAAATTAGGGTTTTAGGGTTTTAACAACTACATAACATATATGCACACATATACATGCACATATAATACATATATACATGTATATACACATGTATATAGAAATATACATATTTTAGGTCTAGATATTTAAGATTAGGGTTTTAGGGTTTAGTATTTCAGATATAAGTCTTAGTCTTTCTGATTAGGGTTTTAGGATTTTAATACATAGATAAGATATATACACAAACACACATATACATATAATACATACATACATGTAGATACACATGCATACAAAAATATACATATTTTCAATTTAAATCTTTAAAATTAGGATTTTAGGGTTTTGACACCTACATAACATATATGCACACATACACATGCACATATAACACATATATACATGTATATACACATGTATACAGAAATATACATATTTTAGGTGTAGATATTTAAGATTAGGGTTTTAGGGTTTAGTATTTCAGATATCAGTCTTAGTCTTTCTGATTAGGGTTTTAGGGTTTTAATACATAGATAACATATATACACAAACACACATATACATATAATACATACATACATGTAGATACACATGCATACAAAAATATAAATATTTTAAATTTAAATCTTTAAAGTTGGGGTTTTAGGGTTTTAACACCTACATATTATATATGCACACATACACATGCACATATAATACATATATAAATGTATATACACATGTATACACAAATATACATATTTTAATTCTAGATATTTAAGATTAGGGTTTTAGGATTTAGTATTTCAGATCTAGAATTTTAAGATTAGGGTTTTAATTAAATATATATAATTAAATATATAAAAATAGGATTACATAAGGAAAAAAAATCTGAATATATAATTAAATATATATATAAAATAAGATAATTATATACATAAATAAATATAAAAAGAACTAGTGTCTTAAATAATTTAATTAAATATATAAAATTAAATATATAAAAATAGGCTTATGTAAGAAAAAAAATCTGAATATATAAATAAACATATATATATATAAAATAAGATAATTATATACATAAATAAATATAAAAAGAACTAATGTTTTAAATAATTTAATTAAGTATATATAATTAAATATATAAAATTAAATATATAAAAAGAGGATTACATAAGGAAAAATATCTAAAAATATATAAATAAATAAATATATAAAATAAGATAAATATATACATAAAAAGGTGTAAAAAAACCTAGTGTTTTAAATAAATTAATTAAATAGATATAATTAAATATATAAAGTTAAATATATAAAAGTAGGATTACGTACGGAAAAAATCTGAATATATAAATAAATATATATATAAAATAAGATAACTATATAGATAAATAAATATAAAAAAAACTAGCGTTTTAAATAATTTAATTAAGTATTTACAATTAAATATTTACAATTAAATATATAAAAATAGGATTAAGTAAGGAAAAAATCTGAATATATAAATAAATATATATATAAGGTAGGATAATTATATAGCTAATAAAATATGATAAGAACTAGTATTTTAAATAAATAAATGAAATATATTTGATTAAATATATAAAAATAGTTTTAAATTTAATCATGTTATATAGAGTGAATATATATACAATACACAAACACACATACTTATATACCTATCTATATTCACATACATATACATATACACATATATATACACATGCATACATATATATACATGTTTTAGTTCTACGTCATTTGGATTAGGGTTTTAGGGTTTTAACACCTACATAACATATATACACACATACACATATACATAGGGTTTTAGATAAAATAGGATAGCTATATAGATTAGGGTTTTAAAATTAGAGTTTTAAGTTTTCTTAGGTATTCAAGTATTTAGGTTTAGTATTTCAGATTTAAGTCTTTAAGAGTTAGACTTTTAGGTTTAATAAAAAAACAAATGTTCTAAATGTTATAAAATGTCCATATTGTAGCAGATGGCTTCTTTGGATCCTTAAGAGAGAATGGCATGTCCTTGCAGAGAGTGCAAGTATCAAATTTATCAAAAACGACGGATTTATACGGCACATGTTAGAGAGTATGGATCCTTTGATAGGAGTCGATTGGAAAACCTACGCTATCATTCGCATGGTCCCCCAGGTGAGTAGATGGATCCAAACAACATTGCACCGGTAACCTCTCGTGGACAAAAGAGAGAAAAAAAGGACTTATACGTACAAGCAAGCACTAATAATATTACACAGAATGAACATATGGAAGAGATGCTTGAAACATTTTATGAGATGGACGAAGCTCATGATGGTGAAGAAGGTGTGGTGAGTTTCATGGACACAACAGAATTTCCACGATCAGAAGTGGATGAAGAATATGAAAAACATGCGAAGATTAGCTCGTTTACCACTTTATAATGGAGCAAAGATATATGTACTACGTGCTTCACTCGCGATGCTCAATCTGCAATCCATTTATGGATGGTCAGATAGTAGTGTCACTGAATTGTTCAGGTAAGTGGATAACAAATTGGCTTTCATTGTTTTATCACAATAACTTCATTTACTAATATCATTTTAATTGCTTATTGCAGGCTTCTTAAAGATCAATTTTTTCTAGAGGGCAATGACATGCCTCCAACACGTGGAGATGCAAAAAAACTTTTACAGTCCATTGGAGTGGATTATACTAAAATTCATGCTTGTCCGAATGATTGCATTCTCTTTCGGAATGAGTATGAGCGAGGTTGTATGCAAGAGTTGTGGGCAATTACTAAGCCCAATGGAACAGTATCGTTACCAAGAGCTCCTTGGGTGCTTCGTAGGATGGAAGAGTAACAAGTGAAGAAAACAATTTTTGAGTTTTGTACACCTACTGGTTGCATGAGATGTCTAAAGACTACTTTCACACAAAACGATGATCTTGCAGGACTCAAGTCTCATGATTGGCACAAGTTTTTACAATTTGTGCTCCCTGTAGCCCTAAAAGATTGTCTTTCAGAGGATGTACGAAAAACCATTTATAAAATTAGTTCTTTAGTACGGTGGATATCTTCTAAAGAGATAAATAGAGATAGCATAGAGAGTGCGAAACTCAATGCTATCCAGGTTGTTTGTATGGTAGAAAAATACTTTCCCACAAGTATTCTCACTATTCAACTTCATTTACTGGTTCATGTAGTAGATGAAGTTGCAATAGCAGGAACTGTCCATAGTCGATGGATGTTCTTTTTTTTTAAATATAAAGGAAGTTCGGCATTAGCCTACTCTCTCGGACTTGAATTAAATAAAGAAAAGTACAAGAGAAGGGGACTAGTGCCCATGGGTCCCCCCAAATCCCACAAAGCAGGGGAAGCTTTTATAGAGCTTAGATGACATTACAAAGAAGGTTAATCACCCTCTCATCACCCTCATGTGGGGCCCACTTGGGTTTAAGCTTGTTATTGATCAAAAGGAGTACTTGATGATGCCTGAAGGGGGGGGGGAATTTCTTACAGTTGGAAATCCTTTTGCCAAGGAGGAACAATGATTTCTCAATTGACCACTCTTTGGGGGAGTCACCGAAGTTGAAAGCACATCTTTCCCGCTAGATTTTCCATAGGACCTCCCCTCTGATGGCATTCTAGAGAGTCGCGGAGCAGCCGATCGCTTCTCCCAGCAGGGCTTGCTGCCAACTGAGACGTTTTTGAAGTCTAATTGTCTTTCCAACCATCTTCCAGAGTCTATTGGAGTTGGGGCAGGTAAAGAAGATTTGTGAAACATCTTCGATAGACCGATAGCAGCGTTTGCACCAGGGAGGGATCCCACAAATTTTGCTATACTTAAGGTTGGTCAAGATTCCATGATGAAGAATTTTCCATAAGAGGACAGACTTTTTGATTTCTATGAGGGGGTGCCAGATAGCCATGAACTTCATGTCCCACCAAAGCCGCGTCCATGACATGCACCACTTCTTGTTGAGGTTAACCTGATAGTCAATCATTTCTTTGATGTTCGGGATTTTTGATAGGCTATTCCCATTGTGCCATTTGAGACCAAGCAAGCTCGACATGTCGTGTCCCATGAGAAGGCGAACTTTGTGTCGGTCCCAGGCGAGACATCTGCTTTGCAAAGTGTTCCATTCTTCATGCGAAATATTGATGCAAGGATCAATATCCTCGAAGTTGATCTAGCGGTTGGTGTCTTGTTTCCAGAGATGTTTCCAGTTTTTGAAGCCTTTGTTCCATAACTTCTTGGCATTTTGAATGTTCCAAGATTCCACACTCTAGATGCCATGGGTCGGAAACCAGATAGAGTTGTTTTGTCTGATACCCGCAGCCCACTTCCAGTCTTCACATCCAACAAGAAAGGAAATAAATGGTAGATGATAAGAGGAACATCTTGATAACCATAGCACGACCAGCAAGATTGATTTGCATACCTCTCCAATAGTTAAGCTTGTTTTCGAGTTTGGCTAGCACCCAGTTCCACCACTGTTCCATAGAGACGCCAAACCCCAAGGGAATCCCAAGAAGCCGAAAAATTTGGCCCTGCGGAATGATTTGATAGCCATGATCAATGAGAAGGTCGGGCTGTGACCCACCAATAGCTCTAAAGGCAGTCTTAGAGTGGTTGATTATGGATCCAGAGGCTTCACAAAAAGTAGCAAGACACTTCCAAAATGTCTCCATGCTGGTACTATCATTGTGAACAAACGCGTTCATATCATTGGCAAAAAGTCTCATGGTGATCAGACTGTGGTCATGCGGCAAATGAAGGCCTTTAATGTTACCAGCTTCCACCTGATGCTCCACCAGCCTGCTAAGCCCTTCCGTGGCAATGGCAAAGAGAAGGGGAGCCAATGGGCACCCTTGTCTGATAGATCTTCTAAGTTTGATCACCTTTGAAAGTTTTCCATTAATGTTAATTTGGGTCGATGCGTTTTCGAGAAGGGTCGCGATCATCTTGGTGAATTTCTGACTACATCCAAGATCTTGGAGTGACTGTAGAATATAGTCCCATTCTAGCCTGTCGTAGGCTTCATCAAAGTCGATCTTGAGGAAGACTACATCTTGTTTAGACTCATTTGCAAATTCAAGACCTTCCCAGATAACTATAATGGTTTCCAAAATTGACCTACCTTTGATGAAACCTTTTTGGTCCTCGCTTAACCACGCTCTCAAGTGGCAAGAGATTATGTTGGCAATGACTTTGGCAATGATGTTGTATCTTGTTTGGAGCATTGTAATAGGATGCCAGTTCTCTATTCTATTCTTTTCCCCTTTTTTGTGTATTAACTTGATAATGCCATTGTTGAGACAAGAAGGAAGCACGCCAAACTTGAGTGCCTCTTGCCAAACCAAACGAAGAGGGCTGGCAACCACCAACTTGAAGGATTTAAAGAACTCATTAGTGAGCCCGTCGCGTCCCAGGCTTTTACCTGAAGGGAGGGCATCAATGACCTCAATGATTTGGGCTTCAGAGATAGAGGCATGAAGCAGGGAGTGAAGGTTGAGTGGTATCCTGTGGGGGGAAACCCTAGATATGGCTGCCATACAGTCCCTTCTATGGTGGGAGAGGGGGTTCGAGGTCCCCAGGAGTCTTGTGAAGTGCCCTTCAATGATCCCAAAATTATCTTCTTCAGTATTGCATACATTGCCATTTGCGTCTAGCAATAAGGGGATCGATTCTCTGTTGTGTTTCCTTTTGAGGATACGGCACATCTCTTTGGTGGGTTTGTCGGCTTTGCCAGCCCACCACTCCTTGAAGAAAATTTGCAAATTTTTCCTTTGTATCTCTTTCTCGTATCTCAGCAGCGCTCTGATTTTTCGAAGTCCTTTCTGGGCTTGAGATTTTCCTTTCTTCACTTCCTCCTCGAGCCGCCAGAGTCTATAATATAGAGCTTCTCTACGAGCCCGCCACGCAGTCTCAAGCATCTTCCTGGATCTAATCATGATCTGTCGTGACTTATCGACCGCACTTCTCCAGCACTTGGCTACGGACAAGCCAGAGGCGAATGCCTCCTTCCCCACATCAGAAATTTCTTGATGGACGGAGGGGAGAGAGAAGGAGGGCACAGTAGCATGGAACCAAGGAGCCTTACGGATCTTGGTGGGGGGTTGAAAAGTGATGACGATCATGTAGTGATCAGAGATGGTGAGGTCGGTGCATTGCGAGAGGGAAGGGCGGCCCCACTGATGAGTAAAACTCTTAGAAATGTAGCATCTATCAAGTCTAGCTTTCCTCAGGTCCTTGCCTGCTTGGAGATTTGACCAAGAAAAGCCATTCAAGTCTTTGAATTCGACCAAATCCAAGTGTAGTTTGGTTTTGTCCCACGTTTCTTTCTCCCGACTATCGATGACCCTACCCTTGCCCATCCATCTGTCCATAGGGTCCTCCACCATGTTGAAGTCACCACAAATAAGCACGTTGTGGGGGAGCGAGTCCAAGGAGGTCCAAGTGTTAAGTCTCTCTAACTCCCCATTAGGGGCATACAAAGAAACTAAAGTAAAACAAAAGGGAGCACCGAAAGAAACAGCAATCCATCGATGGCATTCATCTTCAATGGAGTTCTCAAGCTTTTCAAACCAGAATTGATTAATACCGATTACCGTTCCACCCAACCCGCGCTGATGTGTCGTTGAAATCCAAACATGGGTCGAGGAGACATGTCTAAGCCGTTTCTGGAGGTCTTCTCCATCAATTTTAATCTCTTGAATACATATAAAATCTGGGTTTAGGCTAATGTCGCAAAGCCATTGACCAATGATGATCGCTCTTGAGGGGTCGGTTAGCCCTCTAGCATTTAACGAGATGATGATCATTGTCGTAGTGAGCCCTCTTTGCGGGAGGGAGCTTTGTCCTTTCTTTTCTTGGATTCATCTTTCTTTTTCGCTCAGATCGGATCCCAAGTTAGCAATAGGTTCTTATGGGGGCTTTTCCACAGTAACTCCATAGGTTGTTTTCCTTTGCGGGATGCCTCCTGCTGGTAAGAACTAGACACCGTTTTCGACTCCGTTTCCGGAATAGTGGATCCGATGATGGAGCTTTCACTATCCATGTTATCTTCGTTACTAGTAGTAAAGCCGTCTTCTTTGCTTGTAGTGTAACCCTCCTGCGAGGTTTCTTTACTGTCAGGGATATGTAGGGCTTTGTCGTTGGTATCCACCTCAAGTTGGTTCCCACCTGGGTAGTCAAACTCATTGATCTCCTTTTCCAGATTGCAATACAAGTTGCTGGAGGGGGTAACTGACATGTTTCGCTCAGAAGTTGCCCTAGGGCTTCTTTTCCTTCTTCTTCTGACTTTGATGAACCCGTCTGCATCAGCTTCTGGATTAAGGGGGCCCTTGACTTCCTCTACTTTCGTCGAGTTATTTAATGCCCCATTGCTATCTTGAGCGTTTCTGGGGGCTTCTTGATTTGACTTGCTTTTTTGTCTCAAAGGGCAATCTTTAATCCTGTGACCTTGTTCGCCACAACAAAAGCACGCGTTGGGAAGGTTTCTATAATTGATGTCTTGCTCCCATACATACCCTTCCCCCAAGTCCACTTTGATCTTCGATGGAAGCGGCATGCTGAGGTCAGCCTCGACACAGATTTGAGGGTGCCACCGAGCGTTGAACGAGTGTCTTGCACCTTCATAAATGAGACCACCAATGTCCTTGCGTGAGGCCAAGGGCTTGCCGATAGGAGAAACGATGTCCCGCACGAAGTTGTACAAGAAGTATGGCAGGTTAGGGAGCTCAACCCAGAGAGGGTACCGAAGCGATTTTGATTTGTCCGGAGTAAGATCAGAGGACCATCTGAATAGGCACAGTGTCGCCCGGCCGAGTTGCCAAGTTCCGACACTTAGGGCTCGAAACGCCATATCTTCATTTTCAAAGACTAGCAACATGTGGCTTGCCGGTAAGAACTGACACTTACAAACAACTAGCCCACGGGGGAACCACTCGTTGCGAAGCCACTGTCGCACAATTTTGAGTGGGGGCCTAGGGCCGAACATTTGGCCGACGAGGCAAGCTTTCTTGAGCTCCTCCTGAGTTGACATAATTGTGGATCTACTGAGGGAGACCAAGGGGGGTTCAACACTCTCGAAGGCCCCAAGGGTGGCACAAGAACCCCCCTCCAACAGAGAGGCCAGGTTACCGGTCTCCCCCGGAGGAGGGGCCAGGTTACTTCTCACAAAAGAGGGGGTCGCCAAATCCATGACAAAAAATTAGACAATGGTTCTTGGTACCATGAGGGTACAACAAAGGAGGACTGAAGTTCTTTCTCTTTTTTGATGAACAAAGTTAGAGTTTTAGAGAAGATGTCATATGCATTGAAGCTTACATCCTGCTCGTTCCTTGAAAGAAAGGTTTTAAACATCCAAGGTTTAAATTAAGTGTAAGCTCAAGCAATAACACCAAGAAGGAAAGCAACTGAGAATGTAAAATGACCCACTCCACAACAGACACTGACACCAAAAGGAGATGCTTGGAGTTAATGCGGGTGAAGAGAGAGAAATAGCCAAGAATTGGCGTTAATGACACTGACACCAAAAGGAGATGCTTGGAGTTAATGCGGGTGAAGAGAGAGAAATAGCCAAGAATTGGCGTTAATGTTTTCCAGTAATGCTTTTCGAAACTTTAAGCTTTTGCCGTTCCTTGAAAGAAAGGCTTTAAACATGCAAGGTTTAAATTAAGTGTAAGCTCAAGCAATAACACCAAGAAGGAAAGCAACTGAGAATGAAAAATGCCCCACTCCACGACGGACACTGGCACCAAAAGGAGATGCTTGTAGTTAACGCGCATGAAGAGAGAGAAATAGCCAAGAATTGGCGTTAATGTTTTCCAGTAATGCTTTTCGAAACTTTAAGCTTCACACATTGCTCGACTTCCACAGCTTGTCAATCGCGCACCTCCCATCACATTGGCGTCGATGATTTCTGACTAGTAAATCTTTTAAAAAATCCATATCTTCGAAGGCTTGTCAATCGCATGACTCCTGTCAGTCCTGATGGATAGAAAGCCCTTCTCTCAGTCAGTCATGACGGGCCACGAAGGACACACACATCTTCTAAGGCTTGTCAATCGCTCGCCTCCCGTCAGTCACGATGGATAGAAAGCACATCTGTCAATCGGTTGCCACTCTCAGTCGGTCGCAGTCGGGCCGCGATGGACACAGACCAGCTTGTCCGTTGCCAATACTGTCTCAATCGTAGCTTGTTCAGCACATCTCTCAGTCGGTCGCCACTCTCAGTCAGTCGGTACTCTCAGTAGGTGCTCACACCTCTCGGACGCACCAGCAGAAAGCTCCAAGAATCATACACTACCGTCGATGGATGTTCTTCTTAGAGCGCTTTATGAAGACATTAAAAGGGTTTGTTCGACAAAGAGCACGTCCAGAGGGTAGCATGGCAGAGGGATGGCTTGTACAAGAATCTCTTGTATTCATAACTGAGTTTCTACGTATATGGATCCCGAAATGCCTCGCTTATGGAGCGATGATGAAGATGTTCGTCTCGTAGGTGATGAACCACAAGGTAAAGGATTGCAAAAGAAAAATGGATGCAGCTTTCAGAGAGAAGGCAATGAAGTTTTGCACAGTTAACTCTGAGCCTATGCAAAAGTGGTTAGAAAGGTATGAACTTGCCAAGGAAACTAACGCAAAGGAAAGAGCTCAGTTTCGAAGAAATCGTTCCACTCGATTTTTGCCTCTTCCAGAAAACCTTCGACCTCTCCGACCTTTTCCAACGAGCAGATGGCTAGATGCAGCGGTTTCGCAAGCAAAGGCAGCGGGTGAAGATATCTCTGAAGAAGAAGAAGAACTCGCAAAAGGATGTGATTGGGAGTATATTAAATATGGTGCACTATGGTCTCATGGACGACACTTTCGAATCGCACGAATCGTTCAAAATAGGTCTACTTTTGATAGTGGAGTGATGGTGAATTTTTTGGAAAAAAGTAGAGAGAGTGCAAGAGATGATAATGCTCTAGAAGGCGAGTTAGATTATTGTGGTGTGATTCAAGACATCTTGAAACTATCTTTCAGAAAGTTTGTTTACTTTGTTTTTGATGTGAAATGGTTCAAAGTAGTCACCTCTGGAAGAAATGCAACAGTGAGACGGGATAAGAGTGGTTTGCTTCAAGTCGACTCCACAAGATTATGGACAGATGAAAGGGATACATTTGTACTTCCCGAACAGTGTGAGCAAGTTGTTTTTGCACTAGATTCAAAAGACCCAAAGTGGCTATTTGTTTTACAATTCGCTCCACATAGTAGACAATTTTTTGAAAACATAGATGTAGAAGAAAGTCCATCTCTAGTGGACTTAGAGATTCATTCGATGGTTGAGGAGGAAGAGATCATTGTTCGAGAGGAAGAGGTCATTGAAGAAGAGGTCATTGTTCAAGAAGACGAAGCAATAGACGATGATCAGGAGGAAACCAACATAGCAAGCAATTTAGAAGCCATCAATATAGAGATAGATATTCTCGGTGCATTGGATCTTCAAGAGGATGCTAGAATAGAGGACTTTTGAATAAAACACTTGTACGTACTAATTTTTTGTTTTTTTTTGTTTATTCTCTACATTACTTTTCTTATCACATGCTAATTATTTGAGTTCTTTTATTACAGAGCATGATGGGAGACAGTCCTCCACTCACTCCACATTCCATGATAGAGGAGCAGTTTTTGGGGTTCATCTCTCAGGTTCCTCCTGCGTATATGGCCACTGCATCACAGTATTGGATCGCTCGTGGTAGCACTCCTCCCAGCCTCACTCCTGATAGCCTTACTCCTACCCGCCTCACTCCTGCTGGCCTCACTCCCGCCGGTGTCACTCCTGCCGGTGTCACTCCTGCGGGTGGTGCTACTCCCGTAGGAGGTATGTCTCCTAGCTTTGTGACTTCACCACGACCATCTTTGCAGCCATCTCCTACTGGGTCTACTAGTAGACATGTATGCTCGACACCTCAACGCGATACACGGTCTAGCCTGTCTCGTAGATCGAGGTCACGCTCTAGAGCAGGAGGTTCTAGGAGTGGATCTACATGTAGGTCTGGAGGCGGAGGAGGTAGTTGTTGTGGAGGCAGTGCAATAGACGTTGTGTCGCCCGCTTCTACTCTTAGGAGGAGTACCTCAGATGTAGGTACGCCACGCAGTACACCATGCAGTACACCACGTACACCTTGGGGTGCTCATGAACATGATGACTCCAAGGTGTATAGTATCCGAGATGGAGCTCCGCTGATGGATGCAGCTGGCAAAGCAATGCGTGCATGCATATGGCAGCTTAGTGTGAAGTCCCAAATGTGAGTAGAGCAACCTAATCCAAATAGCTTCTTGTATAGCATTTGCTAATCCCTTGAATTTAGCCTCTGTTGAAGACAGAGCAATAGTTGGTTGCTTCTTACAAGAGCATGAGACAACTTTATGTCCAAATCTGATGTGTATGGGAAGTAGAGACCTTTATTTTGAGTACCGTTGAGATACTTCAAAATTCTTTTAGCAGCTTCAAATTTAGGTGCTGTAGGTTTATGCATGAATTGACTCAGAACACTTACTCCATAACATATGTCAATTCTTGTTGATGTTGCATAGTTTAGACTTCCAACTATGCTTTGATAACATGCAATGTCTTCAAGCAAATCACCTTCATGAGCACTTAATTTATGATTTACCTTCATAGGGGTGCTAGCTACTTTTGCATCCTCGAAGTGGAGCTTCTTCAACATGTCTTGCACATATTTGCTTTGAGTCATGTAGATTCCAAAGTTAGTGTATACCAACACAAGTACAAGAAAATATTTCAGAAACCCTAGGTCACTGATCTTAATCTCCTACATCATCTAGTTTTTTATTTGTTTGATTCCATTGGCATCACTACCTGTAAGAATGATGCCATCCACATATACACATAAATATATCATTTTTGAGTTACTCCTCTTGATAAATAGAGAAGAATCTGCCTTGCTCATCATGAATCCTTGGTCTTGAAGATAGGTTTTAAACCAATGGTTCCATCCCTAGGTGCCTCCTTCAAACCATAAAGAGCTTTCTTTAATTTGCATACATGATTTACCTTGCTTGGATCTTCATGTCCAGGAGGTTGAGCCATGTAAACCTCCTCTGAAATCCATCCATTAAGAAAAACATTTTTCACATCTAGTTGATACATATTCTAATTTCTAGATGCAGCTACACTTACCAATACTCTAATGGTTGGCATCTTAGCCACTGTTGAGAAAGTTTCTTCATAGTCTAATCCTTGGGTTCCTGCAAAACCCTTAGCCACAAGCCTAGCTTTTAACCTGTTTATGGATCCATTTGAGTTCCTTTTGATTTTTTAAATCCACCTATAACGAATTACCTTCATTAATGCTTTCTTGGGTACTAGCTCCCAAGTGTCATTCACTTGGAGTGCGTCTATTTCTTCATCCATAGCCTCCTTCCATTTTACTTTGGTACTTGCTTCTTCATATGAAGAAGGCTCTTCAAGTGATAAATCCTTAATAATTAGATAAATAGAATGCCTAGTGACTAATGAAGTATCATACCCATATCTAATTGGCTTCTTACTCTCTCTTTGTGATCTCCTTAAGGCTTCGTTGGATGACTCAGGTATGTCCTCCAATCTCTTCATCTTGACTTTGCCTTTTGATTTCCATGCTCTAAACTCTTCCAAGTTGATGGTGTCCTCATCATCTGATTTGATGTCTTCAATTGTGCTTGGCTTCTCCTTGGTGAGGCTTGGAAATTCTTCTTCCAAGTCATATGGAAATTTGAATTTCCTGCATTCACTTTCAAACCAAGAGTCATTCTCATCAAACACAACATCTCTACTGACCAATAATCCTTTTTTGGATGGATTATAATGCTTGTACCCCTTTTGATTTACATCATACCCTATGAAGATGCACTTCTCTCCCTTAGGGTCTTACTTACCTCTGATTTGAGATGGAACATGAACATAAGCAACACAACCAAATATTATGCAATGTTCAAGTGATGGTCTCCTATCATTCCATGCCTCATAGGGGGTCATCCCATCAAGGGACTTAGAAGTTAAACTATTAATAAGATAAGTGGCAGTAGACACAGCCTCTACCCACAAGTACTTAGGCAACTTCTTTATATTTAGCATAGATCTAGCTGCTTCCACAATCAATCTATTCCTCCTCTCTGCTACTCCATTTTGCTCACGATTATATCTAGTTGTGATGTCTCTCTTGATACCTTTTTCCTATTAAAATGCATCAAAATCATTGGAGAAGTACTCACCTCCTCCATCTTACCCTATCCTCTTTAAACTCTTTCCTATTTTATTTTCCACAAGTGCAAGATACTTTTTGAAACAACTAAACACTTCATCCCTAAGTTTTATGAAATACAAGACAGTCCACCTATTGAAATCATCACTAAATGACACAAAGTACCTTGAGCCTAAAATTGAAGGGTCCTTGCTTGGTCCCCATGCATCTGTGTGGACAAGTTCCAAATAGTCCTCATGCATATAGCCTTTCTTTGTAAAGGGTAATGTGTGTGTTTTACAAAATTGATATGCACTACATTTATAGATCATATGTTGATTGGATACATTAGGTATCCCAAGTACACATTGATCTCTACGTATCTGCATTAATGTTCTCTCACCAATGTGCCCTAGTCTTTTGCGCCATATCTCTAACTCAGACAAGGTTTGATCCTTACAATTATAAGGTGCAATGTTTATAGTGTCCTCAAGCTCAAATGTACACAATCTACCTGTTTTCTCTCCCTTTGCAATTCTCCTAAATCCATATTGGGATTCCTCCACAAAGGCTCCAAATTTATTGAACCTAACCTGCAAACCCTTTTCTACTATGTGTCCAAACTCATCATATTTTTTGTGATAGTAGGTACATAAAGGACTCTGCTCAGCAGATTCTTATTCTCATCAAAATTTTTGACATTTCTTACCTTGACAACTGAATACTTGGTATCATCACCTGTCCGCACTTGGTGCTTTCCCTTGTGGCTTTCAAGATTAGAAAGGAGAGCTACATTGTTTGCTACATGGTTTGAACAACCAGAGTATATATTGAAGAGGTGCACATCATTCATACCTTGTTTTGAGGTCACGTATATAATTGGAAGAGAATCTTCTTGATCCTCTATATAGTTGTTGAAGTCTTTTCTTGATTTGTATCCTCCTTGATAATTGTTGTTGTAATTATTGTTAAGGCCATGGTTGTAACCTTGATTATGATTTAATCTTCCTCTTGATTGTGAGTAGCCACCTCTTTGGAATCATCTTCCTCTATGGCTCTTGAAGTTCCTATAGCACTCATCTATTGTCTGACTAGACAATCCACATATATTGCATGGGGAAGGGTTGAATGGTCTCCCCCTACCTTGCTTACCTCCGCTGCACCTTCCTCTTGAATTCCTACCTCTCCCTGCATAGTTAGCTTGAGAAGTAGCACCTTCATCTTGAAACTTCTTGCTCTTTTCTTTATCCTTAGACTTTCCTTTATCTATACAAGGGGCAGAAGAACTGTTATTACCTCTTGATGGTTCCCATTTTTGTTGACCTTGGCCTCATAGGTGAATAGTTTCCCCATTAGAGTGGTTAGATCAGGGACTTGCATATCCATATAAAGATACACTGTAGTTGTGAAGGATTCCCACTTATCATCTGCCTTGATGCCATTGATTATCTATCTCACTATTTTCTCCTCTTCAATCTTCTCTCCTATGCTTTCCAAATGATCAGCCACATCCTTCACCTTGGTCACATACTCTCAAACATTCTACTTAGGTTGCTTCTTTTGAGTAGTAAACTCCATCCACAATTGATTTTTCCTAGCTCTTAGATTGGAAGAAAAATATGAAGATAGAGTATCCCAAGTCTCTTGGAAAGTTTTGCAATTCCTAATATGATGAAGAAGGAAGTTAGAGATAGAGGTAAGTAGATATGACCTGAAGCATCGTTGGCACACCATGAGTTGAGTCTTTCTTGCTCCTCTCTTGTAGGTTGATCTTTAGTTCAAAAAATGGACATCTCTTCATCTTGTGATATGTATCCATCCAGAATTTTTCCTTGTAGATAGGTCTTCATCCTCAAAGACCATGCTAGATAATTATTCCTCTCCAATTTGTCAATGAAAGAAGGGAAAACATCTCCCATTTTACCTCAACTTGCTCTAATACCACTGTTTGAGGAGATGGATGGATACCTCAAGGAAGTGAGATGGTACTGCTAAAACTTGCTTTGTACTAGCCTTGGTACACTTCAAAATTATAAAGTAGGCCCTTTTAGCTTATAAATGACACCAAGAAAGTACCTATGTAATTTGGACTTGATGCTTGAAACAATTAATCTAACACACACTAGTTCAAGAATAGCTAGTGTTGAAAAACTTGTTATTTTAGTCCATATGCCTGCTCGCTTTTTTACTCAGAGCTTACAGTACAGTAACAACTGACAAAATTCCTTTTAAGGGAATTCAATTACCTTAGATAGCTAATAATTACAAGTGGAATCATTTAAAATGATCAACAATTCTCTGAGAAATTACTTTAAAAAAATTAGATCTTACCCCCGACTTTTTAACCAACAACCAATAGATGACTAGTGAGCACTTCGAAGACAATTTCTTCCTGATGTGTGAACCAAATGGCTTGAAAGTTTATGTAGTAAAATGAAGATATCAATCTGGTTCCAACCAGCTAAAGATTATGTAAACTGCTTGCATAGTCATTTAGATATTACTTGAAGAAGTTGACCCTTTTGAGTAGTCATAGCAGAGAAGTAGACAGAGATGTTCAATGAGCTATATGTATGATAGCACATGATTTTACAGAGTCATTGGCATTATAATGATGCTCAATGATGATGATGTGAGTGAGCTATGATGTGAGATACTCAAGATCTACAAATGATCAAGGAGAGAGCTCTAAAATGAGGCACACTACCTTGCAAGATTTACAAGACCTTTTTATATAGGTTTCTTCAAGGTTTGAATTTTGAATTCAAACTTGGCTCCAATAAAAAAAGGTGGCTCCACTGGTTTAGGAGTTATTCCTTCATCCTTAAGTCAAAGCTAATATTCTTGCTAACTCCACATGATATGAGCTTTTACAACATTCTCCAAGGATTTAAGGATTTACAATGGTAAATGATCAAGTAGTTACAAACTATAGTTTACATGACTCATCAAGTGCTTCCACACAATGTCTTCCATGCTAAGCCAAATGTGTAGGCTTGTACATTTGCACCAACACAAACTAATGATGAAAATCTAATTGAGTGTCATAAGAACGCTCTATCCACTCAATTGGGTCTATAAATGACTTGAAATATTTGTCCAAACTCAACTCCAAGGTTTAAAAAGTTGGGAAGAAGGAACTCAATTTTTCCATAACCGGTTCAACTTTTTAGATACTAAAGTAATTTGAATCAAATGTAAAGAGGCTCAAAACTGTATGAGATTGTACCAAAGCCTCAAAAAAATTATTTAGGTAAGGTCACACCACCTTCCATCTACCAAAATCTAGCGGTATAAAACATTAGTGTCTCAATCCATAGACCTTTGTGATTGTTGATGCAATTTACTTTACTCTAACACAATGATGCTTCAAATCTGTTAATGAATAAGTTAATCTATTTCAATCTCTTGAGAATCCTTTATGCTAGAATGTCAATTTCCAGTATCCATCTTTAACTCAAGGGATTGATTCACTTAGTTATCAACAATGTGTTTTGCAATTATTTTACGCTATGTTGATCTCCAATTCAATCCTTTTCGCAAATTCTTAGCATCCTTTTACGAATAGATCTAATCCAAGATATTGATTCACGTATTTGTACTTTCAACTAACCTCTATGTTTTAGATTGACTTTGTGGAACTTAACATGCTTAAAAGGATCTTTCCAAGTTCTTTCCACTTCATAATTTTGTTTAAACTTTCTAACAAAGAACTAGGAAATCCTTCCTTGGAAGTCTCCTAACTACAAGAACAGACTTAATATGATCCTTGTAAGTATTTCTATCTGCATGATCTTCAAACGTTTTAGTTAATTGGCATTTGAAATTTTGGTCATAGTCTTTACCAGTAAATACTTCATCTCTAAAGTTTGTGTTCTTGTTGGGATCGATTTTCTTTTTTTTTGAGAGTACAACAAATTGGAAACACACTCATGCACTCAATCTCCTAAGGTAGAGGCACCCATCTTTGAGGAAACACACAGTTATGTCCAGCCAAGACTTGAACTCGGGACTTCCTCCTAGAGACTTAAGGCATCAAACCACTAGGCTGTGCAGACTTGGACAAAGAGCTAAGATTTTTGCTTCAAGCCATGAGCCAAGACTAAAAGATACCTACCATGTCAAGGTCTAATGCCCCATATGATCATTCCTACATGAATGTGAATAAAAGCATAGTATCCCATACCATCATACTTTATATCCCATACTAATGAGTGGATGATATTTATCTTAAAGTCTAGAAGCTTTATCTAACTATGGAGTACCTTCTTCCTAAGTTCTTTTTACAAGAATTTTGAGCCAAGGAGTTACCTGTACATTTTTTTAGTCCTTTAGAAATTTGTCTTGCCTCTTATAGAATTTGCCAAACCAAGATTTACCGACATTCATCCAAGATGAATCCGTCTTTGAGTCACAAGTGAGAAGTTGTCTTAGCACATAAGGATATGAATTCATTCAAGGATATCAGTTCATCTTGAAATGTTTTCTTAAAAGATCCAATTCGTATTCATTTGACGCAAATGGCAAAGGGAAAATGTGGATAAGTCTCGAGCATACTCATCTAAAGCAAAGGGCTAAGTTCTTCTTCACTTGCGAGCAACTGTGATAAATTTGTCTCACTCTAGAATTGAATATCATACTTTGTATAGACTAATTCTTCATGGCAAAACGAGGGCCCAAGACGCGAACTAAGGCGGTTGGAATAGGAGCATACCACTCCATGCACGAACGCTATCACTTGTGAATACTACAATACAAACTGTACGAAGCTTACAATGTGAAGCATGACTCAAATGCATTAAGGAACTTTTCCCAATCCATTGGAATGCACAAAGCCCCTCAAATTCGTCCACTAAGATTCGACAAGGCGGCAGCAACAAAATCGGCTCATAAGGAGACTGCATTTGCCCTTCAAAGTCATCCATAAAGTCTCTCATTGAATTCATCCATAAGATACTGCATTTGCCCTTCAAAATCATCCATAAAGTCTCTCTTTGAATTCATCCAGCCAAACCCAATCGTGTTTTGTCCTCATAACAAATGCAGATAAAAAAATATCCTCCGCCAGATTCCATCAAAAGTAGTCTAGACAGAAGTCACCCAGCATTCTCGCAAATTTCTCCTTATAAAGTTATATTCACCCCTCAATTTTTTTGGAGTTTTTCCTTTCCTTCTTGAATTCGCATCAATCAACTCCCCCTAATCCGTCCGATAACCTCCATATCACATTTCTATAGTAGAAACCAATGAGCCATATGGGATAAGGTGGAGGGTTAGTATGGATATGTAAAGTGGAGTGCATGTGCTCACACAATGGACCGAGAAAGCATTTGAAAACAGTAGGCAAGTGTAAGTGTGAGAGCAGAGCATGAGAAGAGAGTCTCGCCCCTAATTTCGCCTTCAAGAGTAGGTCGCATCAGTCTGAAAAACCTACTCCGAATTTTTTTTTTTCTAAACATCGTTTGAAGCCAAGTCATTTGTAATTTGTGTGGTGAAAAACAATTTGCCCTTAATGACTACCCAAATTGGCCTTAGTATACAAATTCATCCCTCGTGGAATCTACATTCAAGCAGTAAATAGAGCGAATTCATTAAAATTCTTCTTGTAGACACATTTATACAAATTCTTCTTCATTACTATTGCAGACATCTTCAAATTCGCCCACCGTGGGAATTCTTCTTCTGAAATCGTAATTTTGCAAGCCAATGTCAAAGCAAAATTTCTTGATGCCAGAAAATTCCTCTTGAACTCTAGGATTTGTCCCCCAATTCTTTGCTTTAAGCATTCGCAAAGTACAAATTTTCCCTAGCATCTCATCAACAAAATTGGCCCTGGCATCTCGTTAGAAAAATTCATCTCGGCGTGGAGGAAAATTCAAAGAAAATTTTATCTTGTCAAATTCACCAGCAATGTTGGAGCATTTGTCTCGCAAGTCGGGGGCTAGAGCAAGATCATTAGGTGAATGTTAGAATTCCTCATCCTTCTCGTTTTTTTGCCTCTCCAAATCTGTCTTCGCTCTTCTAATACAAATGGTGCAAAATCGACCTTGAGCATATCCAAGAATTCCCCCATAGTAATATTAGCCATTGGAATTCCTCTTCATTAATTTTCCTAGATTAGAAGCTAGACTTAGAGCAATTCGTCCAATTTAACAAGCATCATATTCTTCCTCTTTGCCCTTTGGTTCCCTCGTAGCACATAATTCTTCCTTTCTATTATAGATGGTAGAGGGTTAGATTGTTCTACTTATTCATCTTACAATTAGAGATGTGAATTCGTCCCTTGTGTAAGAGAGTTCACTTGTTTTTCCTTGATAAACCTCAAAATTGCCCCCACCTCATTCATGTTGTGATTCGCCACATATCTATGGGTTTCGCCCCTATTTGATATTCCATATTTTTCCCTCCTAGGGGTACTTTTCTTCTCTGATCCAAGATTCTAAATCAAGTGGGATATCAAAAGATGATGGATTCGAGTGTGGTTTCATGTCAAAGAAAAGGCTCACAATCAAATCTATATTCCAAAATCTGCAAGCCATTTTTGGCCAATGGTTGTGAGTACCAGATTTGGGCCACTCTTCTAGAAATATCCCACTCTTCCACCACTTTTATCAATCAGGAGTGGCACATGTGCAGCAACGAGTGAAGGTGCAATAAATGATTGGATTCAACAGAGCCCGCTCTCTTTGCGTGGAGGTCTATATAAGAGGTTTTTTGGCACATGTTTTTGAGAGATCGTTTTTTATATACATGAAGTTGATATATGTGTATCTTCTTCATAGTCTCTTCTTGTTCTTTATATTGTTTTGCTTAAGTGTTTGAGTTCTGTTGGAAAGAGTACATGACCCATACTTAAGTAGAGTGAGAGCCTCACCATACACATAAGAGCTCCAAAGAGCAAGCTCGACCTTCTTCTAGTCAAGTTGAGTGTCCACTGGACACTCCTCTTCCTTTGCAATTTGACTATTGAATTGACCCCTATACCACTCTCAAAAGAGAAATCTAGGAAGACACTAGATTTTTCTTACAAATACATCTAAGGAGGCTCAAGCACCCATGGAGGTACTTTTGAATTTACTATCTAGATTGAATATTAGATTCCGTACTTTTAAAGGATAGGTGTATAAAGATGCACATGATCATGTGAGGAGACTCATCTTCTTATGCCGTTGTCCAAGACTTCAAAATGCCTTCTTTACCTCAACAAGAAGCTAATGTATTAAATTGGATGATCAGTAGTGCCAAAAAGTGTCAAAAAATGAAAATTTAAATGAATAATAACAAATGAGATAAAGCAAGTCATTCCAAGAAACAAGACGCAGGGGTCAAAACAAAGCCCCTAGGAACCAAAATTGGGCATTTTTCACAAAATAGTCCTTGCAAACAAGATTTAATGGGTGGTCATCAAGTAAACAAGAAACCCCCCCTAGACCAAAAGGATCTCATTCTCCCTATGAAACTAACCACTCCTCTAGAGCAAGGTGGTCAATGTCAATTTTTGTAGGCATCTCTAGCAAGGCAAAGAACACCAAGAGGGCCGTTTGACTACAAAGGTCAATTATTACCAAAGAGGATCGGTGCACTCCTTGCTTCATGTGAAAAAACAAGGGTCAATAATTGTTTGCATGTTATTTTTAAATATGAAGAACATGTCTAGGAACCTCAAGCTACACCTTATGATTCAATGATACCTAAGGAGGTTCTCTTTCCAAAGAATTTATCAGAATGGAACATAAAGCCAATCCTAAAGAATGTGATAAGTATTGGTCTTGCCACTATTACTGAAGAACTATAATTCTTGCAAGATGTGGAGTCTGAAGAGAAGCAAAGCTATCAACTGAGAAATCCACAAAGCAACAAGATTATGGCACTAGGTAGACACATTCCTCAAGTAAGTTCAATTCCTCGTTACTTGGAAGCCCGGAAGAAGAAAAAACTAAAAAGGGAGTACACAAGCTATAGAATGTCAAGGTCTTTGGAGGACAAGGTCTCACTTGCAAGGTACTCATACTACTCTAAAGAGGAATATAAACACAAAGATAGAAGCATCCAAAAAGATAGATACTCTAGCACATAAGAGAATTTAGAAAACTCACATATATGAACTTTAAACAGATTTGATCATATGGGGAGAGGTGTAAAGAGGAGGACTTATGGCCAACACTCAGGGGCCAAGGAAGAGATGGAAGAGATGCTCCATGGATCTTTGCAATTGGAAGAATTGGATGAGGATAAGAGGCCCATGGATAGCACTTCGAAGGTGGATTATGATTCTCTGTGATGGAAACAATTCGCTCATTGTACAGTAGTTCTATTTATTCTATTTTCTGTAGTTCATTTTCTTGAATAAGAAAATATAATTTGTATAGCCAAGGTTTACCTAGATTCGTCTAAGAGGAATCCATCTTTGAGTCACAAGTGAGAATTCGTCTCAAGACACAAGCATATGAGTTCATCTAAGGGTATCAATTCGTCTTGCAAATTTGTTTGAAAGGAGCCAATTCGTATTTATCTGAAACAAATGGCAAATGGAAAATATGGATAATTTTGGAGCAAACTCATCTAAAGCAAAGGGATAAATTCATCTTTGATTTTGCGAGCACTCTAATAAATCCAAACAAAGCATTTGAAAATAGTATACAAATGCAAGCTTGAGAGCAAGGCATGAGAAGAGAGACTCTTGACTAATTTCGCCTTCAAAAATAGGTCGCATCAATCCGAAAAGCGTACTTCCAAAAATTTTGTCTAACCATCGTCTTAAGCCAAGTTATTTGCAATTCTTCATGTGAAAAAGGATTGCCCTGAATGACTTCCCAAATTGGCCTTAGTATACAAATTCATCCTCTCGGAAATTTCATTTTAGTAGCAAATGGAGCGAACTCATTTAAGTTCGTTTTGTAGACACATTTATGCAGATTCCTCTTCATTAGTATTGCAGACAACTTCAAATTTGTCCATGATTCGAATCCGTCTTTGAAAATCCTTATTTGCGAGTGAAAGTCGAAGTAAAATGTCTTTATGCCAAAAAATTTGTCATGAACTGTAGGATTTGTCCCCAAATTGTTCGCTTTAAGTCTTTGCAAAGTACAAATTTGTCCTCGCATCTCATCAGCAAAATTCACCCTCGCATCTCATCAACAGAATTCGTCTGAGTGTGGAGAAAAAATCGGAAAAAAATTTATCTTACCAAAGTCACTAACAAGATTGGAGCATTTATCTCGCAAGTTATGGGCTAGAGCATATTTGTTTAGGCCAATGTTAAAAATAGTCATCCCTAAACTCATTTTTTCGCCTCCTAAAATTTCTCTTGGCTCTTCTGTTACAAATGGTGCAAAATCGACCTTGAGCATATCCAAGAATTCCCCCATAGTAATATTAGCCTTTGGAATTCATATTTATTAATTCACCTAGATAACAAGTTGGTCTTGGACAGATTCCTTCAATTTAATCAGCACCAAATTCATCCTCTTCGCCATTTGGTTCCCTTGCAGCATAGAAGTCATCTTTTTTTTTCTATGATAGAGGGTAAAATTGTTCTACTTATTCGTCTTGCAAGCAGAGATGAGAATCCCTACCTTCTACAAGATAGTTCACTCATCCTCAAAATCCCCCCACCTCATTCACGTTATAATTCTCATTAGTCTTTCAAAATTAGTCTTTCAAAATTAGTCCTTCAAAATTAGTCTTTCAAAATTAGTCTTTCAAAAAATAGTCTTCCAAAATTCCTCCTTCAAAATTAGTGTTTTAAAATTAGCCCTTAAAAATTAGTCTTCCAAAATTAGTCTAGGAGAAGAAAGATAGAAGAACTTGGTGCAAAAAAATAGCAACATCTCAATGCTTCAAGTGTATGGATTCGGAGTTTCAAGATTTGTCTCACTGAGTGGAGTTTCAAACATTCGTCGGAGCATCAAACCTTGATTGAGAGTCAAGTTGGCTATTGGATTCATGGAGATACTTGAAGTTCCAAATGAAGTGTTGATTCATGATAACGAAGAACTCCACATACAAGGCCATATTCCAAAGACTTTAGGCAGGGGTTTTGAGTCACTTGGATGTGAAAACCTAAATTAGAGCAGTCTTCCAAAGTTAGCCCACTCTCCCTCCACCTTTGTCAATCTTGAGCACGGCACATATCTAGTTAGCCAAATGATTGGATTAGACATAGGCCATTCTCTTGGCTTGCGGATCTATATAAGAAGCAGTTTGTTCTTGTTTTGGGACCGATGGACCAACGAATATACATATATGCATAGGTGAGAAGAGATATACAAAGGAGATATCTAAGATACGTAAGAGTGAAGAAAGACGAGGAGAGATATATGAGAGTGAAGGATCCTCTCGAGAGGATATACACAGATTTAAGAAGTTGAGAGATACACACACTGTCCTCCCTTCACGACTCTAGCTTCTATCAATTTTGGTCTTTTTGGGTTACTACAATACTGTGAGTGTATTCTTATCAGGCTACTCCTTGGTTACTCTCTACTCACTATTGCAATTTTGCCCATTGTGGAAGAGGCTTCTCTGTAGAGAATATGCAGAGTGAGGGCTTCAGTGTTGGGGGGCAGTCAGCATGGCAATGAAATTGGGTATACTAGGACAGTTCTCTTGTAAGCTGGAGTTTATAGCATTTGTGCAAAGGAATCAGATTATTGTATACTTCTCTGTGTTGAGTAGTCCATGTTCATTCTAGGAGTGATGATACCTTTGTACTATTATCAAGTCTACCTTTTGGCATACTGGCACAATTTTCAATCTTGGTCTTATTATTCTTTTCAACATCTTTGTAACTCTTTATCTATTTCTTGGTTTATCTTCTCAAGTGGTACTTCACACCATGATGTTATGCATTATACTTCACTAAGGAGAACCACCCTTGAGTAGAGGGAGTACTAGAACCATAGACCAGGTTACCCCCTCTACTGTTTGGCATGCTTGGTGGGACACTTACATTTCTGTGTGATGTCTTTAGCACGGTAGATACTTGTTTTTTAATTTCTCCTTTTTTTTGCATCTATGAAGTGGGTACATGACCCACACCCGAGTAGATAAGGAGCTTCTTTGTGTCCAAAGGAGCCTTAAGAAGCCATCTTTACCTTCAACTAGTCAACTTACATCTCCTCTCGCGTCTTTAAATTTGTCTATTGAGTTGGCCATAACCCTACCCTCAAAAGAGAAGTCGAGGAGGGCATTATTTTTTTCCTGTTAAACTTTAGAGGAAGCACCACTGCCAATGGAAGATCTTTCTCATTTACTCTCTAGGTTGAATATCAAGTTCCCTACTTTTAAGCGACTAGCGTATGAGGACGTAGATGATCACGTGAGGAGACTGAGCTCCTTATGCCATGGACGAGGTCTGTACAACCAGGAGGATGCAATGTTGGTACTCTCCCCATCTACATTGGGAGGCCTTGCACACAAATGGTATAGTCAATATGGAGATGACCACTTCACTACATGAGAGGCACTAAAGATGGCATTCTCATAGACATTCCGACCAAGCGACTCTTCCGAAAGAGCTCTCGATCAGCTAGAACTGAAAGCTAAGATCAAGTGAATCCTTTCACGAACTTCACACTGGGACAAAAGCACTTGTTTCACGTCTACGACATGCTCCAAGCGATTTCTTGGTTAAAAATGGATAGAGAAAGCTTTGCCTAGGTCATCTCAGCAGAAGCTCCATGAATCTCTTAGATTGGATACAACACTTGATGATTTTGTTGAAGCTGCATCGTGCATTGAGGAAACTAGGCTACATTTTAAAAGGCAGGCCCAACCAAATTATGCAACAAACTTAGATCCTATCGGGCAACTCAAGAAGGACTTGGAAGCCTTAAGAATGCAACAAAGTCACCAAAAGGAGAAGGTCATGCTACCACCACCATGCCACAATGTTGATGAAGTAGCTCAACTACGTCATGAGTTAGAAGATTTGTGCACCACACAGAACGTACAAAGCTATGTTTGGTGTACAGTTTGTACTAATAATGGACATTCCAATGTTAATGTTCCTAACAAGTTCACCTATCAATTCTATGGCAAGGATAGTCAGGAAGCAAGAGATTGCTTCTACCCCAAGGGAGCATAGCAACAAGGAAACCCTTCAGTTCTTGATTTTTATTATGGTAGTACTTCAAATGCACCTAATAGAGAAGAGAATCCTCCAACTTGGGCTAGATATGATAGGCCATTGATGTGTTATCTTTGTCATGAGTACGGACATATGCAGAAGAGGTGCTCATTTCTAGAAGGTGCACCTCCCTATCAGCATTGTCCACATGCCGTGTTAAGGATCACTACACTAGAGATTGTCCAAGAAGTTGCCCTACTCCAATTCACATGATTACAGTCTCACCACAAGTAGAAGGTATGACTACCCACTCTTATGTTGTTTCATCTTCTTTAATGCCCATGATGATTAGAGCCATACAAGTAGCAACAACCTATAGAGAGGAACAACAGGGACTCAAAGATATAGATGATGAAAAGAAGGCTTGCTGGAAGGGCCATGTAGACATTGAAGGAGCTTACGAGAGGGTGATTACTTTGCTTAGACCAACTAGAAAATTCTTCAGAAGACACACAAGAGATGAACATTGAGGAAATCTTGAAAGGTATTCATCATGAGGTTAGTCTTTACCAAATCATAAAAATGGATTCAAAAGTAAGAATTGAATTGTTGAAGATTATACATTCTACCTACTTGATCCCACCTCCTAGCATAGATGGTTTCATGGTTGACTTTCCCCTTGCACCCATGGCAGCTTACCAAAGTTTAAGGTTATTTGTTTTTATAAGAGATGAGGCTCTCACATGTGTTATTATAGATGGAGGTTCAAGCATCAATTTAATGCCAGATTTCACAATGAAGAAACTAAAAATGAACCCCCCAAGGTGGCAACCTTTAGTGTTTCATTATGTGATCAACATCGGGTTGCACCCGTCCGCATTGTTGAAAGGTACTTATGATAGTGCATCGTTGTCACTTTGTTCTAGACTTTGTTGTAAATCCATTAATGTAGGAGACTTCTTACCCTCTACTCTTGGGAAGGCCTTCAGGGAAGGAAAAGCACTAAAAGATTGGGGAAAAAACAAGATGTGGATTTCCTTAAAGACTAATTACCATTTACAGATGCATTTAGAGGAGGGATGCGAAACCACCAATACAACTGGATATTTAGATACTCACATAATGCCTTTTGTACCCTAGGAAGAAGATAATCTCTTAAATTGGATGATGGATGGTGTAGAGTGTTGCACTGTTGAGATTAGTAAAAGAAATGAAGAACTTGTAGAAAATGCATAAGGGGGACAGAAAGAGAAGAAAATTCAAGGCATCACTTACAAGGTATTCCTACTATCTTGGAAAAGAATGCAAAGAGAGATGTAGAAGCATCGCAAAAGAGGGACACTATGGTTTGGAAGAGAATAAGAAAGACCGACATTAGAGCTTTAAAAAGGTTTGATGACATGAGGCGGGAAGTAAAGAGAAGGACTTATGACCAACATGTAGGGGCCGATCTCAAACATTTGGATGAGGACAAGATGCCCCTCGATAGTGCTTCTAGGGTGGATTCTAATTCTGTACGATGAAAGCAATTCGCACACTGTACACATCGTAGTTTTCTTCAGTCTATTTTTTGCACTTTGTTTTATTTGAATAAGTTAATAAAGGATGGATTGCACCGAGATGATGCAACATCTTAATGTGGGGGACTGTAAACCAGCAATAATTCATCTTTTGATTGAAAGAAAAAATGTCTTTGTGAATTTACCCTATAGAATTTGTCCTTGTGCCATTTTTCGTCTTTGGGAATTCATGCTTGTTCAACATTCACCCTCATTTTCTCATCGGGAAAATTACTCTTTCAAATTTATTCTTTCAAAATTATTCTTTCAAAATTATTCTTTCAAAATTACTCTTTCAAAATTAGCCTTTCAAAATTAGTCTTTTAAAATTATTCCTTCAAAAAATTAGCCTCTCAAAATTAGCCTCTCAAAATTAGCCTTTCAAAATAAGTCTTTCAAAATCATTCTTTCAGAATTAGTCTTTCAAAATTATTCCTTCCAAATTATTTTTTCAAAATTATTTTCTCAGAATTAGTATTTCAAACTTAATCTTTCAAAATTAATCTTTCAAAATTAGGCTTTCAAAATTATGCCTTCAAAATTAAAAAATAGTCCCTTCAAAATTACTCTTTCAGAATTTGTCTTTCAAAATTAGTCTTTCAAAATTAGTCTTTCAAAATTAGTCCTTCAAAATTTGTCTTTCAAAATTAGTCTTTCAAAATTAGTCCATCAAAATTAATGTTCCAAAATTCGTCCTTCAGAATTAGTCCTTCAAAATTAGTCTTCGAAAATTAGTCTAGAAGAGAAAGATAGAACAACTTGTTGCAGAAAAAAAAACAAAATGTTTCAACTCTTCAAGTGCATGGATTTGGAGTTTCAAAATTCATCTCACCGTGTGGAGTTTCAAGAATGTGTCCGCTACATCACACCCTAATTTAGAGTCAAGTCTGCTATGGAATTTGTGGAGATACTTGAAGTTCTAAGTGAAGTGTTCATTCATGATAAAGAAGAGCCCTGCATTCAAGGCCATATTCCAAAGTCTTCAGACAGGGTTTTGAGTCAGTTGCATGTGAGTACTAGATTTAGACCACTCTTCAAAAATTAGCCCACTCTCCCTGTCTATTATTCTCGAGTGGGGCACGCATGCAGTAAGCCATGATGGTGCAATTAATGATGAGATTAGGTAGAAGTCACTCTCTTGGCCTACGGATCTATATAAAAAGCAACTTGCTCTTGTTTTGGGACCGACAGCCCGATATATATAAATATATGCATACATGAGAATAGAGAGGTAGGAGATATCTGACATATGTGAGAGTGAAGAAGTGATGACCAAAGATATAAGAAAGTGAAGGATCCACTTCGAAGGATATACAGATATTTAAGAAGTTAAGAGATGCACCCATTGTCCTCCCTCTGGGACTCTAGCTTCTACCAATTTGGGTCTTTTTGGGCTACCGTCGTACTGTGAGTGTGTTCTCATGAGGCTACTCCTTGGTTACTTTCTCCTCATTGGTGAAATTTTTCCCACTGTGGAAGAGGCCTCTCCGTGGAGATTATGCAGAGTGAGGACTTTAGTGTTGGGAGGCAATCAGCACGTCAATGAGATTGGTTATACTAGGATAGATCTCTTGTAAGCTAGAGTTTGTAGCATCTGTGCAGAAGACTCACATTATTGTATACTTCTCTGTGTTGAGTAGTCTAGGTTCATTCTTGGAGTGATAAGACCTTTGTACTATTATCAAGTATAGTTCTTGGTGTACTGGCCTAATTTTCAATCTTGATATTATTGGTCTTTTCAACGTCTTTGTAATTATGTGTATGTTTCTCGGTTTATCTTCTCAAGTGGTAGCTCACACAATCAGGTTATAGGGTATACTTCCCTAAGAAGAACCGCCCTTGAGTAGAAGTAGTAGTGGAAGCATAGACCCGATTACCCCCTCTACAAGATCTTTCCAAGTGTCCCCTCAACATCAGTTCTAATCCAAGGCCTTATAACCTTGGAAGTCACATGAAATCACATGAATCTTAAATGAATTCTTAAGGGATTTCTCATGAGGTTGTATGCTCAATTCCAAAGGCTTAAGAGGCCTCCTTAAGGTTGCAAGCCATACCCTTTGGAAATATCAATCCTAAGGATCAAACCGTTAAATTGGGAGTAAATACATTTAAATAACCTGTGTTGAAACCATATGTTTTGAGACATTTCACAAGGGCTGTTGGAGATAGACGTCTGCGGAAGCACACGAATAGCACAAGGAAGAAGAAGCTTGGAGCACAAACACACAATACTGAATGTATTACTAGAGAATGTACAAAGATAGATAGCCCATTAGGGCAATAGGCGTATATACAAGCCGGGGGAAAAAAACCTCCTAAAGAGGGAAAAAAGTGCCGCGGCGTTCCTAGTGTGTTCACACACATCACTACCTAAATATATCAACAAAGCCTCCCTGGGAGTGATGCGGTGAACAAGGAGCTGGCACTCATGTATAAGGAAGTGCCAAGCTATGTGGAAATCACTCCACAAAAGGAACTAAGCCCAAAGCTTTGCGGAAAGCATCAAACTTATCCCTAGGCAGAGCCTTCGTGAAAAGGTGTGCAATGTTCTCTTGCATGGGCACATATGCCAAGCTGATCTCCCCAGCAGAGAACCTCTCCCTGACATAGTGATAGTGCACCTCAATGTGCTTAGTGCGAGCATGGAACACAACGTTCCTCGCAACTCCCAATGCGCTCTCACTGTCAGTGAAGAGTGTCATAGCAACCAGCCCAATCTGAGTCAGAAAAAGCATGCAAATCTGGTGGTAGTGATCCCCCCTTGGGATAAAACAAACCAAGTAGCCGAGTACCACTCAAGTAGCGAAAGATGCGCTTAACTGCCTTCCAATGCATGACTCCTGGGCAATGCATAAACCTGCTCATCTATGAGACAGCAAACTGAATATCTGGCCGAGTAATGCATAAGTAAATCAAGCATCCAACAGCCTGCTGATAGAGAACAGCATCAAATGCATCTCCAGCATCATGAAGACTCAATCGTAAACCTGTCTCCATAGGAGTGGCAATAGGCTTACAGTCTTCAAGGCCAAAATGTTGCAATAATGTGTCAATATATCTCGTTTGACACAAAGCCATTCCACCATCAACTTGCATAAAGTGAATGCCCAAATAGTGATGCAAATGCCCCAAATTAGACATCTCAAATGAGGCATGCAAATCACCCTTGAAATCAACAATCAACATAGACATTAATGATCAGAAGCACATCATTAGCACGCTTAACATATAAGGTGCTTTCAGTTGGACTGTTCTCAAAACCATGTGCAATCAGATAGGCATGTATCTTCTCATACCAAGCACGTGGTGCTTGCTTTAAACCATATAATGCCTTCTTTAACCTGCACACCTGGTTTTCATGCCCTTTTTGCACAAAGCCACCGGGCTGAAAAACATACACTTCTTCATGCAAATCACCATTCACAAATGTTGTTTTAATGTCCAACTGATGTACATTCCAACCATGATGGGCTGCAAGTGCACAAATGCTCCGAACAGTAGTAATACGGCATGTAGGTGCAAAGGTCTCATCAAAATCAATGCCTCTTTCCTGCGCATAACCCTTTGCAACAAGCCTAGCCTTATACCTATCAACTGTACCATCAGGTTTATGCTTCAGCTTGTATACCCACTTAGTGCCAATGGCCTTCTTGCTAGGAGGCAAGTCACATAAAGACGATGTACCATTCCTCATGATAGCATCATATTCAGATTGCATAGCAGCCATCCAATTTTCTGAATTTTGTGCTTCATCAAAAGAAATAGGCTCATTCTCATCACAGAGACTAGACGCCGCCAAAGCATAGCAATCTGATGCAAAGGAGGCACTATGAGAGCTTGAACGAGTACGATATAATAAGGTGCATCTAATTTGCTGTCACGCAAAGTCTGCACCAGCCATTTTGGCATAGTTTTTGCCTGCTCAATATCAGCTCTCTCATCAACAAGTGCATCATGTAAATCTACATCAGAAATGGAATGATCTGCATCATCATATGAAACCTGCAAAGGCTAAGAAGTTGCCTCATTAGGACCAGCACTAGACTGTCCACCTGTAAAAAGAGGCATCAAAGTATCATACATGTCTTTGGAGCTAACAGATGTCTTCTCCAATGGCCCCTGTCAATGAGTTGCATGTAAATATACTTTCTTAATGAAACAAATGCTACTTTTCAAAATGAAGACGAATACTTACTTTTCAATATATGGGTAGATAACACATTCTACCTCTTCTATAAAATTCTTTAGAAAGGATTTCACATCTCCATGTTTATACAAAAAACACTGAGTCACAAGAGGATCTATGATAAATACTTTTCTTTGAACTACTTCCTCACATTGTTGCAGAAGCACCACACAATTCAAGGAATAAAAATTCAGTTTAAGAAATAGAAAATTAAGGAATACAAGAGCATTTTATGGCATGTAGATAATACCTGAGTGACATGTTGACTACACTATCTAATATTTCAACATGAAACTCCCTCAACATTTTGTTATCTTTTGGTCTTATGTCAAGGAAATATTCATCGTGCCATGCCATTGCAACATTAACTATTACCTGCCCATCTTCTTTCTTAAGAAGTCCTTTGTTTGCCTTTCATAGCTTCTGAATGTGGCTTAAGATAACACTTTCCTCTATTAATAATCCCTGCTTTTTCATCTCCTTCTCACTATTTGCTGCATTTCTTGTTTTATGATCATGACTGACCTGAGGGTTGACCTCTTCAATCACAACTATGGACTTGGGTGCTCGTGCTGGAGGTATATTGAGAATATCGAAGAATTGTTTGCCATGGTGATCAATAGGCGCAAGAGATTTGTCAAACTTATATCTTACTCTTGATACAATCACATAATCTTTTTTCATTAATGTCACCCTGTGAGAATGAGCTGCGCATAAATAAGCATCATTCATAAAGTCAATTGCAAAGTCCTTTGCAGCTTGTTGCAAGCATAGCAGCGCTTGAGTTTGCCACTTCACATTGATAAACGATGTGGTCTTCATCATAGAATAGAGATTGGCTGTGATCTACTTGAAAACTCTCATAA
Source organism: Ceratopteris richardii (assembly GCA_020310875.1). Lineage (NCBI taxonomy): Eukaryota > Viridiplantae > Streptophyta > Polypodiopsida > Polypodiales > Pteridaceae > Ceratopteris > Ceratopteris richardii. The sequence continues at coordinate 25,805,596 of CM035415.1, forward strand.
AAGGAAGTTTGGGGGTCAGGGATAGAACAAACTTTTGAGCTCTTCTTATTTCCCTCAAGGACTTTACATGGTAGTTGACTCTTTTCTTTGAAGACTTCTCTGATGCACTACACGACCTTCACTCTTCTAGAGAGCTAGTCCTTTGTCATTTTCCTCCTGGGCATTTTGTTCCTGACCCTAAGGGTACAACTTCCTTGCTCTCTTAACTTGCATGCAAGGTTATGGCTTAAGGCATTAAGTGAGAGTCTTAAGGCATGGAAGTGGAAAGGCAAAGCAACATATTCTCAAAAGCTTTGATCAAGGACTCTATCCAATGTCAGAAATACGACCATTCCGAGCGATTAGAGTCATCCAAAAATGCCCCGATGTCCCTAATCGCTTGCATCGGACGTGCTTGTAATCATCATGAAATATCAATCAATTCTATTTCCCTTACAATGCCTTACAACTAATACTTTACCAAGTAAAACATTACTTGAAACCTATGATCAAGGACTTGATGCCATTTAAGAAACATGACTGATCCAAGCGATAAGGGTCATCCAAAAATCCCCAGATGTCACTAATCGCTTGCATCAATCATTCTTGTAATCATCGTGAGATATTAATTAATTCTATTTGTAATATAGCTTTCAATGCATTACAACGAATACTTTACAAAACAAAACATTACTTCAAAGCTATGATCAAGGACTCGATGCCATTTAACAAACACCACCAATCCAAGCGATTAGGGTCATTTGGAAATCATGGATGTTCCTAAGCGCTTGCATTGGTCGTCCTTGTAATCATCATGAAATATCAGTCAATACTATTTCGAATATAGCTTACAATGCATAACAGCTCATGCTTCACTAAGTAAAACATTATTTCCAATCTATGATCAAGGACTCGATCCCATTTAACAAACACGACTAATCCAAGCGATTAGGGTCATCTGCAAATCTCAGATGTTCCTTATCGCTTGCATCGGTCATCCTTAAAATCATCATGAAATATCAATCAATTCTATTTCCACTATAGCTTACAATGCAAAACAACTCATGCTACCAAACAAAACATTATTTCAAAGCTATGATAAAGGAGAACACGGTTTTAGGAACACGACTAACCCAAGCGATAACGATCATTGAAAAACACCCAGATGTCGCTTATCGCTTGGATCCGTCATGTCCATATTACCTCACAGAGAAAGCGTTATCTATAGAAATTCTTTAGAAGCAGCTAAAAAACTTGGAGGTAATGACAACTCGACGCTAGGAAAGTGTTGACAAAAAAATGACAAAAAGTGAATAGGGGAGCTGAAATAGGTCTCAAAAGTGAGTTGATCGTTGGTGACATGTGGCATCTCATGATTGGTCCATGTCATCTAGCCGTTATGAATTCCAATGTTCTTTGCCATGTGGCATCATTTGAGTGGGTCATGTTATCCATCCGTCAGGATTCCCCGTCTGCCTTTGCCACATGGCACTCACTATTTGGTCCACATGCCATTACTCGCTCCCTCCTTGCGTATAAATACCAACTCCCTTCACCATTTCACATTTTCAAACTTCATAGAATTTGTCTCTCCATTACCCTGCATATTTGTGCCTCATCCCGAATACGACTGATACAAGCGATTAGACCCATTTGACCCACGTTTGACTAGCCTTATTCACTTGCATCGATTGTGCTCTCCACTAGGACATACTAGAGAAGATGCACCTAAGATGGAGGGAATGAATGAGATCCTTAGTGTTTCTCTATCAGAGAAACTACTAGATTTCATGGTTCAAGAGGGTTTAACTGTTGATGACTTTCCTGATGCAATGAGCATATTCACCCCCAAGATTGATTTTGAAAAAATCCTAGAGAAATCAAAAAAGTTTTCTTAGGAATGAGTGGGAGAACTTCTTGGGGTTGGTCAATGGAAAGGAGCTTTCTATATGAGAAAACCTACATCTTTGGGAAGAATCCAATGCATAGGGCAAAAATGACAAGAAAATGCAAAAGGATATCCCCTTTGCTAGGGAAGCTAGATTTATGCCAAGAGCATCAAAAGGACTATTGCTTGCTCCCCTTGAACATTTTCTGTTTGATATGGCTTGATCACATCTCAATTGAAAAGGAGGAAAGTGTTCATGCTGTAGAGGAGCCTTTCTTTGAGCTGACACTTGAGGGAAGCTCAAAAAGTATGAAAGGTGTCATAGAGATTGTTAAGGAGATCAATCTCCAAGTAGTAGAAGAATAGGTCAAAGATTTTGATGTGGCTACTTTGAAAGCAGAGACTGCAATAAGGGAGCCAACTGAAGATGTCCAAGTGTTTGAGAAGTCCCTAGCTCTCCACAATCTACCATTTTACTTTATCTCTGGAAAGGAGTTTATCCCTCTATTTGACATTCAGGAACATTTCAGCCTTAGGGAAGACTACTGCCTTGTAGCTATAGCTGAGTCAGAAGAAGTTGCAAGGAGATTCATCAATGAGAAAGGAGCAAGAAAAGAAGAATTTTTGCATCTTGATTTGAATTTGTCAAATGAAGAATTCAAAGATCCATCACAAGCTCTTTTGAGTTGCCTTGAAAAAGGTATCTCAGAGAAGCCAACATTTGTTGATGAAGAGTTTGATGAGCATCAGAAGCAACTTGGAAAATACTCATTTGGGCACGGCTATTCATTCTTGGATGTTGCTGAGGACAAAGGAAAAATATGTATTGACTCAAAGGAGCTCATTGAGGAGGAAGATGAGGTCAAGCTATGTAGTTTAATCTATTCTCATGAATTTTAGGGTGAGGAAATGAGATGGGACTAATGCAAGTGATAAGACCCATCCAATACTTTTCGTTGGGCGTAATCGCGTGTATCGGTCGTGTCCAAGATCTCCATTTAGCATTGATAAGGAAGATCTTTGTAAGTGAAAGACACTTTTTTCAGCATCTTTGTTTATATTTATAGAGGGTAGAGTGAAAAATCGAACACGAGCGATGCAAGCAATTAGGCCCATCGGATATTTCCCATTGGGCCTTATCGCTTGCATCGGTCGTGTCCTAGACTTACATGATGCAATGACAGCTTACATCTTATCGTGTGAAAAAACACGTTTTTCAGTGTAAATTTTATATTCCTAGAGAATGTAGAGTGAGAAATCGAACCCGACCGATGCAAGCGATTATGCCCATCGGATATTTCCCGATGGGTCTAATCGTTTGTATCAGTCATGTCTGATTTGCATGGAGCAATGAGTAAACATATTACTATGTAAAAAGCACCTTTTTCAGCATAAATATATGTTGCTAGAGAATGTAGAGTGAGAAATCGAACACGACGAATGCAAGCGATATGGCCCATCAAATATTTTTCGATGGGCCTTATCGCTTGTATCGGTCGTGTATAGGAGTTGCATGCAGCATTGATAATAGACATCTGGCTATGTGAGAATTCACCTCTTTCAGCAAAAATTAAATGTTTCTAGATAATTTAGAAAGAGATATTGAACACGACAGATGCAAGCAATTAGGACCATGCAAATTTCTTTGAAGAACCTAATCGTTTGTATCGATTGTGTCTCTTGCTTTCTCTCTCTTTGTGTTTCAAGTTACTTTTCATGACTCCTAAAGTGCACTTGGACTTCTTCTGGCCTTGTTTTTCTATTTTTACCAGAGTTAAGTATATTCAATGAAGATAAGTACCTTGGCAGGGGGAAGGGAACAAGAAAAACCATAGAAGAGAAAGGGAAAATCAAAGGTAGATATTCATTTAATTATCCACTATCTTCCAAAATTGAACCCAAATTCTTTTTGTGTTATTCACAAGCACTATAGTGAAGAACCAGAGTTTGCATTGTTCTCCTTGAGGACTCTATCAAAATACATGGGTTTTACTCCAATACCCTTTAATTCTTTTAGAGTTTTCCTGCTTGAAAGAGTAGTTGCATTCAGAGTTTTTGATATGCCCCATGACTCAATGCTTCAAGGGCAGGGTACTTTCTTTGTTATTCAAGTGATGCAACGGTTGCAAGGGTGTGAGATGTAAAAAGCATTGCTAGCTACAAGAGAAAAGAGTTCCTCAGATACAAAGGTGATTTGCCACAACCAGGCTCATTAAAGAGACTCAAGGAGTGACTTCATTTTTTCAAACTCTACTACTCATCAAATGTACATATACACAATTATTGCCCAATGGGATATAAGACATTGCAAATGTGAAGGATGTAATTTTCTTGGTGTAATTGATCCATGTCCTAATAATAATTGTTGTTGATCCATGATCTGTTTTTCTATGGTCAAAGTCATCTGATGCTAATAGACATGTTTCTTCTCAAAGCTTAATACATCATGAAATGTACATACATGACATCTTTATTTCTCAAAAAAATAAAAGACATTGCAAATATTGAAGATCTATTTGAAATTTAATCTTTTTCATTTTGTGATATTGCTACATGATGATTTTATGTGGTGAGAGTCATATTCTTTTCATAATTTTTGGAATAAGGTCCTTTGTAATTGTCTTCTAAAGAACCAATCAAAAAGCTCTTTGAAGACATTGCTCTTTGTTACTCCTTCATTCTTGTGCACCTAAAGAAACTTATCCTTGCTTTATAATGAGATTTTTCCATGCCTTCGGTGTTCCACATAGCAAGTGTTTCTTTTTCTACAAAGAATGCACCATGCACAAGAAGAATATGCTAGAAGAACAGAAGATTTCATCAGATCTTTATTTCAATTAAAGAAAAATAAATTGAATAAATTATCTTTGAAACTCAACAAGTAGTATGTTATGTCTTTGGCACTCCATGCCTCTATGATGGTTTCTATAAGCTCTGTGGTCCCCTTTTTGAAATCTATCAAATAACTATATGATGTTACCTGCTCCCTCATGATCTTAAAAAAAAATATCTAGTTTGACCCACACCTCCACTCTCTTTTTTGCTATTTCTGATTTGTTTTTTACATTAGTCGTGATCTCTCAAAAACTTTTCCAACAATTCCACATGGCATTTACTTGCTTGTCATCATAGTTGCTGAAGAATCTCCTTCCTTTTGCACCTCCCATTAAGACATCCTCTAGTACATTACCTGTATTTTGTGAAAGCTTTGGATCTCATCACCACCATGAAATCCCATTTCTGAAAGTAGACATTCACATTTTTTTATGCACTCATCTGCAAGAGTTGTAAGCTTGATAGACTATTCATAATCCAAGTGGAGACGGACCAACTTGTCAATGATCCTTAACTCTGAATGTAGTGTACATATGTGTACATTTATCAATGCTATTGGAAGTATGGGATCCCAAATGATGGCAGAAGATGAGTAGTTATGAAGAATAACATTTTGTCTGGAAGGAGCCTCCTCTTCCTCAACTTTAGCAATCCATCCTCTTGTGCCTGGACTTTGCATGGAGTATAGGCAAGGGTACTTCGAATGTGCCCCTCCACTTATAGCAAACATGCATTTGAGCGTCTTTAGGTCTCCACTCAAATGCCACTCAACTTTAAAGTTCTTGTAGTCTTTGACATTCAACAATTCTCCTGCATAATGCCCTTGGATAACATTTGGAATGTTTGTCATGTTTTATGGCTCTCGGATGGAACTTGAGCACAGCCAACCCACCATAGCTCCATTTTTTATTATACTTTGAGAGATGGAGTATCCAATTTCCCAAGGCTATAGTCCAAAGCTTTTTTCATCAGTGCAATACTTATTCTCTCCATCTTTTGATGTTTTTGAAGCTCAACTTCATCAAGTTTGATTACAAATTTCAACAGACCCAAACATTCATGTTCTTTTATATTATAGAATTGAACCATGTATGTTTGAAGTTTTATAATATTTATCCATACATTGTTAAATGCATTGTAAGTGAAATGTAACTTTTGTTTTCCTACTTCGTAAGGCATGTTACCGTGAATTTGGTGAATATAATAGTGATTTGATATTCTTATTCAAGCTGAGCCAAAACGTTCCTACATGATGGGGTCTAGGCAATCCAAAACTTTTAACTTTGTTAAATTTTATAAAATTCATACCAAACTTTTGAAATTGCTCTATAACATTTCCTAGTCACTCTGACGTTATCACAAATCTCCTAAATTTGAGATGCTTCTAGTACCAGATTCATTTTCGTCATGCGTTTTTGGAAAACAAAGCGTTTCAAGCATGTATTTTCATTCAGTTTCAATACTCGTAAAACATCATTTTGACTCATAATTTCATTACAGAAATGTATGTGCTCAAAACTGTTCAACATGTTGAAACCTAGCACATTTGTCACATGATCTCTGACAATTTTCATACTTTTCTTTTCCTGGCCAGATTTTTCAATCAAATCTAAAAAATGTTTTACTCGTTTTGACCGCATTCTCAAACCTATAGGAGTTTCTTTCAGTTTTTTAAAAGACTATAACTGAGAAGATAAAGTAGAAAATTTGTTTTCTAGCTCCCTCATATGTAAATCCCTCTAATGTAGTGTGTTTTGTAGATAGTTTATATATTGTACATAATTCCTTGAAATCTCCCATAGCCTTGAACAATAGCCTTGTAAATCATCTTCACCATCTCCTAGAAATCTAATCAGATCATGAAGATTATGAAAAGGGGGATACCTTCCAGTTTGTGGATCAACTAGATGAACAGATCCATCTTCCATATGTCGATATGTTTCTTGCCTTCCTTTCGCAATCCATCCACTTCAGGAGGATGAAGAGCCCTTCGGAATACTTTTTTTGTCCTTGCATACTCATGACTAACTGCAATGTTAATATGGAACTTATCATAATGATTTTGATTGTTTGAAAGCTCAACGAGAGTGTTTGGGTTAAGGTTCTCCATGGTCTACTATGAAGAGTGACTGTAAGTGTCTAAAATGACGTGAAAGAGAGAAACAAGCCTGCTATGAAAAGTAGAGTAAAAAAGCGCAAAACATCATCAGCACACATTATATAGGTCCATGAACAAGAGGAAAATTCGAATTTTGATCAACGCCTGATGAGCACAAACTTCGAGGCGTAAGATATCACACAAACTTTTCATGATTATCACATGAGTTTCTCTCTCTTCAAAATTTGTATAAGATACATTTTTTACACAGAATTTTTTAAAGCATTTGAAAACTTTAATCTAGATTAACCACAACTAATTGAAATCCTTACACGGCCCTTTTTCGATCGGCTTTCGCCCTAATGCTTCTCTCTTACAAAGTGATAATGGACCTCTATGTGCTTTGTCTTTGCAAGGAAAATTGAATTTGCAGCTAGATGCATGGAAATTACATTATCCCCAGGTATATGAGGCTTGGAACTTTCAAGTCCTGAATGAGAGTACAAATCCTTGAGGCATATTGCTTCTTAAGTTGCAATAGTTAGACCTTTATAATCTGACTTAGTTGAAGATAAAGAAATAGTTGATTGCTTCTTGGAATTCCAAGAAATCAATTTTGAACCTACAAATGCTAACTATCTAGAGTTATTTTTTCTATCTTCCTTTGCTCCTATCCAATCTGCATCTGAATAGATTTTGATATCCAAATATGAAGAGTAAGGATGGAAGCTAACTTCATCAATTGTTCCTTTGCGGTACTTGAGTACTCTATTTGCATCATCCATGTGTGGTCTTCTACGTGAATGCATGAAGTGGCTAGCACTCCCAGAGTATAGGATATATCTCATCTTCTATGAATAGCATATATGAAGCTACCAACTAGGCTTTGATACTCCTTAGGATCATGAATCTCGTCACCTTTGTAAACACTTAGTTTGTGATTCGATTCCAAAGGTGTACCTGCAAGTTTTATGTTCTCCATTCTAAACTTTAGAAGTAGGTCTTGAATGTATCTTCTCCTAGTTAGATACATCCCCTCATCTCCATAAATCACTTGCATACGTAGGAAATATGTGAGCTTACCTAAATCATTGATTTTGAACTCCTCTTGCATTTATCTTTTGATTTTTTGAATGCCATTTAAGTCATGACCTAACATAATAGTTTCATCCACTTATTCATATAGATAGATAAATCCATTGTGATGCCTTTTGATGAACAAAGAAGAATTTGGGTTGTTAGGTATGAACCCTTGATCTCGAAGATATGTAATCAACCTATAATTCCAAGCTCTAGGAGCTTGTTTTAATCCATACAATGCTTTCTTAAGACTCCAAACATAAGCTATATGATTAGAGTTTTCAAAATTTGAAGCTTGTGATATGTATAGCTCTTTACTTGTCCGACCATTTAGGAATGCATTTTTCACACAATGAGCAAGCCTGAGGCTCTTACTCTTCTATTCTCAAAATTTAAACTATACGCAAGAAAATGATGTTGAAGTTACTTACTCTTCATGTCTTTGGGGAGGATCTTTATGCGCCCACAGCCGGTAAGATCTAGGTATTTCAAATCGATGAACGTCCATCCAATGCTTGAATCCAATACCTTGAACCATGTACATTCAGCTGCTTCTTAATAGCCTGCAAGTTTGGTAATGAGGCCATTGCAAATTTGGCTTACCCGCAATTGGCTTATTTCGCTCCCTCTAAACTCCAAAAACCGAATACTAGGGGAGCAAAGTCCACGAGGTAGCTGTTCGAAAGGGGCATCATTCCACTCCAACCACGTTAAGGCAAAACATGATAGACCTCTGTCAACCGTGACCCACATTGACCGAGGAAGAGCCAGCAAATCTAAAACAATTGTGAATACCTCAATCCACCACAACGCGCATCGTTGAAGAAAATTTGCGGACAAAGTTCCCCCCTGATATACAAGGAAACAAAACATTTCATATTCCAAGTGAGGGTGGTTAATAAGCTGCAACAGCCAAATATTTCATACACTTACATCTCCATATGTTTGTTGTTCTCTTTGACCACAGGGATCCTTAGTTTAGGAAGCTCTTTGCAGCCTGAAGCCCCTACTGGAAAAGGACGGTGACTGCATACCGAAAGGCCATGCAATGAAGAACGAAGCTTCTCATCCTTTCACACCGTTCCATCAAAGTTATGGTTTGCACATATCGCACACACATTTTCAAAGATAGGACATATATCACCTGGAGGATGTCGCTGACAGTCTCCTCATCCCATGCACGGTCTCTTCTCTCCTGTCGAATTATGTGTCTTCCCATGTCACGAAGCTGATCGTGCATTCCTATTTTTCTTTGATTGAAGCGATCGACATAAGTGGTGATTAGCCATTTATTCTTCAGCCCATCCAGGTATGTCTTGCCGATTCCGTAACAAGCTTTCAGAGCCATACAAGCCTTATCTTCCGTCTCATCTGTAAGAAAACAACATATGTCCAGGAAAGCCTCTTTCTCAGCACCCGCCAGCCCGTCGAAACTGATTCTCAGCACATTGAAGATGTCGTCCTCATTTCTTTGAAGATAAGTCAAGCTTTCTTCCCAATATGATTTGTGATTATTATAATAAAGATGGGAACCTACAACTTTGAGGGACAATGGAAGCCCTTTACACGCTTCAATCACCCTTTGTGAAACTTCCTCTAGGTATACAGGTGGATTTGGTCTCATAAAAGCATGCCAATGAAACAACCACTTTGACATTTCTTTATCCAGACCACCTATCTCAAAGGTCATCGCTGATTGTGCCAAATGTAGAATCTTGTGAACACGGGTGGTGAGGATCACTGCACTTTTTGGGGCCAAGGAGGACTGAAGTGGTTCATATAAGGCATGTAGATGTCCCACGTCATCCACATCATCCAAGACAATTAGTGCATTGATGTTCTTTAACCTGGACGATAAAACCTTTCTTCCATGCAATTCATTCTCGATTTTCACATCATCAGTTAAATTCAACAAATTTGCGAGAATTTTTTTCTGCACAGCAACCAAGCCCAACATGCCTTTTGTCACAGCCTGTTTTTCTATCCATCCCTTTTCAGTGCTTGGGGGGTATGCCCTGTGGCGCCAAATTGTGCGCAACTATGAGGGGTACTAGTACTCCTCATACCAAGCTCTCATTGCCTTCTTCAACACGAGTTGCTAATCGAATATAAACGTGTTCTGGCAATCTTCTTGGTGTCCCTTGTGTTGGCTTGTGCATTTTGTGGGTTTGAACGTCTCAAGTGGTATCAGAGCAACGACCCTAGGGGAAGCCTTTGGACGGGCAGACTGTCACACCAGTGCTGGCAGTGCCATCTAACGTCCGGGGCCCATCCGTGGGAAGTTCTTTGACGTCGCAAGAGGTCTTTTGCCCTCCCTCCCTCCCTCAAGCAAGGCAACCCCTTGCCCCCCCCCCCCCCCCCCTCAAGCAAGGCACCCCCTTGCCCCCCCCCTCCCCCCCCCCCCCAATCAAGCAAGGCCCTCCTTGCCCCCCCCCCTTCAAGCAAGGCACCCCCTTGCCCTCCCGCCGTCCCCGCGCTTTCCACCGTTGGCGCCGCGCTACCCCCCGCCGTCCTCGCGCTATCCGCCGTCACCTTCGCGCTATCCGTCGTCCGCCCCCCTTACCCGCCCAGCAACTCCGAACCCCGTTTAACCGGTGAACCTCTCCCCTCGCTGTTAGGTGCCCGCGTGCCCTAGAATCCCTCCTCTTAGTCTCTCTCTCCCTCCCGAGTTGCCGCCGGTTGACTCCACGCCACCATGGCCAACGAACACGACGTTGGCACGGCCGGTCTAACTTCGGGGACGGAACGTGCCAAAAATGTGACTCAACGGCGCCGACATCACAAGGCCCAACGGGCTGCCTTAGAAGAGGAACTCAACCGCCTTCTCTTGGTGAACGCCGAGCTACATGAACGGCTCCAGGAGGCCGAAATCAACGCCAAGATCCACACCCAACCCAAATCCGACCAAGCTCCACCACGTCCTGATGCTGTCCACGATCGCATAGATAGACTCGAAGACACCCTCTCTAGATTAACTACCCTAGTAGAATCCCATCTCTTAGCCAAAGACCAATCTCAACCCCAACCACAACCGCAATCAAGCACCCAACCGGCACCCCAAGCTACCCCGACACATACATCCCAACAGCCACCAACTCCTTGAAACCCAACCCCGATCACTCAAATGCAACCGGTGGACATCGACGACCCGAACTCCTTCGGCTTCTTCAAACCTAACCCCCCCGACAAGTACCGAGGTGGCCGAAGCTCCATTGTCGTCAACCGATCGATCGAAGGTATGGAAAGCTATCTCCAGATGCTCCGGGTTGGCCGCAACCATTGGACGCGCATCGCCGGCCAATTCTTACAAGACGAAGCCTAAGCATGGTACATGGTGGAACATAAGAAGCAAGCCTAGCCCTCATGGGATCATTTCACGGCGGCCATCGTCGAATACTTTGTACCTCGCAACGAAGCGTTCCAAGCACGTGACGAATGGCGCAACCTCCGTCAAGAAAAGTTCATCGGGCCTTATGTATCACAATATCGCAGGCTCATGCTTCGCATCAACGACATGGCTGAAATTGATCGCCTACACGGCTTCCTTTATGGGTGCTCCCCGTACTACCGCAAAGAAGTGGAGAAGCAAGACCCCCAAACTTGGGAGGACGCAGTGCGCATCGCCGAACGACTCAATGACGCTTACTCCAACCGGCTGGCTCGTTCAACCGACGGAAGCCAAGCTACCCGCAAAGACTCAACCTCCAACAAAGATCAAACCTCCACATACCGAAGATCATCCGAAGAACAATGTGGTCAAAGTTACAAAGCCCTCCCGGCCCCACCAGATAACCGTTCAAGATCCCCTAACCGAAGCAACCAAACCCGACGTGACCCCCGGCCGGTGTGCAAACACTGCCAAGGCAGTCACCCCACTGAGAAATGCTGGCGGAAACGAGCCGACACTAGAGTGCAAGCAACGAAGACCGAAGAGGCATCCACCTCTGGCCCGAAAATCACCGAGATTCACAGCGACAAATCAGACGACTCCTCCCCCCGCGGACCGTCCACATCAAAGGGCAAGGCTCAGTGCCATTTAGTTGCATTACCCATCATACACCAAGTGTTCATTATGGGAGAAGTCACAGGCGAACGCATGCCGGTGATGCTGGACACGGGTGCAACCCACAACTTCATGACTCCGCAGTGTGCTCAACGCCTTGGACTAAAGCTCAGTAAACGGCTCCGCATGTCCGTGGTCTTTGCTCAGGGCGAGGCCAGTCATGTGCGTTACGCGAACGGTGTCCCGGTCATGTTAGCCCAATGGTTTGGTCACCTGAACTTCCTGATTATACCGATGGAAACATTTGAAGTCATTCTCGGCCTCGAGTTTATGGATAAACACATGATCTCCTTTTTCGGCAAAGGGGTAGACAAAGTACTTCTTGATCAGAGTGGGCAGGCCATCGTCGTCGACTGCAATCGAGTCCAGGCTCCTCGTACGGACGAGCCTTCTGATAGTGAACCAAGGGAATCTAAGCAGAAACAGACAAGCAAAGAGAAAGCACAAGCTCGAACGTCAACCTCCACACACACGCCATCACCATTATCACACAAGCAATTTCGACGGGCAGTCTATCAAGGCGGGATCGCACACTTATGCGTTCTCAGACCGGTCGCAGAGGAGACGGGACCACGGCCGATCGACGTCTCAAAGATTGGGCACCCAAGTTTCCACATGCTAATGGAAGAATTTTCAGATGTTCTCACGGATACTCTTCCACCTGGTCTTCCCCCTTTACGTAATGTCCAACATCGGATCGACACGCTCCTGGACCACCCACCACCGTCGCGAGCGCCATACACGATGAATGAGGCCGACCTTCAGGAGCTGAAGAGGCAATTACATGAACTTGAAGTGCAAGGATACATCCGACCAAGTAGCTCCCCATATGGAGCCCCGGTCCTATTTGTGAAGAAGAAAGACGGCTCCCTACGCCTATGCATCGACTACCGAGCACTCAACAAAGGCACAATCAAGAGCAAATACCCCGTGCCCGTGATGGAGGAACTTCTAGATCACCTGGGCAAGGCACGATACTTCACGTGCATAGACCTCCGATCCGGGTACCACCAAATCCGGGTGGCACAGGAACACATCGAGAAGACGGCCTTCCGCACACGCTACGGCAGCTATGAGTGGCTCGTCATGGCATTCGGGCTTAGAGGTGCACCGGCTACTTTCTGTCGAGAGATGAATGATGGCTTCCGGGACATGCTCGACCTCTTCCTCATCATCTACATTGATGACCTACTGATCTATAGCCGAACATTAGAGGATCATTATGAGCATGTTCGGGCGGTCTTGTTACGACTACGGCAACGTCGGCTCTTCGCCAAACCAAGCAAGTGCGAGTTCTGCATGAAGAAGGTGGAATTCTTGGGGTTCATCGTTTCAGAACTAGGCCTCCATGCCGACCCCCAAAAAGTAGAAGCAGTACTCAAGTGGGCACCCCCGAAGACCATCAAAGAGGTGCGAGAATTCATCGGCTTTTGCCAATTTCTCCGCCGTTTCATCCAAGGTTTTAGCAAGATCGCGGCCCCGCTCTTGGAGTTGGTCAAAGAAAAGGAACCATTCAAGTGGGGAGCAGACGAAGAAGACGCCTTCTCAAACTTCTAGAGTTCGACAAACCTTTTGAAGTTCACACACATGCATCAGGCTCAGCCATCGGCGGCGTCCTCTTACAAGACGGACAACCCATTGCATACGAGTCGCATAAACTCACCGGCCCCGAGCTCAGATGGAGCACACATGAGCAAGAAATGTTAGTCGTTATCCACTGCCTACGCAAGTGGCGGCACTACATTCTGGACAAGCACACAAAGGTCTTCACGGACAACATCTCCTTGAAGTACTTCACATCTCAACCCAAGTTAAGTCCAAAGCAAGCAAGATGGCAGGATTTTCTTGCCGAATTTGATATAGAAATCATTCACAAGCCGGGCAAACAGAACGTGATGCCAGATGCACTCAGTCGAAGACCCGAGCTCCAGGCGATATCCACCGTATCTTCAGATCTTAGAGGCAGAATTCAACGAGCACAAGCACAGGATGCCCAAGTTCAAGAAATACTTCAGGAAATGCAAACGGCTCAAGCCCTGCAGCGCTATACACTACAAGAAGGCATTCTCCACCGCAAAGGAAAAATTTATGTCCCGAACGACTTAGAGCTACGCAAAGAGCTACTGTGGGAGGCACATGATTGCAAAGTGGCCGGCCATGGAGGTCAAAACCGTAGTTATGAGACGCTCCACAAACACTTTTATTGGCCCCGCATGAAGGCACAGGTCCAGGAATATGTAGAAACATGCCCAACATGTCAGTTAGTCCGTCAAGATCGGGTAAAGCCCGCCGGCCTTCTGCAACCACTCCTGATTCCCAACCGACCGTGGGATATGATTAGCATGGACTTCATCACTGAACTCCCACCGTTTTTGGGGTTCAACACCATCTTCGTTGTGGTGGACTACTTCACCAAACAAGCACACTTTATCCCGGCCAAACCCCCGCTCAACGCCAAGGCCGTGGCTCAGCTTTTCTTCACTCACATCGTGAAGTATCACAGGTTGCCTCTCGCCATAGTGTCAGACCGGGACGGCCGTTTCCTAAGTCGGCTATGGATTGAGCTTTTCCGCATCTTGGGGACGCAACTTAGGTTCTCCTCATCATATCACCCACAAACAGATGGGCAAACCGAACGGGTCAACCAGACGATCGAAGATTACATCCGGAACTATGTTAGAACGGACCAAAAGGATTGGGCGAAGCACTTAGACATTCTAGAGTTTCACTACAATGCTTCGGTCCACTCAAGCACGAAGATGACCCCATTCGAGTTGGCGACCAGCAAAGAGGTAATCACGCCCTTGGCTCTCACACAAGACTCCACACTTGCAACAAACGACCCCGATTGCGGTGCCTTCTTGGATCAGTGGAAGACAAAGTTAGAAGAAGCAAAATCCAGCTTGCAAAGAAGCAAAGAACGCATGGCTCGCTACGCAAACAAGAAACGACGGCCCGGCGAAGAATTTCAAGTCCGCGACCTTGTCCTCGTCAGCGCACGAAATATCACTCTCCCAAAGAACATCACGCAGAAGTTAAACCATCGCTACTACGGACCATACAAAGTGGAGAAGCGGATCAATGAAGTCACTTATAGCTTGGAGCTTCCCGACAACGTGCAATTTCACAACGCCTTTCACGTCAGCCTCCTGAAGCGGTTCAAACCCGACTCCAAGTACGGACGCAAGATCCCGGTGCTGCACGAGGGAGAGAACCAGTTTGAGGCAGAAGCTATCTTACGGGACCGGATCACTCGCGATGGTCCCCAGTTCCTCATTAAATTCAAAGGACGACCCTTAGTCGATTCGGACTGGCTTCCGGCCAACACCTTTGGGCCCGACCATCCATTAGTTCGAAAATATTATTGCCACACTTAAGCCCCTTTTGGCTATGAGCCCCATGTAATGTTCCCAAATTTTGTAATCACACCAACTTTTGTAAGACCCGAACCCGCTTGTTGAGGACACCAAGCTCTTCAAGCCGGGGGAGGATGTCACAGCCTGTTTTTCTATCCATCCCTTTTCAGTGCTTGGGGGGTATGCCCTGTGGCGCCAAATTGTGCGCAACTATGAGGGGTACTAGTACTCCTCATACCAAGGTCTCATTGCCTTCTTCAACACGAGTTGCTAATCGAATATAAACGTGTTCTGGCAATCTTCTTGGTGTCCATTGTGTTGGCTTGTGCATTTTGTGGGTTTGAACGTCTCACCTTTACCCTGCACATCTCCTCTTGTGTTCAAACTGAAAAATGATCCTTCAAACTCTCTATGTATTTTGTTATAAAGTGACAACGCAAGCGTTGTTTTGCCAACACCCCCCATTCCCACTATTCCGAAGCATTGTACTGATTTGTCACTCTTCAACACACAATCTAATATGGAACGTCCAATATCACTAGAACGCTGTGCGAGTCCAACGGGGAAATCTACGGCCTCCATGATATCCTCATGTCTTTCATTCAGGATCTGCACTACTTTATTGACCATTGATTTGAATTGACCTTTGTGAAACCTAAAAGTTTCATCGTCTCTTAAAATCATCGGGAAAAGACATATGATCGGCTTCAGAGCAAATCTCCTTGTAAATAACAAGTTCGTGTTTGAAAAAGAGAGGAAAAATGTTACATGAAATGCACTTACTCTTCTTTTTCGAAATCGATATCCATTTGGAAGAAGGGCTTCGGGATGCTTTCATCCGTCGGACATGGACCATATGATATGTATACAATCTCGCAAAGAGTGGTTGCATTGGGAACATGCTTTTAAAGCGACCAACGCTCAAACCTCTTGAAATAATGCAGAGGATCACCTTTGCATCCTGATGCCATGCACCGTCACTCAGTACCTCCTCTACGTTCAGTAGACGCACATGCAATCCAAGCATATCAAATGTTTCTCTCAATTGATCCAAGAAAGCGGCATTTATCCCGTCTCTTTTGGCGTAACATATATTAAGGATTCCATTTTTATTCTCCAGAGTGAACAAATTGATGAGTTCATGCACATTCAACTCCTTTAGCGTGTGCTGGAATTGATTTGCGAGAACTACGAGACTTCTGTTTCTGAGTATCCTCTTCACTTCTTCAAGCAACTTCTTTATCTCAGCAATGTCATTTCCTATATCATCAAGCACTAGCAAACACCTCTTAGTTTGCAGAAGTTGCTGAGATCTTCTCACATCACTCAATATGCTAGGCTGGATGAGATCTGTGCACATTTTTAGGACAATACTCGAGACCCCGTCTTGCTGGAAGGCTTTCTCCATTACATTAGTTATCTCGCAAGCTCGATCGAACTTCCTACCTAATATTTTTAGCACCAAATTACCGAACTCAACCCACGACCTTGAAAAGTTGATTTATTTTATTTATATACAACATTTCACATTTTGATACATCCTCACATAAGATGACCTCCTTCGCAGACATTTCCACTGCTTTCACAATGTCGGATAGTCTTTCCCATTGAAACCTGTGCGGATAAAAGTAAAGAAACATGTTATTTCTTAATCCTAAAAGAGAAGTACCACTCGTTCAAAAAGAAGCTTTTCTAGTTGTTGTATCGAAGAGAATAGACTTACGTGGAGGCGCTGTTGTATTCCAGCCCATGGAAATAAGAGAGATCTTTGAGGGCGCTGCTCCACCGTTTGCGTTCCTCCTCAGTGCTTCCTTTCACTTTACGTAAATTGTAGGCTGTATTTGCTCCCTGATACCGAACTGTAGAGTCATGAGACAGACCACCTCTTCCAGACATCGTCTGGAACTTACCAAGTTTGGGCTCAGAAAAATGACCTGCACTCTAGAATTTCTTATCGTGTTGACGATGTCAGAGTTTAATTCACTTCCTGCATCGTTCTTCCCGTAACCAACAACGAAGGAAGAGATACCCTTGGAGGCGAACATGCCACGAAGGACACTTACAACGTTGTGCTGCGTATCTGGGTGCCAATGGCAAATGAACACATCATAATGTAGGGGTTCCCTTGAGATTGGCATCTTCCTGTCTTGATCAAGGATAATATTATGTGAAATGAGGAATGCTTCGACCTCCGCCGCAATTTCTTCTAGTTTTTCCCACTGCGGCCTGAACGAGTTTACGAAACGTAAGTCTCGAAGGGGAGGATAAGGCAAAGCAGTTTTAAATCTAAGTCTCTAATGCAAAGAAAAACGACGCGTTTTATTGCTTTCTCGTAGTAAAATAACATAACAGACTTGCATTGTAAGAAGTTTTCATGAGTAGTTCTGATGAAAAGAATACACCTACGTAGTCTTGCTGTCGTAATCGAACCCTTCGAAATCGCAGACGCCTTTTAGCGCTTTACCCCAGCTTTCCATTTCCGCAGCATCAGTCCTCTTCACTTTGGATAGGTCGTACGATGTATCTCTTCCCTGCTGCCGAACCAAGTCTCGTGGGACGTCATAGAAAACAGGTATAACTTTGCGAGGCAGATCCGACATGCCCTTGACACTGTGCATGATCTGAACGACCTCGTCCAGACACCATCTAGAACTTGCGAAATTTGGACTTAGAATTATAATGAACACCCTCGAGCTTTGTATGGCATCATCGATGCCAGATTTTACACTAATTCCCATACGCATCCGGTAATCCACGAAGCAAATTATGCCCTTGGACCGTAGCATGGCGCTTAGAACACTCACAACATTGCGCTTTGCGTCGATGCCCCTATGGCAGATGAAGACATCATATTTTTCACTCATATTGATATTTGTTCTGGTGCCTCTTAAACTTCTCAGAAAGACTTCGGCTTTGAATACGTCAAAAGGAAGATGGCTTCATCCTTGGTCACCCGCCACATTCACAAGCCGAAGATTATCTAGAAGCTTTTTTAAGGAAATTGTTATGAGTGAGGCTATACAAATTCGTTCTGAAACTGAACCCGCTGCCTGATATTTTTCTTTCCCTGGGCCTTGGGAGTTGGGTCTTAAGTGGAAACAGGCCACTGTGTGTAGAATGATTAGCTACCAAGAAACGTTATAGACTCTCTATTCGGAAGAACGATTCGGAATTCTGATGTTAGAGAAGATACACCAGCATAATCGACACCCATCTTTCTGCTTGTGAAACGGAATTATTCTTGGTTTCAGTCTCATGCTCTTACTCACCTCTTTATCATGTGCTGCAGGATGATAACGTGACCGTTTCATACAAGAATACCTGCAGGATGATAACGTGACCGTTTCATACAAGAATACCCTAAGATCTAAAATCACCATTGAACTTTCCCAGAATCAGAGCCCCCAAAAGATACTGTAGACACATCAGACTGAAGTAAAAGAACAAACTGAATGTGATTAATAGATTATCAAATCATTTATAATCACTTCGCATTACATGTTGTAGACGAGCCAGGACTCGACTGAAATTGAAAATTCATATAGTTGATGCTGAGTTGTCCAAATTGTAAGCTTTGCACTGCCGGATCCACGGTGCTGCATGATAGAGTTGTATCTTCTCACACCGGACATTTGTTCGGAATAACTATTATACGTCTAGTGAATATAATATCGGTTTCACCCCTGTAGTATGGACATCAATCTACTTACGAAGTACCTTGTTACATGTTAGTTGACACAGCAATACGTTTTCCTTGCTGTGATCTGTAGAGATGTGCGTTCTTTCTTGAGCCTGTTAACTTTTCACGAGGCCTCCTTCTTTGAATGCGTCACAAAGAAGATGAGTACGTCCTATGTTACGTAGAATTCGCTGCCAAAACTTGAGCTTTCTTAGAAGCTTTTGTGCTAAGCTACTCTACGTCAGTGTAAAATATTTCTTCTTAATGCTGAACCTGCTGGCTGATTTCTTCTCTTGAGCTCCTTTGTAAGTTGGATCGAAAGTCTAAACAGGTGGTCGTGTAACGAGTCACTAATTACCCGGGAATGTGACAGATTTCTTAACCGCAAGAACAATTTTGAATTCTGATGTTCTTTGTGTCTATGCGATGTGTCAAGGTCAACGCTATATCTCTCCACAGACACGCGCAATAGATAACAAGAGACGCGTAAGAATTAAATTGAACATTACATTGATTGAAGATAGATGGTCATAACTACCTGTTACATATTACAGACGTTGCAGAAGTTCACCGAAATTGACGTTCAATTTGATTGAGAACAAACTGTTGAAATTCCAAGCTTAAGTTGCTGTGCTGGATCAACCTTGTTGCTTTATCAGCTTACATCTACTCAGATACACAACTTTTGAAGTGAAGAAGAAGAATTATACATCTAAATATGTATATGCATCAATCATCCTATACGTAATACCTCTGATAAATGAAAGCTGACAGACAACAGTTTTTGTTTTCCGTGAATGGCGGAGCTCAAATTGAAATCAGCTCATATCTAGCGAGCAAATTCTGTGCTAAGCTCTGAGGCACAGTTAGAGATTGTGGTAGCAAAATTGAAGTAATGGCAGAGTTAGGAGTCGGGCTAAGTTCTAATGCGCAGTTAGAGGCTGTCCTGTAGATTTCGAACTTATGGCGGAGATGCGCTTGAAATGATAACCTGATAACCTGGATTTCACAGCCCCGTTGCACAATCCCACTCTCCAAATGTCAACATTATTTGACAAAACAAAAAGCAAAAGGTCCGTGAGACTGCTTTCCCCTTTCCCAACAAGTTTTTTTTTTTTTAATAAAAAGGAAGTTCGGCCTTAGCCTAATCTCCCGGACTTTAATTGGTGCCGCTCTGACAAGCTATCGTTATTGGCCATTCACACGATTCGACTAATAATAGCATATCTACACCGTTGGTTGTTCAAAGCTTCCACGAAATGTCCGCGTAACTCCTCTGACGGAGATTCGATGAAGCTCGCTTCGTGCAATCAAGTCTGTGTGCGTGGCTATGGCGGACTGTCTGCACGGCGATTTTCTGCTCAAGAGGAGTTGATACTGCCCGTTACGTTGGCGGGCGATGGGAAACGATGCTTTGAGGCTTTGCCGTCTATACGACCATTAAGCTTTGGAGTAGTCCCATCATCAACAACAAGAGCTGCGAAGTCAAGCTTAACGGTGTAGAAGGGTTGCGCGAGTGTGTGCCATGATGCCGACGGATAGCAGTAGCATCAGAACTACTTTTTGTTGAACAAAGTATACTGAACACCATGTCCGGCAAGGTCCTTGTCTACCAGAACAAATTGGAGCTCTGGCACCTTCCCTTCTTCATATTCGTTGTCATCAGCATTCTGTAAGCATTAACGCCGCTTTGTGCATCATGTTTCAAAGAAAGAAAAATGCGGCATGGCTTGCCAAGTTTTAGATGTCGTGAAATCTCCTCAGAAGTGGCGCGATATCTCCTTGGTGGTGTTGTGCGCTAGTGTCGCGATACCATCACGGTGTCGTCGACCTAGTGGTATCTCCACCTCTCCCGCCTTGTGATTTCGCCACCTGCTGGTATCGCATCATCACGATTTCAGTATCGTCAGGTGGTGGAGAGTTTCGTATCGCTGCAGTCTTGCAAAGTGGTATCGTCAGGTGGTGAGGAGTATCGTATCATGGCGGCTTTGCTTAGTGGTATCGTCTTGTGACGAGGAGCCTCGTATCGTTGCCCTGCAGGTGGTATCACCACGTAGTGTGGGGTTTCGTATCGTTGTTTCCTCGAGGTATCGTCACGTGGTGAAGTGTTTCGTTTCGCTGCCCACCAAAGTGGTATCGCGGGCCAAGTATCGACGGGCTCCAGGTATCACGCGGGCTTCAAGCATCGCGGGCTCCAGGTATCGCGCGGGCTTCAAGTATCGCGGGCTCCAGGTATCGCGCGGGCTTCAAGTATCGCGGGCTCCGGGTATCGCGCGGGAGGATCGGGTTTCGTGCCGACGCTCGCGATGCTGGCAGCCCGTGGTTTCGTCGTGACCTCCTCCCCCTCCCCTTTGGGTTGAGGGGTGAGGTGTCGACACGACCGGAACCCCCTGCTCGCGACACTTACGGCCCTTGTTGGTCGGCGGATTTTTCGGACCGCGTTCTCCGGGCGGTATCGTCGGTGAGGTGTCGCCGGGTGCCCGATCGCCAGGACAGAACGATCGCGCGTGGGGGGGACTCTTCAGCCGCCGATCGCGATCGCCGTGAGCCCCAAAACTAGAGAAAGGAAAGATTTCTAGAAAAAGAAGAAAAAAAAAAAGAAAAAAAGAAAAAAGAGAGAAAAAAAAAAGGAAGAAGAAAAAAGAAAAGAAAAAAAGAGAAAAAAAAAAGAAGAAGAAAAAAAGAAAAAAGAGAAAAGAAAAAGGAAAATAGTAGAGATTTGAAAGAAGAAGTGTGCTTCCCTTTTTGGTGGGATTTTCTGGCCTTATAGTTTTTCACTGAAAAGTGGAGTGTTAGGCCTCGATGTGATCGGAGGGGGGAGTCTTCCTTTTGGCCATGGATGTGGCTTCTTCCTCTCTCGTGAAAAGTAATCGGGCCCCTCCCACTGGGGAGACCGGTACACTGGCCGCTCTGCTGGAGGGGGGTTCGTGTGCCGCTCCTGGGGCATCCGAAAGTGTTGAATCCCCCATCGTGTCCCTCAGTAGACCCGCAGTTCTATCTGCTCAGGAGGAGCTCAAGAAAGTTTGCCTCGTCGGCCAAGTGTTTGGCCCTAGGCCCCCGCTCGAAATCGTGCGACAATGGCTAAGAAAAGAGTGGTTCCCTCGAGGACTAATTGTCAGCAAATGCCAGTTCTTACCAGCAAACCACATGCTGCTAGTCTTTGAAAATGATGAGATGGCGTTCCAAGCTCTAAGCGTTGGCACCTGGCAGCTCGGTCGGGCGACCCTGTGCCTATTCAGATGGTCCCCGGACTTTACTCCCGACAAATCGAAATCGCTCTGGTACCCTCTTTGGGTTGAGCTCCCTAACCTCCCATACTTCTTGTACAACTTCGTGTGGGACATTGTCTCTCCTATCGGCAAGCCGTTGGCGTCACGCGAAGACATTGGTGGTCTCATCTATGAAGGTGCAAGACACTCGTTCAATGCTAGGTGGCACCCACAAATCTGCGTCGAGGCCGACCTCAGTTCGCCGCTTCCATCAACGATCAAAGTGGACATGGGCGAAGGAGATGTTTGGGAGCAGGATATCACCTACAAAAACCTTCCCAACGCGTGCTTTCGTTGTGGTCAGCAAGGTCACAGGATTAAAGACTGCCCTCTCAGGCAAAAAAACAAACGATCTCAAGAAGCCTCCAAAGCAGCTCAAGACAACTTTGGCGATTTGACCCACTCGACCAAGGAAGGGGAATGCAAGGGTCTCCCCAATCCACAAGCTGATGCTGATGGCTTTACTGAAGTCAGAAGAAGAAGGAAAAGAAGTCCGAGGGCCAACGGTGAGAGAAACAACCTGCTAATTACCCCCCACAGCAACTTGTATTGCAATCTTGGTAAGGAGATCAACGAGCTCGACTACCTAGGTGGGAAGCCACCTGAGGTAGACATTTACGACGAAGCCCTAGAGATCCCTGACAACAAAGAAACCCCCCAGGAGGGCTACACTACAAGCAAAGAAGATGGTTTCACCACTAGTAATGAAGACAACATGGATAGCGAAAGTTCCATCATTGGATCGACGATCCCGGAAACAGTGCCGAGCACGGGGCCCAATTCTCCCCAACAAGGAGCATCCCGCAAAGGAAAACAGCCTATGGAGTTACCATGGAAAAGCCCTCACAAGAACCGATTTCTAAGTCGGGATCAGATCCCAGCGAAAAAGAAAGATGAAGCCAAGAGAAGAAAGGACAAGGCTCCCTCCCGCAAAGAGGGATCAACACAAAAATGATTGTTATCTCGCTAAATGCTAGAGGGCTAACCGACCCCTCAAGAGCGACCATCATTGGTCAATGGCTCCGCGACATTAGCTTAAACCCAGACATTATATGTATTCAAGAAATTAAAATTGACGGAGAAGACCTCCAGAAACGGCTCAGACAGGTCTCCTCGGCCCATGTGTGGATCCCAACGAAGCACCAGCGGGGGTCCGGAGGAACGGTTATCGGGGTTAAGCAACGCTGGATCGAAAAGCTTGAGAACTCCATTGAAGATGTAAGCCACCGTTGGATTGCGGTTTCTTTTGGTGCTCCTCTTTGTGTTACTATGGTTTCTCTGTACGCCCCTAACGGGGATTTGGAGAGACTGAACACTTGGGCTTCATTAGACTCGCTCCCCCACAACGTGCTTATATGCGGAGACTTCAACATGGTGGAGGACCCTATGGACAGATGGATGGGCGAGGGTAGGGTCATCGACAGTCGGGAGAAAGAAACGTGGGACATGACCAAACTCCACTTGGATCTGGTTGAATTCAAAGACTCGAATGGCTTTTCTTGGTCGAATCTCCAAGCGGGTGAGGATCTGAGGAAAGCTCGGCTCGATAGATGCTACATCTCTCAGAGCTTTACTCATCAGTGGGGCCACCCTACCATCACGCAACGCACTGACCTCACCATCTCTGATCACTACCCGATAGTTATCACTTTTCAACCTTCCAACAAGATCCGCAAGGCTCCGTGGTTCCATGCCGACGCTACCACCTTCTCTCTCCCCTCCGTCCATCAAGAGATTGCCGATGTGTGGACGGTGGCGTTCGCCTCGGGCTTGGCCCCAGCCAAGTGCTGGAGAAGTGCGGTCGACAGGTCTCGTAAGATCATGATCAGAACTAAGAAGATGCTCGAGACTGTGCGGCGGGCTCGTAGGGAAGCTCTTTACCACAGACTCTGGCGGCTCGAGGAGGAAGTGAACAAAGGAAAACACCAAGCACAGAAAGGTCTCCGAAAAATCAGAGCAGTGTTGAGATATGAGGAAGAAATACAAAGGAAAAACTTGCAAATCTTCTTCAAGGAGTGGTGGGCCGGCAAAGCCGACAAACCCACCAAAGCGATGTGCCGTATCCTTAAAAGGAAACACAACAGAGAGGCGATCCCTCTACTACTAGAACCACATGGCAATGTATGCAATTCGGAAGAAGATAACCTTGGCATCATCGTAGGGCACTTCACGAGACTCCTGGGAACCTCGAACCCCCTCTCCCACCAAAGAAGGGACTGCATGGCTGCCATTTCTAGGGTTTCCCCCCGGAGAATACCACCCAACCTCCTCCCCCTGCTTCATGCCCCTATCTCTGAATCAGAAATCATTGAGGTCATTGATGCCCTCCCCCTAGGTAAAAGCCCGGGACCCGACGGACTCACTAACGAATTCTTTAAATCCTTCAAGCGGGTGGTTGCCACCCCTCTTCGGATGGTCTGGCAAGAAGCGCTAAAGTTTGGTGCTCTTCCTTCTTGTCTAAATAATGGAATTATCAAGCTGATACACAAGAAGGGGGAAAAGAACAGAATCGAGAACTGGCGACCTATTACGATGCTCCAAACAGGACACAAGATCATCGCCAAAGTCATTGCCAACAGACTCTCGTGCCACCTGAGATCTTGGCTTAGTGAGGACCAAAAAGGCTTCATCAAAGGCAGGTCTATCCTGGAAACCATTATGGATATTTGGGAAGGTATTCAATTTGCAAACGAGTCTAAACAAGATGTGGTTTTCCTTAAGATCGATTTTGACAAAGCCTACGACAGACTGGAATGGGACTATCTTCTGCAGTCGCTTCAAGATCTCGGATGTAGTCAGAAATTCACCAAGATGATCGCGACCCTTCTTGGAAACGCAACGACCCAAATTAACGTGAACGGCAAACTTTCGAAGGCGATCCATCTTAGAAGATCTATTAGACAAGGATGCCCTCTGGCCCCCCTTCTTTTTGCTATCGCCACTGAGGGGCTGAGAAGACTGGTCGCGCATCATGTGGAGACTGGCAATATTAAAGGCCTCCGGCTGCCCCACGACCACAGTCAAATCATCATGAGACTATTTGCCGATGATATGAACGCGTTCGTTCACAATGATAATACCAGCCTGGAGACTTTCTGGAGGTGTCTTGCTACCTTTTGTGAGGCCTCGGGATCCAAAATCAACCACTCTAAGACTGCCTTTAGGGCCATTGTGGGACATCATCCTGGCCTTCTCACTGATCATGGCTGCCAAATCATTCCGCAGGGCCAAATCTTTCGTCTTCTGGGAATTCCATTGGGGTTTGGCGTCTCTATGGAGCAGCGTTGGAACTGGGTGTTGGCCAAACTCGAAAACAAGCTTAACTATTCGAAAGGTATGCAAATCAATCTTGCTGGGCGGGCGATGGTTATCAACACGTTCCTCCTCTCTTCTACCATTTATTTCCTTTCTTGTTGGAGACCGAACGAGCAAGGCATGTCCAAAATGAGTAGTATCTGTAGAAACTTTCTTTGGACGGGCGATCACAACAGAAGGGGGGTGCCTAAAATCAAATGGGACATCTGCACTAGCCCCAGAGACTGCGGGGGGCTTGGTATCCTGGACATTGGGTGTATGGCCAACAAACTGGCTGCCAAATGGATGATTAAGGCTTGGTGCAACAGGGAGTCCTCGTGGGCCAAGCTGATCTTCAGAAACAAGAATGAGTTGGCTCTCATGGGGTTCCCAAACTGGAAGAATCTCGACATCATGACCCTGCTATTCTCCTCGATCCCTGTCTTCCCGAAAGGCTCCAATCTCGTGTGCTCCCTTTGGAAGGGCTGGAATAAAGTCAAAAGCTTCACAAGAATTAGTGAGGACTGGAAGTGGGCGGCCGGAATCAGACAAAACGACTCTATCTGGTTCCCGATACATGGCATCCGGAGTGTGGAGTCGTGGAACATTCGAAATGCCAAGAGATTATGGAACAAAGGATTCAAAAAATGGAAACACCTCTGGAAACATGACACCAACGGCTGGATCAATTTCGAGGATATTGATCCTTGCAAAAACATCTCCTACGAAGAATGGAACACTTTGCAAAGCAGATGCCTCGCATGGGATCGTCACAAGATTCGCCTTCTCATGGGACACGATGCACCGAACTCGCTTGGTCTCAAATGGCACAATGGAAATAACCTACTCAAAATCCCGAACATCAAAGAAACGACTGACCACCAGATCAGTCTCAACAAGAAGTGGTGCCTGTCTTGGACGCGGCTTCGATGGGACATGAAATTCATGGGTATCTGGCACCCTCTGATCGAGATTAAGAAGTCTGTCCTCCTATGGCAAATTCTGCATCGTGGAATTTGGACCAACCACAAGGCTAGCAAACTTTGTGGGGTCCCTCCTTGGTGCAAACGCTGTCACCGGGCTATTGAAGATGTCCCACACATCTTCCTTACCTGCCCCAGCTCCTACAGAATCTGGCAGACGGTCGGAAAGAAAATCAGACTTCAAAAACAGCTTAGTTGGAAACAAGTCCTCTTGGGAGAAGCGATCGGCTGCTCCGCGACACTCTGGAACGCCATCAGAGGGGAAGTCTTGTGGAAAATCTAGCGGGAGAGGTGTGCTCTCAACTTCGGCGATACCCCCAGGGAATGGTCGATTGAGAAATCACTATTCCTCCTTGGCAAAAGGATTGTTAACAGTAAGAAATCCCCCCCCTTCAGGCACCATCAAGTCCTCATTTTGATCAACAACAAGCTCAAACCCAAGTGGGCCCCGCATGAGGGCGATGAGAGGGTGATCAACCTTCTATGTAATGCAACCTAGAACTCATACAAGTTTCCCCTGCTTTGTGGGATTTGGGGGGTCCCGTGGGCGCTAGTCCCCTTCTATTGTACCTTTGTTTCTTAATTTAATTCAAGCCCGGGAGAGTAGGCTATTGCCGAACTTCCTTTATATAAAAAAATAATAGCATATCTATAGTTTGCTGCATATCTATAGTTTGCTTTTGAAAGATTACCACCCCCTCACACTAGCGAACTCCATTTGGATCAACAAAACTCTATCGTCTATCTAAACATGTTAAAGTTAAAGTGGCTTCACACCAGAGCTCTGGAACTCCGCAATAAGGAGACATTCCGGGGAACAATGAAAATTTTAAACTTTCTCCACTTTGAATTCACACATGCCCTAGAAGAGAATGAAAAAAATATCATTGAAAATTTGATTTGACAATTCGCGAACTTTGGGGCTGAGCGAGGAGGGTCAAAATAATAGACAAAAAACTGTTCTATGACATTAGAGGTGTTGATATATTTAGGTAGTGATGTGTGTGAACACTCTAGGACCGCCGGGGCACTTTTTTCCCTCTTTAGGAGGTTTTTTCCCCCGGCTTGTATAAATGCCTATTGGCCTAATGGGCTACTTGTCTATGTACATGCTCTAGTAATACATTCAGTATTGTGTGTTGTGCTCCAAGCTTCTTCTTCTTCCTTGTGTTGTTTGTGTGCTTCCGCAGACATCGAACTCCAACAATTGGTATCATAGCAGGTCGCCGCTACATGTAAGGCATCGTCGACACCTCTCTGGTCGTAGTCTTAGAATCGCACGAATTTTGGTGAGCATACTCAGCGTGTTTTCGAGATCAAAACAGCTTTGCTTATGTAGGCTATTTTGTCTTTTTGTGCCAAAGGTATATACCAGTTTTTGTTCGCCACTTTAAGCGTCTCGAAGTCTGCTACAGGTCTAGTTGAATTCATCTAAGCAGTTCTGTTCAACTTTTTGAGATACAGTCAATTTTTTGCATCAAGGTATTTTGGTCACCGGCCATGGCTGAAAGCAATGATGTATTCCATATGTTCGCTGTTGAGGATAAGTTGGATGGTACCAACTACCCGTTATGGTCTTACATGATGTGACATGTATTGGTTGCAAAAGGATTAAGGAACATTGTGTAGGCTGTTGAAAAATGTTCTATCACACCTGCAACTATTACAACTACAGGTACTAAAGCTGATGCAGAAGGTGTTGAAGATGATGATATTCTGCATATTCATGTTCGTGCTCTGGTTTCTACTGCACCTACTGCAGAGCAGATTCGGTGGGATGGTAGAGATGCTCAGGCACATGTGTTGATAGCTTTGTCTGTCAAACATGCCATTATTCCTCACATTTGCTGTTGCAGAACAGCTAAGGATGCTTGGGATACACTTACCACATTGTACCAAGCTAGGAATGAGGCTCGTGTTGCTTACCTTCGAAAACAATTGGAGAGTGAGCACATGAATGAAGGTGATTCAATGGATAGTTTCCTAACAAAGATCAAAGACTTAAAGGAATAGTTGATTTCTGCTGATGAGGTATACCAGATAGCTCACTTGTGCAGACCGTTCTAAATGATCTTCGTGATTCATATCAGAGATTTGCTTCTAGTCTTCAATTGATGATGAAAGGCAATCCAAATGCCTTGTCATTTAAGGAGTTAGTCTCTGTTCTGTTGCAGGAAGGTCAGTCCAGGCAGAACAGGTCCATTATGCGAGTTGCAGATGAAGCTTTCCTAGCTAGTCAGAAGGGCAAAGGAAAATAGAGCTCTTCAATTAGCAAGCAGAAATCTACTAATTATACACAATCGAAGAGGGAAGACAAAGATGAAAAGAAATCAGAAAAGCAGAAATTTTTTTGCATGTACTGTAAAAGAAATGATCATATTACAAAGAATTATCCTAAACTACCTGCAAAAGAGGTAAAGAAAAAAGAGGCAAGAATGGTTGTTGCAGAGGCATCTACTCCAAAAACAAAGTGTGTTGCAGAAAGAAGAATGGGCATTTACTCCTGTTTGCGGTTTTGACCCATCTTCTCATGAGTAGTGCATGTCTGCAGTAGACTCACATGTTTGGTACTTTGATAGTGGGGTGACCAAACATATTACCTCGCAGCGTAGTTTTTTCTCTTCACTCGAGCCTGCCCCTACTGGGAATACTATTACATGTGCCAACAACTCCTCCTATCCTATTATGGGAGTTGTTAAGATCATTTTGACTACTACTGATGGTAGTTCTTTCACTTTGTCAGATGCTTTATTTGTGCTAGGGGTTAAAAAGAACATGTTATCAGTTTCTGCATTAGCCAAGATTAGCTTGGGTGTGAAATTTTTTGATGATAGGTGTACAATTCATGATCTGTCGAATGGCGATGTGATTATTGCTTCTGGCATTTTATGTTGTGGGCGCTATAAGCTCATAGACAATGAAAGATCTGTAAATGATTCAGCATGTGCAGTAC
Organism: Ceratopteris richardii; assembly: GCA_020310875.1. Lineage (NCBI taxonomy): Eukaryota > Viridiplantae > Streptophyta > Polypodiopsida > Polypodiales > Pteridaceae > Ceratopteris > Ceratopteris richardii. The sequence goes on from CM035415.1 coordinate 25,835,073, forward strand.
ATGATTCTCAGGCTATGTCAAATGCAAAGCTTTGCCATGCACGCTTTGGTCATCTAAATTTTGCTAGTTTGCTACGCCTACAGAAATCTGAAATGGTGTCCTATTTGCCCAAACTTGAGGCACCTGGAAAACATGTTTGTGAAGGTTGTATTTTGGGCAAAATGCAGCGTTTGTCCTTTCCAAAAGATGGTTCAGTTCGGGATACTCAGAAATTGGAGCTTGTACTTAGCGATATCTGTGGTCCTATGCAAACACCGTCTTTTGGAAATTATCTTTACTTCGTGACTTTCATCTATGATTTTTCTAGGCATGCATGGATATATCCATTGAAGACAAAATGTGAAGTATTCACATGTGCTTCAAACAATTTTTTTTTTTTGGTTGAAAGTCTGTCAGCATGTAAAATGGGCACCTTCTGTTTTGATTGTCTTCTGATTTTAATGCATTTCTAGCTGAACATGGGATAAAATACTACCGTATAGTGCCATATACACCTCAACAAAATGGAGTTGCTGAACGAAAGAATAGGTCACTCATGGAGATGGCAAGGTGTATGGTCAAGAGTGCCGCTTTATTCTAGCTTGAGGCTGTCATGTGTGCAACATATTTACTTAACAGGTGTCCCACTAAAGCGCTATAGTCTATCACTCCATATGAGGCTAGGCATGATCCCAAGCCATATGTTCCTCATCTACGTGTTTTTCATTCTTTGGCATATGCATTATTGCCTGAACAACATCGTAGAAAATTGGATGATAAAGCAGTAAAATGTATTTTTGTTGGGTATAGTTCTGACAGTAAAGGGTATCGTCTGTATCATCCACAGACTAAACACATTCTGCTTAGCCATGATATTGTTTTTCGGTCGTTGCTTTCATGTACTAAGGAGACATTTGCTAGCTCCAAAGACATGTATGATACTTTGCTCCCTCTTTTTACAGGTGGACAGTCTAGTGCTGGTCCTAATGAGGGACCTTCTCAACCTTTGCAGGTTTCATGTGATGATGTAGATCATTCCATTTCTGATGCAGATTTACATGACGCACTTATTGATGAGAGAGCTGATATTGAGCAGGCAAGAACTATGCCAAAATGGCTGGTGCAGACCTTGCATGACAGCAAATTAGATGCACCTCTGTCATATTGTACTCAATGAGTCTCTCATAGTGCCTCTTTTGCATCAAATTGCTATGCTATGGCTGCATGTAGTCTCTATGATGAGTCTCAGCCTGTTTCATTTGATGAAGCACAAAACTCAAAAAATTGGATTGCTGCTATGCAATCTGAATATGATGCAATAATGAAGAATTGAACTTGGTCTTTATGTGACTTGCCTCGTGGCAAGAAGGCCATTGGCACAAAGTGGGTATACAAGCTGAAGCATAAACCTGATGGAATAGTTGACAGGTATAAGGCTAGGCTTGTTGCAAAGGGTTATGCATAGGAAAGAGGCATTGATTTTGATGAAACCTTTGCTCCTACTTGCCGAATGACTACTGTTCGTAGCATATGTGCACTTACAACTCATCATGGTTCGAATGTACATCACTTGGACATTAAAACAGCATTTGTGAATGGTGACTTTCATGAAGAATTATATGTTTTTTAGCCCCATGGCTTTGTGCAGAAAGGGAATGAAAACCAGGTGTGCAAGTTAAAGAACGCATTATATGGTTTAAAGCAAGCCCCACATGCTTGGTATGAGAAGATACATGCCTATCTGATTGCACATGGTTTTGAGAATAGTCCAACTGAAAGCACCTTAAATGTTAAGCATGCTAATGATGTACTTCTGATCATTGTGGTCTATGTTGATAATGTGTTGCCCACTGGTCCTCATGAGATGCATATTGCTGATTTTAAGGCTGATTTACATGTCTCATTTGAGATGTCTCATTTGGGGCATTTGCATCACTATTTGGGCATTCAGTTTATGCACGTTGATGGTGGAACGGCCTTGTGTCAAATGAAATATATTGACACATTATTGCAGCATTTTAACCTTGAAGACTGTAAACCTATTGCCACTCCTATGGAAACAATTTTACGACTGAGTCTTCATGATGCTGGACATGCATTTGATGTTATTCTCTATCAACAAGCTGCTGGATGCTTGATTTACTTATGCATTACTTGGCGAGATAATCAGTTTGATGTCTCACAGATGAGCAAGTTTATGCATTGCCTAGGAGTCAAGCATTCGTAGGTGGTTAAGCGCATCTTTCGCTACTTGAGTGGTACCTAGCTACTTGGTTTGTTTTATCCCAAGGTGGGATCACTACCGCCATATTTGCATGCTTTTTCTACTCTGATTAGGCTAGTTGCTATGACACGTGTGTCCACTAGTGGCTTTTGCTTCATGCTTGGTAGCTCATGTATGTCTTGGTTGACCAAGAAGCAACGTTTTGTGGCCACTTCAAGTTGTGAGGCTCAGTATAGGGCAGCTTTCATAGTGACTATTCAGTGTGTGTGGCTCAGCAACTTATGGCTGATTTGGGTGTTGGTCAGTCTTCTTCCACCACCATCTTCATTGACAGTCAGAGCGCATTGGCAGTTGCGAGGAACCCTGTGTTCCATGGTGGCACTAAGCACATTGAGGTGCATTATCATTATGTCAGGGAGAGGCTCTCTGCTGGGGAGATCAGCTTGGCATATGTGCCCATGCAGGAGAACATTGCAGACCTTTTCACGAAGGCTCTACCTAGGGAGAAGTTTGAATCTTTTCGCAAAGATTTGGGCTTACTTCCTTTTGTGGAGTGATTTCCACATAGCTTGGTACTTCCTTATACATGAGTGCAAGCTACTTGTTCACCGCATCACTCCCAGGGGGGATTTTTTTATATATTTAGGCAGTGATGTGTGTGAACACTATAGGACCACCGAGGCACTTTCTTCCCTGTTTAGGAGGATTTTTCCCCCGGCTTGTATATATGCCTATTGCCCTAATGGGCTACTTATCTTTGTACACTCTCTAGTAATACATTCATTATTGTGTGTTGTGCTCCAAGCTTCTTCTTCTTCCTTGTGTTGTTTGTGTGCTTCCGCAGACATCTAACTCCAACAAGAGGAGGGTCATAATAATAGACAAAAAAATGTTCTATGATGTTACTTAAATAATCATTTGAGCATGCATGCAATGTAAAGAGGAAAGGGACGAAACTCTTGAATAGGTAGAAATTAATTGACTCATCATTGTCAAATCTAAGGGACACCATGCAATCCAAAGCCACCCTTAGAAAAATCTAAGCTCTAGTAGAAATATCATGATGATGTGGCATACTAAAATGTAACACTCTTACTTAATCAAATATACATCCGTGCTTCACATATCGTCTCAGAATTTAAATGACCGAATCTTTGTAGACCCCATACTGATGCTTGCTTCTCCATAGACTTCAATTCCCTCAATTTGATATGACCAATTCTTTTATATTGTGATTCAACTATATCTGAGTGTTCATTGTTCTTGGCATATATATTTTGATAAAGAGGTATGCCCATGTCAAATGTGAACAATCTATCCATATTCTTTCCATATTCTCAGAAATACATATCGAAGTCCAATGGACACCCTTTCTAGACTTCTCTATCCATGTTTTATATTCCTTTTTTCATCTGCATTCGGGTCATCTGGCAATTCAGTACACTTGTCCTCTCCATTCACTAATCCCCATAGTCCTTTCCCCATCAAGAAATTCTTTATCCTATATGATCATATGTGATAATTGTCTTTGTTAATCTTATTGCCCACTAATTGTGAAATTTTATCACCCATCATTGCAATTTAAAAACTTCTCTATGCTATGGCAATCTGATGGCAAGACCTAGAAAAATTTCAACATCATTTCGGCTATAACTCTTGATATATGCACCAAAACCTGAATGTTTGCAAGTAATCTCAATGGATTCCCTCTTTTCCTAAACACTCCCTACATCCCTATGCACTTATATGTTCATCTTTGACCTCTTCGAAAAAAGTTGTGCAAAGTCTCCATGGATATCAGCCAAATCAACTATAGTAAATCTACTCTAAAACCCAAACTATTGGTAAAAGAATATATAATAGCATGTAACATAAGCAAATTCCTTCCAATAGAGGCCGCAAAATCCTACATCCATGTGGTGATCAGTACACAAGGACTTTGGATTGTCTTCTCTTCGGTCTTCCACCTGTATCACCAAGGTATCTCCATGAGACGAGAATACCTCAGTTAAAAACCTCATCACGTCCCTCAGTTTTTGTTTAGTTCAAGGTTTTCAATAAGGTAATATAATCTCACAAGGCATGTGAGTTGTCCAATTAGGGACCTGCAAAATGCATACATTCGTCTAACACTATGTGACTAATCTCCTTTACGGACCCACAGGACATTGGATTCTCTTCTCTTTGGTCTTCTACCTATATCACCAACGTATCTCCATGAGACGAGAATACCTCAGTTAAAAACCTCATCACGTCCGTCAGTTTTTTTTTAGTTCAAGGTTTTCAATAAGGTAATATAATCTCACAAGGCATGTGAGTTGTCCAATTAGGGACCTGCAAAATGCATACATTCATCTAACATTGTGTGACTAATCTCCTTTACGGACCCACAAATGTGTACATACATTACCTACCACATGCAATCAAAATGGAAAACTGAAATCAAATATGTACCTTAAGATATACAGTCCTCTCTATTATTTTCAAAAGGGTCACTTTTCTATTTGCAAACTCAACACATCGTCTGAAAAGCTTTGGGAATCCTTAGTTGCAATTTCATTGGAAATTCTTAGCTCGTCACTGTGTTTTGTTGCAACTTTCATTGCGTCTTTCATCGCTTCCATTCCTCATCGGCATGAGGAGAGAGCGAGGTCACACAAGTTTGCAACAATAACATTGGATCTCTAGATTCCCTTAATGGACAACACCTAGCAAGGTACGATCTTTTGTTGAGCAACACCCAAAACTCCCCATACACAGATTAAGGTGGACATCATCTGAGTATTTGCATGTGGTGAACTTATGGTCTTGTGCTCGAGGAAGCTCTTTTTATTGTAAATAGATTCATCAGCATGGGTTCATAAAACCTTGCCAATGGAGCTATAGTAGACGTGGATGTTGCCTCAATAATATGCAAAGGCACTTGATTGGAAGACTGAGTCTCTTGCATACACATGCCATTTCTATTCCCTCAAAATTCAATTTGCATTAGACATGCCTAATCCCTTGGATAAACCTTCTTCTATCTGGTGCCTACACAAATGTAAGCTATGGTGGTTCATGTGTAAGATGGACACTCAAATGGCAACAAACCAGCATCTGCAATTGAGGAGCAACCCATGGGTGCAAGAAGATGTTATGTTTCTCTTTGTCCACCTCTCATAGCATTTTTAAGATGCACAGCTATGATGCAAGCTATACAATCACACAGATAAGCAACAAAGAAGAAGCGACTGAGATGGAAAAGGCTATGTGGTGATGCAGAATGCACACACACACACATTTTTATTAAGTCAAAGTTTTACATTTTAATATGCCACACATCAAGATATGAAGTGTACTTTTTGATATTCATTAATGATTATAGCAGATACACAAGGATATATTTTTTAAAGCATAAAAGTGAAGTTTTTGAGTGCTTTGTTGAAATTGAAAAACATGGTTGAGAAGCAATTGGGCATGTACATAAAATGCTTATGATTAGATTCAGGGACAGAATATATCTCAAAGGAAATGATGAATATCTTAGTGATCTTGGAATCAAAAGGCAATTGTCTTGTATATATACACCTCAGCAAAATGGTGTTGTGAAACGCAAGAATCGTGTGATTGAGGAAGTTCCTAGAGCCATGTTAAATGAAAAGAGCATGCAGGATATATTTTGGGAAGAAACGCGTCATACAGCCATACAAGTTATAAATAGACCTCCAACAGGAATGGTTCATGATTTGACTCATTATGAGAGGATATGGAAGCATAAGGCAAACATGAGCTATCTACGAGTTTTTGGAAGTATTTGTTATGCACATGTGCCAAGTCAATTGAGACACAAATTTGAAGTTCAATCTAAAAAGTGTGTATTTGTTGGATGCTCAAAAGAGAAGAAAGGACATAGATGCTACAATCTTGTTATAAAAGAATGTATAGTGAGCAAAGATCTTATATTCAATGAGAATGCATCATTGCATGCAACCAAAGACATCGTTGTGATAGATAATGATATGCATGACTCTATGCATAAGGTTCATGACGAGCGAGAAACAAGTCATAGACATTTTGACCATGAAGAAAGCAATGAATATGGTTCGTATTAGTTTCATACACCTAAAATGTGATGGAGTGAAAATGCAAAGGAATATGCAAGGAGAAAGGAGAAAGGGAAAGATAACTTGAGAGAGTACATGTCTGATTCAAATATTGATGATGAGATAGTTACACTTAGGATGTTGAAAAACAAGAAGAAAAATATGTTCCTCCACATGCACGGAAAGAGACACGTTCAAGATCAGATGAAGAAACACATGTAAGATGATCTACAAGAGTAAGGCATCCTGTAAATAGAGTGAATCTATACAATAAGTCTATGAAGCTTCATTATGCATACATCATAGAGACAATCAAGCATGACGAACCAAATAATTTTCATGATGCATTACAAAGTGAAGATTGGTGCAAAGCAATGGATGATGAGATCAATGCATTGAAGAAGAATGATACATGAGAATTAGTGAAATTTTCACCGAATAAGAAAGCTATTGGATGCAAATGGGTGTACAAGTGAAGTGCAAAAGTGACGGTATAGTGGAGAGATTTAAAGCACATCTAATTGCAAAAGGATATGCACAAGTATATGGATTGGATTTTGATGAATCATTTAGTCTAGTGGTAGAAATGGCAATGGTGAAAAGTGTGATCGCATGGGCTGATATGAACAATTGGAAATTGTATCAAGTGGATGTTACGAATGCATTCTTGAATGGAACATTCATGAGGAAGTCTATACGCAGCAGCGAGAAGGTTATGTGCATCCAAAGTATCTTGATTATGTATGCAAATTAAAGAAAGTGCTTTATGGACTGAAACAAGCTCCAAGCGCATGGTGTGAACGATTCATTAAGAAGTTATTGGATCTCAAATTTATGCAATCAAAGTCCAGTTATTCACTATTTGTTGGAATCAAGGGAGTGAAATGATTCTATTTTTCATTATGTCAATGATTTGATCATTACTGGCAATGATGACATGAGGATTGCTAGTTTGAAAAAGCAATTGACATCTGATTTTTTGATGTCAGATTTAGGAGAGCCAAAATACTTTTTTAGAATGGAAGTAATTTCAATGCAAGAGGGAATTTGGATGGTACAACACAATTATATACTGGAAATATGCGAATGCTAAGCTTATGGATGATGGGAAGTACTTGCATGATGCCAATGTGTATAGGAAGATGGTTGGAAGTTTGATTTATGTAACAAGACAAGATCAAATTTGAGTTTTTTAGTTGGATTGGTGAGTCAGTTTATGCATAAACCATGTAGAGTGCACTTGGATCTAGTGCGATGCATATTGCAATATGTAAAAGGAACATGTAATTTTGTGTTGTTTTATGAGAGAAAAGTTCAGCCATGTATACATAGATGGATGTGCATTGGGCACGAGATGTCATGGATCGAAGGTCAACTAGTGGATTTTGATTCTCACTTGGAAGTGCAACCACTTCATGGAGTAGCAAGAAGCAACCAACTGTCGTTTTGTCAAGTACCGAAGCTCAATATAGAGGCATTACACAAGCTATTTGTGAAGCAACATGGATAAACTACCTACTTGAAGACGTGCAATTCTACATCGATGGAAAGGTGGTCATGTATTCTGACAATATGAGCAGCATTATGTTATCAAAGAATCCTGTTTATCATGCAAGATCAAAGCAGATCAAAGTTCATTATCACTTTGTTCATGAGAAGGTCATTGAAGGAGAAGTGGAGCTAATTCAAGCTTTAGGAGCTAGAAAGCTTTAGTTTGTATCTAGATTTCATTTCATGTTAATTTCATCTTGTATGGACATATTTATCTCTTCCATTTTGTTTTCAAGCTCATTCTAAGCTTGAGGGGGAGATTTGATGATGTGGCATACTAAAATGTAAAACTCTTAATTAATCAAATATAGGTGCATGCATTTCGCCTCACCACGTGGCCTTATCCATCTAAGTCGCTTCTGCTTTGTCGCTCGTCTGTGTGACTATATAGCTTGCACCATAGATGCAGATCTTCATATCAAAGGAGTGAGGATTCTACTAAGGGCTAGTCATTTTGAGCTCCATGGTCACTTGTTCACAGTGAGAGGTGGTCGTGTTCAAAAAGTAAATTGAATTTGTATATTTGTTGGTTGAATGTTTAAGATAATCAATGAAAATATATTGTCACTCTGGTACATCATTGTTCTGAGAGGGGGGAAGTAGGCTCATTGTCTAAGGGACCCGGAACATTGCAATATTTTCAAGAAAATATAGAACATGTCCACCTAGCAGTACAAAGTGTGTCTCGAGCAGCACAACGTGTGTCTCTAGCATGTGTGAACTCAGCCTAAGTACTCATGCGTAGCTGAAGGTTGTAATGGAAATTTAGAACTTGTGGCAATAATAAGCATGAAATGAAAGCTCGCTCAATAAGGAACTTGAATATCTCTTTGGATACCACAAAATAGGTAGGAATCCATTAGACTCTCAAGCTCTCGTCAATAGGAACCTGTGACATGAAGTATATGTACAGGCTACACATAAAAATAAGTGAAAATGGATTGCGTTGCATCTTTCAGTGGGGAGCCATGGTGGAAACGGATTGCTGTTGCATGGTCCTAAGCTGCCATGGGACATCTCGATCGGTCACCCCTAATGTGGGTTTCAAATAGCGTGGAGGCAGATGAAAAATGTAGTGATATGCCATTCATTGGATGTCGTGTGGTTGTCTGTATTCACACAAGAGCAGAAGACCATCATCGTTCTCATGCTGGCTCACAGAACATTTGATTGAAGCAAACCCACCTCTCAGCCCCTACTGTGCCCCATCTACAGATGTGACCACGTGTAAATTATATATTTTTTCCAATGAATTTTCATAATTATAATGCTTTACTTGAAACATTTTTCAACTTTTATGTATGGACATAAGGCAAGTACACATCAATGAGTTTCTGTACATTCCACCTTAGTTCTGAGTAAGTGGGTGGTAGCACTGTTTATTTTATATTATTTGTGTCTGAAATTTAAAGATTTCTCATCTTTGTTCTGCCAGCCTTATTTGAAACGACCTTTAGTTCGCTTTCACGTTCTCTTGAATAGGAATTCGGCACTTAAAAGTATCTCTGGAACCAGAATTAAAAGACCATGGTCGAAATTCCTCTTATATAACAAAACAAAAAATAAAATGATGAAGGATGGATACCTTGGACCTTTGCATCTTTCAATGCGGAGGGATGATCAAAATGGAATGTGGTTGCATGGCCCTAAGTTGTCAAGGCATCCTCTCTCTCTCTCTCTCTCTCTCTCTCTCTCTCTCTCTCTCTCTCTCTCTCTCTCTCTCTCTCTCTCTCTCTCTCTCTCTCTCTCTCTCTCTCTCTCTCTCTCTCTCTCTCTCTCTCTCTCTCTCCATGGCCTTAGAGGTCGGGTCTTTGCGCATATCTCCTTTTTTTTTTGTTTTTCAGAAAACAAGAATCTATATTAAAAATTGTAGAGTGTTACAGAAATGCAATGGGAGAGTGCCAAACCAACTTAGATAAGACAAAGCGCAGCATCATAGAGAGACTATTCTACGAGTACACCTTGAAAAGGGCCTCCCTCCATTAACAAGAAGCCTTACATCTTAGTACATAAGAAAATTCAACAGCAATACATTTGCTGAACACATTTTAGAGCAACATATTTAAGCGAAACATTGTACAAAGACATGAAGTTCCTCTTTCCTTTGTTTAGAACACCCTCATGAAGGCATTTGAACCAAAAACTAATATTTGTCCATTGATGTCAAGAGTAAAGGGTCTAAATAATGGCATTATCCCAACTGAGGGTGAAGCCAACAGAATGTATTGAACAGTAACGGAGATGAAGTTTGTCCCAAAACTGTTTGGCACCTTGGCAACGAAAGAATAAACATATGGTCGAGACATTCCACCTTGTTAGATCTTGCTTGGCTCTATTAGTTGGGCCAAGCACACTGGTGGAGCATCAACCAAACTAAAATTAAGCGTTTGAGACACCTAGGAACCTATATTAGCACCGCTCCTTAATTGGAATCCCCATTTGTGTTTGAGCTTTATAATAATACTATCTAAAGTTCGTCTATTCCTTTCAAGGATTTGAGGGTGAGACCAACCACCTTGCCTATATCCATATCTTGATTGGAATCGTGAATCATAAGGGGCTCGAAAGTTGTTTTTTTTTTTTTCCTACAACATCTCCTCTTCAATTCTCTCGATATGGCTTTCACTTGCCCCCTAATATAAAGAAGTAATGAGGTAGCTGACTGTAGATGCGATGAATCGCAATCATTTTAATATTCTCTTTATATATCTGTGGGCAAAAAGCTTCCTCTTTGTACTGTGTTTTTAAGGACTATATATACTCACAGTGTTTTGCACAATGGATGAAGTCATATGATTTGGTTCAGTAGCCTCGTTTAGATATAAAGTAAGATATATAATTACTCTAGACTGCATAATGTGAGCAATAGTTTTGTAAACATATTTAAATATTCCAATGAACTTTTGAGTAAAATGTTATGTCGACTTACATTTCGGATTGAGTTCAAATGTGAAAGAAAGATGCACCAAATCTGTATATGTGATATAAAAACACACATACATTTTTTTATGTCAGTCGGACATCCTTCTGCACTCATGATTTAAGTTTTATGTTCAAGATGATCAATTCACATTTCTGCATTTTTTAACAAAAATACATGAAACTAATCACTGCCCTGAACGTATGTATTGGTATTGAGCTACTTTAAGGAAGGAAGTTGTTTTTGGAGTTTCAAAATTTGGCGTTTATATTATTTGTTTAGTAATGTTCCCTATTCTTAAAAGAACCTCACTGTTTCTAAGTTTATTCTTCCCAATGGTTAAAGGGGTTATAGGTCCATTTTAATGATAAGGTTGTGGTTTATAGAAAAAGTGTTTGAGAACAAATTTTATGATACGTTTAGATTACAAGGAACCAAAAACTCATACAGGAGTATGAAGACACACCATATGTGCAACACTCATTTTTTTCTAGATACAAAACTGATTTGTTGCACAAAATTCTACTTTGCAAATCCAAATAGTAATGCTCTATAATGATCTTCCAAGGTCCACAGAACCTCGACGAAAGCTTAGTACACTTTCCTATGGATAGTGAAAGAAGTGGAATTAATTGGCACTTGAAAAAAAAATCTATCTCGTTCCTCAAACACTTTAGGATATCCCTTCTTTTTAGCATATTCCTTTGCCCTATCAGTTGCTGGCTACATCTTGGCTTCAGCTATTTCTAAATTTTCTTGGAGGTTCAGTAAGGACTCCAAAGCACTAGGACATTTCTTTGTCATTCATATGGTATTAGGATCACTAGGATTCATGCCATAGTTCATCTCAAGAGGATACATTCCAGTAACTTTATGAGGTCTATTATTGTAAGCAAAATCTACTAGTGGCAAGTAATTATTCCAATTTCTCTTCCTCTCATACGCATATCCTCTCAACATGTCCTCTAGAATTTGTATGACCCTCTCAGTATGAGTATTTACTTTGTGTATGACCACCACTAATAATTTTCAATGACACTTTCACTTTGTCAAATACAAACTTCTTGAAGTGTCCTATGAATCTGACATCCCTATCTAAAACTATGGATGTCTGTAACCCATGCAATTTGAAGATATGTTGGATAAATAGCTCTGCTACTTGTGGAGCTTCTATTGTCTCCTGCATGGGTATGAAATGAGCCATGCTACTCAATCTATCTACCACAACTAGGATAGTATGCTGCTTCCTTTGGGCCCATGCTCTTGTGAAGTTCTTCACAAGGAGGGTGAAAGGATGAGTGCAATGCTTAATGTCAAAGAATGTCAGGGCTTTATTCGAAAAAGATCTCTCTCTTCCCATGTCTCCATTGGCAAACATTTTAAGTACTCAATTTTAATTGTATCACTGAGATTATGACTCTATCATGGAAATAGAAAGACTAAGAAAGGGATTTCTAGAACATGGGAAACATTTCTAGCCACCATTTACTTTATACCCTTGATGAATCAAAAGTACATATATATTGGGTTCTTAGTTTTAACCTACTTAAACTATCGTCAAAAATTCCCTTCAAGCATGCATTTTGATATATTTCATACTTGGAAGCATTTGGAGAAATTTCTTCATTTGCATCATTATGAATTAGACTTTTCTCTTCATGCACCATATAGGCCACAACCGGTCCCAAGAAACCAGCCACCAATTCCTACCAATGTAATCCTAGTTAAGTATGTAGTAGCAAAGGAGAACCCTCATAGGGCATTGGTGGCGATGATCCCTTTGATCTCAAAAAACGACCCTCATGCTCAGAGTTCTGACTACACCCGTGATAATAGTCCAAGCTTATTACACAGAGTCACCCAAGCATAGTGAGAATTATCCGTATCAATATGAGGCACTACCTATGGAACCAAATTGGGAGCTAGCATATTCCAATGGCATGTATACAAATCCTAACCATAGGCCCCAATGGAGACAAATGAGACTACGAGCCCCTAGAGGACCATGTTCTAGATGTGATGCAACCATTTCATTCATGAATGTCCCCACCCACATGCTCTAGGACAAAGACAGAACATCACTGTACAAGGCTTTTGTCGTGAGTGTGATAAAGAACAACTCCCAAGAGACTGTCAAAGGAACCCCTATACTGCACCCAAGGTTACAACAATTAATGTGGTAGGCTTAGTGTTGGATTCATGTTCAAGTAGCATTAACATGGCTCCTATACAAGCAATCATTAGGGCACAAGCCTTCAAACAGGACAAACCAGCTGAACAATGAATCAAAAGAGCATACTAAGAGGAAAACAAGAACATGAAAGGATACTAGGGAGAAAGCCAACCGTAAGTGGGATAGAAATTTATCCAAATTAGAAGAAAGCCTAAGAGATGCAAAATTAAATATCGCAGACATTTTATCTCACACCCCCTCGCATGTCGAAAATCCATCCACTCCACTTCATCCCACTCCAGCAATCACTTTATATAGACCACAACCAAGGTCTGTTCTCGCAGATCCAACCATAGAAGGCTTGGACATGTTGTTCAAAGCTTAGTAAGCTTGTCTTCAAGAAGGGCCAACAGCTCCATATCTAGACAAGAGTTAACCTAGAGAAAATGTAAAGATTGAATAGACAAAAGTGTCCATGAAAATGGTAGAACTAGCTCAAAGTATGCTCGAGACCAATCAATTTTTCAATCAAACAAATTCTATCAAACTAGATTTTCATTTTTAGGGCTTACTAGAAAGATTAGAGCAGGTGGTAAAAAAGTCATAGATTTCTTTACCTCCATAGGCTCACCAAATTGTTGAGAGAGAAAGCTCACCACCAATGGAAGTTTATGTTCTTGATTCCATGGATGATGGAACACCTCTTTCAATCGAACAATACTCTCAAGAGTTCTTGCAAGAAATACAAGAAGAGAAATGCGCCAAGGAGAAAGATAATCCCCTCCTATTCCTAAAATTGATGACCTTCATTATCAATTTCCCCAAGACCTTCCATCTATTTATGGAGACCAAACAGTGCAACATGAAGATGAAAGATTAGATTTTGAATCTCCACAGGCCCATGGGAATTTGATATCTTCAAATTAGAGCTCCCACAATATTGGTAAGAAATGAAGGCTCAGTGGTTCCAAGAAACACTGAAGTCATGAAGAACACTAAAGTGCACTGTCATCTCACCTTAGAAGAGCTACTCAAAGTAAAACCTGAGCTATGGGAACATGTGGTGAATCAGGTCCCAAAACTTGGTTTCAATATATTAAAAAGAGGCTCTAAGCAAAAAGTCCTAGAGGTACCTTTAGACAAAATAGGATACATTAGTGAAGGTGAAGAAGGTAATATGTATCTTCCGATCACTTACCAAGGTTACATAACAAAAGCTATCTTAGATTCAGGTGCAAGTATTGCGATTGCAACAACTTCCTTCTGGAAGCAATGGGGCCAACTAGCATTAAGACCAACTAGAATGGAAATTCAAATGGCTAATAGCCATATTGAGAGATCTCTATGATTTCTAGGAGGGCTAACTCTAACCACTTGTGGTGTCGAGTTTGAACATACCTTTTCCATATGTGACTTTCGCAAATAATAATGTCTATTATTTGATCCTAGGAAGACCCTTCCTACAACAACTACAAATAGTACAAGATTGGGGAACCAACTCCTTGTACTTGTAGCACATAGGTGTCACGACCAAGGTCAATTTGAAGGATTAGACCTTTAGAGATGTACCACGCCTAACATGGAATCCTATCCACAAGGCACAAGAAGATTCAATATCTATGCATTCTGTAAGTTCTTTTGATCCATCCTGGATGCATAAAGATACTCACTTGTGGATGTGCAAAGTAGCAGAGGAAGAGGAAATATGCCTAAAAGCAAGAGAAGAAGGGACTTCTCAAGAAGCCAGACCAGTTAGAGACCCATTCTACACATCGATGATCTTTCCAGATGAGGAGTTCAAGCCTCATGGTTGGGCAGAAATATTAGCCACCATGTACATTGTTGTCAATGAAGAATAGCGGATACCTCATTGTGATGAGGAGGATTATGATATGTATTTGTTTATGTGTGAAGCCTTGCTAGAAGACTGTGACTTTAATGAGGTCATAGAAGAAGAAGAGGACATCGAAAATCTAGAGTCCATTTTCATGGATAGTTGCATCGCCTCAAAGGAAATTGAGAGTCCCAAGCACATGAGACACATTTGACATATGTAAACTATATTTTGATACTAACCACCTTCTTTTTGTTTCATGACATTGTTAAACAAAAAAGAGAAGAAAGGATAGAAGAAAAGAAAAAAAAACATAGAGGGGATGGGATCATGTGCTCAAAAAATCTCATTGGTTAACCATCAATAAGGGCATCCATCAACAACGAAGGACAAGTCAATGGTCAATCACCATTATAGGAGTACAACTCGAAGAAATGAATATTGACTGATCTTTCACCATGGTAAGAATCCCCTACTTTTGCAACACTATAACAATGATACATTAGGAAACCTCTTTGTCAACATACCCTTGAGCACTTAGCTCATGGCCAAATTTTTTGCACCATAGTGTTTACAATGCATTCCCCAAGTATGCATACATAGGGCCACATTACAAGGCCGTGCACAAGGCACATATTTTTTTTAGCTCATGCACTAAAACACTCACCCATCATTCCTTATGGGTTATGAGTACTTGACATGAAAATGATGAAACATATGTTTGAAAGGTCTAGAGGACCTCTGGGTTACAACATCACTACCTATGAAGCAATTCATAGCCAACAACTGTTCAAAATCAACATGGACAACCTCTTTTGAGCAATTAATTATTTTTGACAGCTCACAAATACACCATCAAGCAGGAATCCCATAAAGAAGTACATACCAAGGGACTAAAACATGTAAAGGCTAGCAATCAAAAATGAAGAACTAGAGAACCGACCCTGCTACATGTGGAAGACAAACCGCTCTTGCGGATGCATGATGGACACTACCTTTCATAGTACTACCTACAATGCCCACTCCACAAGGGTATGTTAGGGACGACACACATGAGGGGGGGGGTGTTGACACTCAAGGTCAAGCACAAAGCATGAGAATGCATCAAAGAAGGGGACACATAAGAAGAGGGAGCATGTAGGGAGCTCCGAGAAACATAAATCGAGTTTTCAAAAGAAATCCGTATAAAAAGAGTGATTTTGATCATTGAAACCCATTGTAAATATCATTTCACATTTCTAGAACTCCATTTTGTCCAATCTGACAAGTCCTCAAGCTTGCAGATAATTGGAAGTAGATACCTATCAATCTTCATAATTTTTAGAGTACTTTTGAGCCCTCAAATACGCCTTAGAACCTAATTTTTAACTAGGTCGGACACTAGGTCTCCATAGGGCCAAAACTAGTAAACAAAACTATAAAAAGAGCTAGAGATCTCATTTTTTAGGTTGGCTTGTTAGAGAGGTGTCTTTGGAGAGATTGAAGCTTTTGTGAGAGAGTTCTTGTGAAATTAAGTCTTTCCATTGTTCCTCTCTTTGATCTTGCCTTGTGTATGTTTGTGTGTGTGCATGTACATGCTTGTCACTCACACTTGCTCACCACAATTGCTCAGAATCTTCATATCCTCCTCACGTCTCTGCACTATGACAAGTAAAGGAGGTGGTGCTCACGCTTGGGCTACAATGAATGACCCATATGTTAGCACCCGATGTGGACAACCATATTTAAAGAAGATGCTATGGAGCCGTGTAGTCCGAAAAAGATTTGATAGATGAAGTTTTGCACTATGAGGGGCAATCGTACTATATTGCAGAATGATGTAGAAGCAATCTGACTAATTGATGAGATTATTGCCAAGATCAGTTTCTTTCTAGAGTTTTGTCTCTGAAACTCTTTGTAGGAATGGATCTTTGAGTGGAGAGATGACACATTAGCCAAGGCCACATGGCAAGGGGAATCTAGTAGAGCCACCAATAGGAAGGAGAGTACCCTACGGAAAGAGGCCAAAACGATGGTAGTGAGCCTCACTGAGAGTTGGCATTAGCTCTAGTTCTTTCGACTCAATTTGGTACCTTAGAGGAGTTTGAAGACCCCATGGGTCATAAAAATCAATTTTCAGGATTGAATTATATTCATTTTTATGGAAGAGTAGATGAAGATCCAAATTTTTACATGTGCACATTCAAAAATCAACATATCTATAATCATCGTAATCTACAAGATGATGGCCATAAGTTGCACGTATTTCAAGCTACGCTGGTGGAATATGGAGTTAAATGGCTCATTGAGTACCATGCAGACCATTTTTCATCTTATGATGAGTTAAACGAGGCTTTCTTAGAATGATTCTGGGCTACCAAGAGCAATTCAAAGACCTATGCTACTCTCCAATATATGATGTAGAAAGGAACTGTAGCACAATATGCCTTAGACTTTAGACCTATGATGCATCAATTTCCTATAGATAAGTGTTCTTCAAAAGAAATGCTTTAAGAGTGTTTTGTTGATGGACTTCAACAAGGTATTAAAGAAAAGATCTACATGCGTACATTGGACCAAACTCGCACAGTTCACGAAATAATCGATTTAGCGACAAAGATGGACTGAAAAATATAGTTGGCCAATCTGAACTCCGAGAAGACCAATCTAGTGATGAAGAAGAGTACAAATACAATTTAGCACTTGTATTGTTTATGGTGTAGGAATGCAGGCCAGATCATGGCCGATTGTTTGTTGAATCAGGTATTTTGTCCAATCTCTAATAAAAATAATCATAGTCTAGAAGAATGTCAATCTAATGCAAGGAACACATTACTAGCTTCCGCACAAGTAGATGTTCCTTTGTGAAAGGGAAATTTCAGGGGACACAAGCCACCCATCCACTCCGAACAACGGCAAGATGGCCAAGATGCTAGAGTATCGGCACCATTGTAGTACTCAGGTCGACAGCAAGTTTCGAAACCAAGGTGAGGGTTCAGACAAATTTCCAAGAATTTGGTAGAGGGTGGAAATTTTGACAAAGAGGCCCAAGTAATTTAGGGAATCCATCGATAGTGTGTCAATTTTGTTTGCAATATGGAAATAGAAGATGGGAATGTGAAGAAGCCAAAGAATATGATCGATA
The DNA here is from genome assembly GCA_020310875.1 of Ceratopteris richardii. Taxonomy (NCBI): domain Eukaryota; kingdom Viridiplantae; phylum Streptophyta; class Polypodiopsida; order Polypodiales; family Pteridaceae; genus Ceratopteris; species Ceratopteris richardii. The sequence continues at coordinate 25,852,963 of CM035415.1, forward strand.
GAAATAGGAGGCTAAGCATAAGGCACATATGGCTAATGTGGTGACCTTAGAATATTTAGAACCCTTAGCATTGTTGGTCACTAGATCATAGCATGAATACTAGAATTGATCAAAATCAGATCACCTAGTACCCACGAGGCAGAAGTAAAGATTCAAAAAAGTAGTGCAATGGGCGAAGGAGTACCCCCGTATTATGTAGACCCTAAGCTGGTCCCAGTTGAACCTTATCACAAAGAACTACATAGTAAGCTCAGTAACAAAACTGTTAAACTCACTCAAGAATACATGAAATAGGAAAGGAAAGGGATAACTTTGGATCTCCAGCTGATTTCCATCAGAGTTTAGAACCAACGGTGCAAACTAGAACAAAACCTGCAAGATCCTAATCCCAAAGCATCAAGGAATGGTGCTTCGTGTGAGTCATTGCAAGATTCACATATTAAATTATCACTCGAAGCCTTGTTGGAACTTGTTTTGGCTTTTAGGAAGCAATTGTTAAAGCACTTAAGAGAAAAATATTTGATGTCTCTAAGTCTGGATCCTTTGGTCTCTATGGTGAAAGATGTCCCAGATAGACTAGTGGATTTTGTAGTTCCTACAATTATGGTTTGGTATAGAAAGGAAGCAATCACTAAGGTCCTGATTGATAGTAGTTCAAGTATTAAAATTGCTTCCATAGACACATGTAAATAGATGGTTTGGAAGAGTATTGAACTATCCCCATTTCTTGTTTCGATGGCGGATCAGTCGTGCATGTAGTTGGTGGGGCTGATTAAAGACATCCCCATTAAAAATTCTGAAGTGATTTTTGATATTACTTTTGTAGTCGTGGAAGTCAAAGGGCAGAATCTAGATTATAATCTACTATTGGGAGGTCCCTCACTATGGAATGCTAGAGTCTGACATAATTGGGATGAGAAGACTCTCACTTTCAAGAAAGTCCATGTAAGATTTTTAGCCCCATTAGAAGACGAGCAACACTATCTTTCAGAGCATGAAATCATATTGGTAGAACCTGCTTATATACAGGATGGCGTAGAGGAAGAGGAAGAGCAATAGCTTCTGGAATCCAATAAAGATCTCTTATCCTTCAGGTTTTTGGATGTAAATTTTGTCATAAGTTCAGACGGTGATAGCATGGCAACCAATGTATGCATAGAACCCATGGAACTAGAAGAAGGGGATATTGCCGACTCAGTAATGAAGGATCCAATGAAGCTGGGAAAAATAAGGGTTCAAGAGGATTCATTAGAAGTTATGAACTTGGACATCGTGGAAGACCCAAAGTGTGTCCGAATTTGTTCAGAGCTCGCTCTCAAATTTTGGATGGTGTTGATTGCTCTCCTACAACAATACAAAGATGTCTTTGAATAAGATGTCTTTGAATGCACATATGCTGATATGAAGTGTATTGATCCAAACTTGTATCATCATCGAATTCAACTTAAACTAGACAATGCCCTAGTCATGTAGTAGTGATACACGATGAATCCCAACTTTGTGGAGCAGGTGAAGCACGAGCTAGATAGAGTAATCAAAGTGGAATATATTGTAGCTATCAAAGATCCTGAATGGGTCTTTCCAATCATCATCGTCCTGAAGAAGAACAAGCAACTTACAATCTGCAGGGATTATAGAAAGCTAAATGTAGTAACAATAGCGAACCCTTTTCTACTGCCATTTTTGGATAGTATGGTCGATGAGGTAGCAGGTTACGAAATGTGTTCTTTCCTCGATGGCTTTAGTGGGTACAATAAAATTGGAATGGTAAAAGAAGATATACCTAAAATGGCATTCATTACAAACTAGGGAGTATTTGCCTGTACTATCATGTGGTTCGAATTGTGGAAAGCGCCGAGCAGATTCCAACAATGTATGCAACAAATCTTTGCTCCATACCTTACATCTTTAATGCAATTTTTCTTGGATGAATTTTCCATTTCTGACAAGATGGCCATGCAGGTAGAACATTTATGATCCTTTTTTGAGTCATGCAGAAATGTACAGCTCTATCTTAACCCAACGATATCCATTTTTGTTGTTAAGTGCAGCAAATTGTTGGAAAACATTATTTCAAAAAAGGGAATTGTAGTGGATCCAGATAAGGTTAAGATCATGGAAACTTTGGCACCTTGAAACCCAAAAGAAGTTCTGGTTTCTTGGGCAAGTATGGTGGCATTGCCGGCATGTGCATGGATTGGCACAGATTGCCATCCCATTGGATATCTAACCAGCAAAGTTTGTATGGATAGAGGAAGCACAACTTGCCTTTGAGCAATTACGGAAGATGTTAGCCACTGTGCCAGTTCTGAAAGCTCCATACTGGAAACAAACTTTTTACATGCTTTTGGATGCTTGAGATAAAGCTATTGGTAGTGTACTGATGTAGAAGGAGGGACAAAAATGGTTCAGACAATCTACTATGCTAGTCCCTTAACCAATGCACAACAGAACTATTCTATAATAGATCATAATTATTTGGGCCTCATCTACTCAATTAGAAATTCTACCATTATTTACTTGCTAAATCTTTCACCTTCCATGTAGATCACACTGCTCTACTGTATTTGGTGAAGTAGCAAAACTTGGTTGGATGGCTTGCCAAGTAGGTCCTCTTGTTGCAGGAACTTGAGTATGACATTGTTCATCATCCTAGTGCAAGTCATGCCATTGCACATTTCCTGTCTTGCATCAATCATGGTGGTGGAAATAAAAAATGCTCCTTAGAATTTTCCTACTTGGTAGGAGGTAATGTTAACGTTTTTGCAAAATGAAACTGCTCCATCTCATTTGGGATCTATATCTCGAAAGAACTTAGGTCTTCAAAGTCATAAGTTTACTATTATTATGGGACAATTGTACCACAAGGACCCGATGGAAATTTGGTTATGTTACGTACCTCCACATGAGCTGCCCACACTCATTACGGAAGCTCATGCAGTTGAGGATGGTGGGTATTTCAATCATCTACTTACGGTCCAAAAACTCCAGCAAGCCAAACTGTGGTGGCCCACCATGTATGCAGATGTTCAAAATGTAGTGCGGAATTGTGACCCATTTCAACACACTAGTGAACATAGAGACAATGGCCATTTTCCACTATAACCCATTCTTCCATTAGAACCTTTTGTGAAATGGGACCTGGAATTTATCGTTCCAATCAAACCACTGACAGCCAAAATGGAGGCCCTGTATATTTTGAGTTTTATAGATTATTGCACTCGATGGGCAGAAGCCTAGGTGATGAAACAGGCTACAATATGAACATTAGTGAAGAAACTCCAGAACGAAATCTTTCCTCAGTATGGACTTCCATTAGAATTAAGTTCAAATAGGTGAACTCATTTCTTGAATCAATTAATTTCAGAACTCACTTTGGAGTATGAGATTAAACACAAATTTAGTTCTACTTATTACCCATGAGCCAATGGATTGGTGAAAAGTACCAACAAGGTCTTGCTCCACATGCCACAAAAGATGCTGCTACCTTCGATAGATCAATGGGAAATTAATGTTCTCACTAAGCTCTGGGCATACAGGACATCCTATAAAGTTTCAATTGGTAGCACACCTTTCAAACTGCTTTAGGGATAGGAGGCAATCCTTCCATTGAATTTGTAGTACCAAGTCTCCGAATCGTGGTCCAAAAGTGATTGGTTTTGGAAGACTCCTTCACTTACCAAATGGATCAGGTGAGACAACTAGATGAGCGTTGGTACCATAGCTCTTTATTATTGTCGGAGGTCCAAAATCGTTACAAGAAATGGCATAACTGAAATTTACGAACAAAGATTTTTCAGCTAAGGGATCTAGTATTCTATTTCGAGTCAAAAATGAAGAGGAAAATGGGGAAAGTCAAACTACGATGGACTGGTCCATTTCCAATTTAAAAGATTTGTGGACCAAGATCCTTCCAGTTGGCCACAGTCATGGGTGAACTATTACCAACAGTCATCAATGCGTCTAAATTGCAGCCCTATTTAACTTTCAGAGGGTAAAATCTACTTCAAAAAACAAAAAAAAAGAAGTTTATACTTATTACATAAATAAGATAATTTTTTTGCAAATAAAAAATACACGATCGTGCATTACTCAATGTAATCAACAGAGTAGATACTTTGCATGCAAATGGTACATGTAATCAACAATAGTGATGGCTATTAATTTCAAATCTACTAGTGCAATTCGTATTTTGGGAGTCATGATGAGTGCAAAATAACTAGAGTTAAGATACCATTTAGGGTAATAATGATGCAAACTCGGCGCTCTCAGTATAAAAGTGCATGCCATAAAAGGTTGAGGACCTTATGCGGCTTATTTGGCTAGCTTACGAGCAGAGGGAGCGAGGCAAAGAGAGTGAACAGATCAAGAGTACTCTCTAGTAGTTAGCATATGATGCAATAGTGTAGATATCCGATTGCCATGTGCTAAACATACGAGAGAAGCTATCATAAGAACAAAAGGATTGTTTTGAGTGTAGAGGATAACTGTAGTTGGCATTATTGGATTAAAGGAGTATTTGTCCCCATCCTCAGATGAAGGATATCACCACAAAGATAGCGGAATGGATAGATGGTAACGACATCAATATCCTGGAGCTAAGTCTGCAAATAGGGTAGGAAAATTACTTTTTATCACTAGCATTAATATCTGAAAGACTACATACGGGGATCATTGTGAGTACAAAGCTTGTGGACATGGTACAAATCTACAAATTTTTAGGAAAACCATGTTCTAGTGAATATCGATTTGCTCAACTTCTGATGATAACCTAGTTGAGTTGGTATTATTGCTAATGATGATGACTATAAATCTATAGGCTAAATGAAGGAATTGGCTAAGACACAGGTGAATTGGGCTGACATTATTTTCTAGAAAATAAAAAAGGAGGTGAGAAGATTATTCAGGCATTCTGAAAGAGCTTTTAATGCGGTACTCGACTCCAAAGTGGGAGTTATATTTACCTTACAATTTATGGCTTGTCCAATATTCTTACCTCGAGAAACACAGTATGCACTATGAAGGTTTTCCTTCGAATTTGAAAGAAGAGGGTTGTAGAGCAGAAATCAGTGGAAGGGAATTTGGGGAGGAGACAGAGAATGACACAGATGGAAAAGATGAGTGCTAGAGGCAACAAGTAGAGGAGAATCAAAGAATGGAAGCTAAGAGGAAGGCCAAGGAAGAAGTTGAGAGGAAGGCTAAATAAGAAGCTCAGAGGAAGGTAGGTGAGGAAGAGGTATCAAGAGAACGATTGGAAGAAGAAAGAAGAAAGAAGAAGAATCTAGGAGAAGAGAAGAGGAAGAAAGGGAAATAAGAGCTGCATTGGAAGAAAGATGTAGGTAACAACAACTGGAACAAGTTGACCATACGAGAGAAACTTCTCGTAAGATTTGGATATTACACACATTTTCTTCCATCGGACTCAACAACAAATGGAAGCAGCATGAAGGTAAAGTGAAGCTACCACCTATGAAGTGTAGTGATTTTATCTATCCTTGGATGTATAATAATGAGACAGGTCATCCGAAACTTCTCAAATATCTAGATAGAGGCTCTCAATGGAGTGCACTTAAGTTGGAAGAGTTTCAAAGAAAATTTAACACCGTGATTTTGGAAAAGATAAGTGCATAGCAGACAAAGAAGAACTGATCAAAGAAATTAGCCGACTCAGGGCTGATGTAGAAGAGTTCAAGGAGAGATAGTGCAAGTCAAGAGGAGATGATGGAAGAGCTAAATGAGGTTGTAACAGAAAACCACACACTCTAGGTAACAATTGAAGAATAATCAAAGATTATAGCTCGACTTCTAACCAAGGTAGGACAAACCCAAAAGGTATAGCAGAAGTTGAAGAAAACTAACAAAGAATTTGTAGCTAAATTACAAAAGGAGGAGCAATAACTACAAAAGATGAACACAAAAGTGAAAGAGCAAAGTGGGGAAATCAAAAGGCAAAGTATTTCAACTACGGAAGTAGAAGAGACATTGGCGATGCAAAAATCCAAATTCACAACTCTTGAAGAAAAACTCCGCAATATTCAAGAAAATATGATATAGTGTTTGCAAATCTCGACAGAATTTTGAAATTGGAAAGATAGGTCGATAAATGGAAGCAGCACTATGCCAATGCAAACATAGTGTTCGAAGGCGAAGAAGCGGAGGTGGAAAAATTAAAGAAGGATGCCTTAGTTTTGGAGTTAACTAATAAAATGAAGTTAGATGAAGCAAAGAAATTAATAGAAGATTATGAAAATAGATTATCTGATGTAATTCTAGCTTTTGATAATATATTAGAAGGATTTTAGAAGAGAATACCGGAATTAGAAGCAGCCACAATTAATTACAAAAGTGCTAGTCAGCAGTTATTAGACCCGAAGGAATTTTTTGAATCAGAGATCAAACTTTCAAAAGAAAAAATAGGTGAGATGTTTAATGAGCTACGGTATAATATAGGAAGGATAACATTCCCAAAAATGTAGATTCATGATGATGATTTGTAATATTTCATTTTGTAATCAGTGGCTTCGGATCCACTATGTGTGCTAGTGTTAGAAGCTGGTGTGGACAACCACATTCATTTGTAAAATGTATTTTCTATGTAATGGGGAAATGGGATTTTTACGAAGCTCATAAGAGTTTCCAGAGTTTGTAATTTCTAGTGTTGCTTTTATATTTTGAAGTATGGAACGTTGTGAAGATTACGAAGAAGTGCAGAGTAGTTCATTGTGATATGGTGTGTGGAAAAAGAACAAAGTCAAGTGAAGAAGACGCTATGGAGCGGTGTAGTCCAGAAAAGATCTGATAGATGAAGTTTTTCATTGTGAGGTGCAATGGTACTATATTCTCGAATGATGTACAAGTAATCTGACTAATCAATGAATATTGCTTATTGCCGAGATCACTATCTATCTGATGCTCCACCAAGAGGACCACCTATATGTTCAAAGCATGAGTACATATGGAATATGCTTGAACGTAGCATCCCTTACTAGTAGAAGGATTTTACATGCAGAAAATGAAAGATTATATATTGATGGAAGACCTTACACACATGGAAATATAGCAAGTTTAATAAATAGTAGTCGAGGGTTACATAATAGCTCAATGAATAATTGCACATTTGAGGAGTGTGATAATAGTCATGAATCACCATACATGAGTAGAGATGTATCAAGATACATAATTGTCAATGCTATTACTACATTACATGCAGGTGATGAACTATTAGTGAATTATGGATGGCGTAGACCTCCAAGAGCACCTTTTAGCTAGAGAGAATAAAAATTTTATATCCATATTTAATAACTTATATATTTAATTTTATGTTTAAAATTATGGAATACTAATATATTTCATTTATGGAATACTAATAAATTTAATTTATATCTGTAGATTCTAGCATATGATGTTGATGATATTCCTCCACACCATTCACAATTCGTTTTGGATGGAGTAATGTATCTATTTCGACACTATTAAGGTACATTTTTCAATTTCATATATATATATATATATATATATATATATATATATGCATAAATATATCTATATATAAATACATGCATATATAAACATACACATAATATACATGAATGTATACACACATATAAACATACACACACATATACAAACATACACATGTTATGAGAGTAAGATCAAATTATACATACCTGTATCGAATGAAGGTGTTTTGTCCATCTAGCCTTTAGAATTGTCCACCCAACCTTTAGAATCTTTCTGACACATATGTTTCTCCTATTTTAGTCGACCTAATACCTGTGCTGCTAATTCTTTTGAATACAAATATTAAGTAGTAGTTACCAATGAAGTTATTAAGTCGCATTTTACATATGACTTAATAATTTCATTGGTAAATGATGCTTAATATCTGTAAACAGCTTAGCAAGACAGGTAATAGATTGACTAAAAATGGGAAACCTCCAGACGATTCAATGGTCTAGATATGATGTTTCTGCAAACCACAATATACAAAAAACAATTAAAAATGAAATCATATATACACTACACATGCATACATACATATATGCACATTCATGCATACACATACATACATACACATGTATACACACATACATATACATATATGCATACATGTATGCATACATATATATACATACATATACACCTATAAAACACATATACATACATATATACATGTACACATACACATATGTATACGCATACACATGCATATACACATCCACATACACATATACATGCATATATAAACATACACATAATTGTTACGCTTATGTGTTTCTCAAGTAGCTTTGATGTGAACCTTTTCCCTATACATGGGCACCTTTTAGTCTAGTGCTGGCTAGAGGATTTTTCCCCATGTTACCACATACTTGATACTCTCATATGTGGTGGTACTTTGTACTTAGCGATATTATTCAGCTCTTACTTCAGTTCATTTCATCGATCAATAGATAGAGCTATTCCAGCCATCATCTTCTCTGTGTTTCTTGCTGCGTTTGTGCTCCTTGTGTGTGCTTCTTGTGTGTCTCTCACACTTCTACACACACCCAATAGTGGTATCAGAGCAGATTCAGCCTCTTCTCAAGTTTTGGTTTTTCACGTCGCGACGCACGTAGAGTACAAATCAGCTTCGGAGCATAGAATTGTGAATTTCAGTAGCCCGAAACATTTCCACCAGGTGCATTGGGGTTTTATCCCCATTTTGAAGCCATTCATGCAGTCAGAATTGCCATCAAAGTGACGGTTTGTGAGCTGCAATTTCAGCACTCATTTCCGTTTTCGTCGAAGTGAAGATTTTGTCACATTCTTGTTCCTTAGTGAAATGGCAGGCACCAATGACTTGTTTGGCATGCTTCAAGCTGAAGATAAGCTTGATGGGACCAACTATCCGATGTGGTCTTACATGATGAAGCATGTTCTTGTTGCAAAACAACTTTGGAACATAGTGGCAGATGTAGATCGAAGTCTACTGTCACAGATGGAGCTTTTCTTCGAGTACAGTGGTTTCTCCTTCTCGACCTACACAAGAGCTGCTTAGATGGGATGGAAAAGATGCTCAAGCTCATGCTTTGATTGCACTTTCAGTGAAGCATCATATAGTTCCACACATTCGGTCATCTTATACATCATGACAGTCATGGGACACTCTTGCTTCTTTGTATGCTGTGCGTAATGAAGCACATGTTGCATACTTGAGGAAGCAACTTGAGGATGTATGTATGGCTGAAAATGAGTCGGTGGATGTGTATGTGACATGCATCAAGGATTTGAAAGAGCAATTGGCAAACATAGATGAGATCATTCCGGGTGCATCACTCATTTCTACATTGTTGAAAGGATTACCGGAATCTTTTCAAAGCTTTGCTACTACACTCCGTTTGGTTGCAAAAGGAAATCCTAATATGTATGCATTTGATGAGGTTGTGTCTCTTCTTTTCCAAGAAGAGCAATCTAGAGTGAATCGGAGTGGTTTGATAGAGGGAACGCAAGCACTTGCTATCTCACAAAAGGGGAAAAGCAAGTATGGTTTATCTTTGGGTTCATCAAAACCAAAGCCTCAAGCTTCCTCTTCCACTCATTCCTCTAATGATGGTGATTTGAAAAAGAAGAAAAGATGCAAATATTGCCGAAAAGCTGGTCATAGCATTGATGAGTGTAGAAAGCTTGCTAAACGCAATGAAAAGAAGAAGGAATGTGGCTTGTCTATTGCTGAAAATTCAGCAAATGCAAAGAATGATGAAGCTAACATGGCTCAAGATTTTTGGGCATGTGTTGTTACATGTCATTATGATGCTTCTCTACATTCTAAATGTATGGTTGTGAGTGAGTCTGATTCGGATTGGTTCTTTGATAGTGGTGCTTCAAAGCACATAACATCATGCCAAAGATTTTTTGCCTCTCTGAAAGATGGACCTAAAGGACGACATGTGGTGTGTGCAAACAATGCCTCTTATCCTATCATTGAAGTAGGAGAAATTGAGCTTACGGCTACAAATGGAGGTGTGATTCTCTTGAAAAATGCATTGTATGTGCCGGGTATCAAGAAGAACTTAATTTCAATTCCGTTGATTGCCAAAGCTGGACTTCATGTACACTTTGTTGATGATAAGTGTATGGTTCATGATTTCAGCAATGGTGATGTTATCGTGATGTCCGGTACATTATGTGATGGTTTGTATCGCATGCATACATACAAGAGGGCTGCCTCGAATGCCTTAGTTGCTCATACTTCTTCCATAGCTGAAATGGAGCTTTGGCATGCTCGTTTTGGTCACTTGAACTTCAATAGTTTGCTCTACTTGCAAAAGAAGGACATGGTTATTGGCTTGCCTACACTTGAGTCCATTGAAAAGCATGCATGTGAAGGTTGCATTCTTGGAAAAACGCATCGTGCTTCTTTTCCAAAAGATGGTCATACACACACTAGCAGAAAATTGCAGCTTGTTCATAGTGATCTATGTGGTCCCGTTGTCGGGATGAAATCCCGCAGGGAGTGTGCATGATTTTATTTAAAAGTTCATTGTTTTGTGAGTTTTTGTGTGATGTTTTGATCGAGAGAGTGGTATATTTTGTACATATTTAGGCCGAATTGATTGATTGTGTGATGCAGAAATAAGTTTGAGATGTATGTTAGACGTGTGTGTAAAAATAACTGACATTAGAAACACGAAAACCCTAGTTTTGACCCTCAGAACTCCTTGAAAATGTGAGTTAACCCCCCTGAAAACCGGACTTGAACCCTTGGAAATCCTTGGAGTTTAGGCCGAAACTGTAAATAAAACCTTGAATCGGTGAGTTTAAGATAATTGTGAGCAAATCCTTGCTTTTCCCGATCAAAAACTTTAGGTTGGACCCTTGGAAATGGCGGTTTCTGTAGGCCAAACCTTAAAAACCCATTAAACTGTGAACATCCAGTGTGAAATGGAAACCTTAGTCTAGGGAAAAATTAAAAGACTGCCAAAAATAGAAAGTTAATTGAGGAGGTGGGAATGTTCTAGAAGCGAGTCCAAGGGGGGGCCTATAAATAAGTGCTAATTCATTTGTTTCTTCCCTAACCCGTGGATCTTGCTCGTGGATTGTCACCTTCAGGTATGCTCCTTGTTCGTTTATGTTCATTCTTTTGTTTTGTTTCATACATACGGTAGTGCGTGTGAGAGAGAGCTCTGATAGACTTCTGTGTGTTGTCTTCTGTGTTATGGTGAAGTATTATTCGATTCTTAGTTACAGAAACAATCGCAATGACCTCTCTAGTTATATTATCTGTTTGACTTCCTTCTCTGGTGGAGATCCAGAGGGAGAATAACTCTAGAGAGAGAGAGGTCTGGATAGAGCCGTCCGCGCACGCAATAAGTCATGTAGAGAGAGAAGGCAAGATGTGCGCACTACCATCATGGCTCCTATGCGTGTTGTAGAGTCATGTAGAGAAATAGACATCCGAAGATGGCTGGGGAATCGGGATGCGCAGCTGTCATAGAGAGAGAGATTCAGAGAGAAAGTTTGGAGGCGACACATATATGCAGAGCTTGACCATGTCATGCTGCTGACTTAGTACGTGGCTGGCTGTAGAGGATAGAGAAAGAGATTCATGGGCGGCAATCGATAGACAGAGAGATGGATGCGCGCGCGGAAGAGCGCTGAGAGAGAGAGCCAAGACGGCTGCAGAGAATCGATTGCGCACTGTAGTTATCTGCCACTGACGAAAGAGAGAGAGAGAGAGAGAGAGATATATCCGCTGTAGACTGATTGAGAGAGATATGCAGAGAATTGCTCTCGTGCTATTGTCGGTGTGAGGAGAGAGAGTCTTGCGGGCGTTGTCAGAGAGATTTTTATACACAAAATTTACAACAAAGGGAGAAATTGAATTATACAGAGCTTGCGATTGTCCTGACAGAGGAATGGAGGAAGCGCTTTATTTCAAAAGCTCTTAGTTTTTTGGGTTTTATGGTAGAAAAATCGAAGTTCTGTCGTGAGAAAACTGTGACAGAAGCATTGATTTTAATATACGATGTATGCATCTTGAGAAGACAAAGGTCAGCGTTGTTTAGGATCACACAAAAATGACAGAGAGACAGGGTATGTTCGATGCGCGCGAGAAAATTTAAGAGAGAAAGAGAGGATCGTAGAGATCCGTTGTAGTCTCTCGCAGAGACCAAGATGGCAGTTCAGGTCCTTTTATGCATGAGGGAATTGATGAATCGATCGATGGAGCCTCTCGAGCTCAAGGTGCTAATGGATTTTAGCTTATGGTTCCCGAGGCAAAGCGAGAGGAGCCGATAAACACAAAAATTGCACAGCTGACATGAGGTGATGAGAGAGAGAGAGCATGCACGATATACTCACAGCTTCACAGATGATGATGACTGAGGTGATGAAATTCTGCCTGTGATCTTCGGAGAGAGAGATGGACGCTGTAGATAGTAGAGTAGAAGGCTGACAGAGGCGATGTGATGGTGGAGAGAGAAGGCCCGCAGAGCGATGGCTGCTACGCTATCCGTCAGATTGAGGGAGAGAGAGAGAGAGATTACCTCTAGCGCACAGAGGCAGAAGACGATCGAAACCTACAGACGACGATGAGGAAGGTAGAGAGAGACTAAGCAGAGAAGATTTCACACATGACGTGGTGGTCCACAGAGAGATCGCGATGTTGCAGGTGGTGATTGACACTGAAACAGAGGAACATACAGGCGGAGAGTCGAGAGAGAGAGAGAAAGACTCCTATGTGCTCCGGCTGGCTGCAAAACTTGATGGAAGAACGCATACGAAGAGAGAGGGACAGAGACTCTAAGGCGACAACAAGGCTCGAATTGGCGTAGAGAGAGAGAGAGAGAGCGAGAAAGGGATAATAGTCGGTGGATGGGTTTGCCAGAGAGAAAATCGAGCGTCATAATAGAGAGAGATCCAGAAGCTTACGCACGTTGCTGTGTCAGCATGATAGGGAGAGAGAGGCGGTGCACAGATAGCGCATGCACAAGGACCGCGTAGAGAGAGAGAGAGGCTGGAGTGCGCCTAGGCGGGGGATAAGGAGAGAGATTCTACGCCCGCTTCAGAGAGAGAGTTAGATGGAGTTAGGTGGCGGCATAATTTGATAGAATACGTGGAAGAGAGACAGATAGAGAGAGAAAGAGACTGAGAAAGAAAGAGAGAGAGAGAGAGGGAGGGGGGAAGTGCACGGCAGTAAGGAGAGAGAGAGAGAAAGAGAGAGAGAGAAAGAGAGAGAGAGAGAAAGATAGAGAAAGGAACACAGAGAGACAATCGGAGATCACCGTCATTATTTTATGATCGAATGGGATTGTATTCATAGCATTTGTCTAATGTTCTAGAGCAAATATAAGATAACACTAATGCGATGTGAAGAAATCCGAATGATGAGCTTGAGGGGTGTCCCAAATAGAAACGAAGCCAGATATGTCATATATAATGATGTGTTCATAAAGAGACAAGGATTCAAAGCCGCGACAAAATGAGAATAATTGGACGTTGTAATTTATGGGTGAAATTGCAATTCAACGGATTGAATGATGTTAGCATTTTGTATATCTTTGTTTTATTGACATAGCCCTACTTTACAAACACTTCCATTGCATAACTATGACGATTTCGAGATGAAAGTGTATTATGGGAAGGTTTCACATTATGTCATGATTACCATCTTTTCATGGAGATTGAGCAAATCCATTAAAGCTTGAATCATTCTAGTAAATGTGAGTGCCATACTATTAGACATGCAATTTTAACATGAGAGAACCATCATCCGAGTTATTACAAATCTATAAAATACTCAAAGACAAAGGGATTTTTTTTCTTCTTCTTTTGAGTACTATTGTTTTGTTTGTAAGAAGAACATTAAAATGATTGAGAAGATGATTTTGTTCTATAGTACTAACATGTTTTGTGACCCGAACCCGTGGATCTTGCTCGTGGATTGTCACCTTCAGGTTTATGCGATTTCTGATTATCTGAAGTAAAGAGAAGGAAGGCCATTGCGGAGGGTACTTGAAGTAAAGAACGGACCGAAGTAAAGTTGGAAGAAAAGCTTGGACTGCGAAGACCGAAGCGAAATCCTGTGGGCGATTTCTCGCACTGTAGCCAGGGATCTATTATACATCAGCCAGCCCGCACTGTAGCGGCGGCTTTCATATTGTATCATCGCACCGCACTGTAGCGGTTTTATTGTACCCTCGGCCCGCACTGTAGCGGCCTGTTTGTATCATTAATTTTTATTGGAGTACTTCAGTTTCATATTTCGTTGTATCGTTGGCTTGATCTGCATTCCGTGTATCACTGCGGTATCCGATCGTCTCTTTCTCGACGCCTACGGTCGTGCACGCACGCACATCTCGATACTTCCGAGGGGCAAGGGACCCTACGAGGATCGCGCACGCTCCGGAGAGCACAGGCGAGGCGCCCAGCGCGCAGACGCCGCTCGCAGGACAGCGGGAACGGCGCACCAGAGCGGGGCCTGATCCAACCCCACGCGCCGGCTTCCCGCCACGACCTCCTTCTTCCCGACACCTGAACCCGACGTGAAGCGAGGCGGTTGCCCGGTGATCCTCGACACGCCACCCACTCCTTGAGAAGATAGACAAGAACCTCGGCATCAGACAGAGACTCCAGGTACTAGCACTTCAAGTTATTTGAATTTTGCATTGTTTCACACACACATTAAACAGAAAGACTGTCTTGCTGCTTGAGTTTGAGCATCCACACTTTGCATTAGTTTAGTCCATTCGTGTGAGCACTTTTTTTTTCTTGCTAAGACTAGGGATTTACTGATTTCATAGCTTAGACAGAACATTAGAAAACTTATCACAAAAAGGGGGAAAATACATTGAAATCTTGGGAATCGAAGAGAGGATAGTTCGACTAGACTTTGGCCTAGGCAAATCAGAGAGCTTAGACTGACCTTTACCTCCTGGCTCGTGACTCATCAAGCCTCTTCTCTGATCTCTACTCTGAGCTTAGAGAGATAGTTGAACCACTTACACTAGACCTTGTGCTACATTCTAGGACAGAGCAGAGAAGAGAGATGGAGGATATATTCAAGGAAATGGTAATAGAGAAACAAGGGGCCCGCGTAGTTCAAGCGGTATTGAGAGAAAAAGGGAAGTTTACAGGCTTGAACGTAACCGAGTACCTAGATGTTTTTGAGGAACAGGCACGGATTTATGGTCTACCCGAGGATGTGTTTATACATTACTTTACACGGGTAGTATCAGGGTCCATTTTAGCCCCTATTACTGCACATATAGCAAAGCCTTGGGCCGAATTCAGAAAAGAATTACATAAGCTGTTTTATTTAGAAGACTTTTCCCAACACAATAGAGAAGGGTTCTTACGGTGGATAAGCTCTCCGAAGCCCACTGCATCCCTCACTCAACTTTTGAATGAGTTCTTGAGAAGATATGAACAACTTCCACAGCCCGATTTAGATGCCTTGAGACCTGATCTAGTTATATCTTTCCTTAGGATCTTAAGTCTTGAAGACAGGACTGAGGTCGAAAGGAGGATTGAAGAGCCTGGGAAGAGATTTGGATTGACTGAAGATTGGGGTGTAGTGAGGAGAGAGGTAGAAGCGGTTGCCCAAATGAGGCAACGCCAGGCGGTGTTATACGATAGACCTGCAGTGGTAACACCACAACCGCCTAGGGAAGCTCCACTTCCAGTGATCCCAAACGTGCCTGCAGCGTCAGCTTTTGCTAATGTTGCGTCCACTTCGCGATCGCCAATAGAGCTACAGGTTGAGATTCTCAGTCGACAGATAGAGAATCTTATTACGATGCAAGCGTCTATGTCAAAAGAAATGGCGAGTATTCATAATAAAGTTAATTCTATGGGATATCAGAACCCCACTCCTCCTCAGGCGAGTACGAGTTATGCAGATACTTTACAGAGAGGCACTATGCCCATTCCAAATTTGCAAGGCTATGTGATGCCACAGCCTGCACCTCCAGTGCAGCCTGTTGCCCAACAGATACCTACACCACCAGTGCAAACCACATTTCAAAGAAACACTGGACCTTTTGAGAGACGAGCGACTGGTGGGTTTGGAGGGGCTAAGAGATGCGTATGGTGTGATGCACAAGAGCATTTTTCATATGCCTGTGAAGAGCTTAAGCTAGCAAAAGAGCATCAACTGGTGATAGATATCGATAAGAAGTTATGTGACTTGAGGACCCGCCTTCCTCTACCTGTGAATTGGGGAAAGGGGGGAATGAAGAAGTTTTATGAAGATTTATCTGGCAATAATGCAAGTACATCAGCTGCACGATTAGAACCTGTTGAGGAGGAAGATGAAAAGGTGCTTAGACCTCGACCCCAAAGAAATTATTCCATAGAGGCTTTAGTGAGGGCTAGGGATGCCATTATGCAGAAGACTGCCTGGAAGTCTCCTGTTGATGAATCCTCGATCTATTCCCATATAGCCAATGTGGAGGAAAAGAGGAAGAGGGATGAGAGCCAAGAAGAGACTGAGCCAGAAAGAAGAGTAACTAGAAAGCAAAGCCAAGAGGCCGAAGAAAAGGCTAAAGAGCCAGAAAGGAAAGTACAATTCAAAGAGCCTGTTGTTTCAAAGGAAGAGGCAAAGAAGAAAGAGATAAGAGAGGGAAAGAGGCCAGCTGGGCCAACTAAGATTCAAGAACTGACTAAAGAGAAAGAGAAAGAACCAGAACCTGTTCAAAAGGCCAATCAAATTCAAGAAAGTATTCAAGAGGCTGACAAAGAAAAGAAGAAGAAAAAGAAGAGAACTCCAAAGGCTGTATTAATTTCTGAGTTGGAAAGGAAAAATGATGCAAGAGAGATATTAAATGACATTTTACTGAAGAGCCAAGTGACCATGTCCTTGGAGCAGGTCTTCTCCATAGCGAAGCCTGAGTTCAAGGACAGTTTCATAAAGCTGGTTAAGAGAAAGAGGTTTCCATTACCTGAAGATGTAGAGATGGAAGAAGCACCTGAAGATATTCAAGTGATAAATGAAGCAGTTACATTGAGTGATACATCTGATGATGATGATGATGAGGTTGCCAGGTGTCATAAAAATTCTCTAGGTCCTATCATACCTGATGATGAAATGAGGGAGACAGAAAGTGAGTTTAGCAGGACCTTTTGGGCGAGAGGAACACCTGAGATGAAGGTGAAGCTAGGGAGCAACGAGGAGTCGTGTTTTGCTCTAGCCTTGATTGACTCAGGGTCAGAGATAAATGTGATTTCTAAGAAGCTCTATGATAAGTTTAGGTGGCCGATTGACAAAGATCATGGATGGAGGATGAGGACAGCGGATAATGGTTCAGGAGCACTGCTTGGGGCATGTGCCTTTGTGCCTGTGACCATAGGTGAGATTTCTGAGGAATTTCACTTCTTTGTCCAGGACCATTGTTCATATGAGGCTATCCTTGGGCAGCCCTTTATAGCTGAGGTAAGAATGGAGACTAAGGCCATGGATGATGGATCTGCCTATGCACGAATCCGTTCTAGATCTGGTCTACATTCTTTGCAAGTGATGATTGTGTGTCCAAATCACTCGAGGAATAGAAAGAATATAAGAAAGAAACCTATTAATTCACATGACCATGATGAGTGTATGCCTATTGGAGAGTATGGAGCTTCCGCTGATCAAAATTTCTGTTAGGATCCACTGTTGAGCGAGACAACAGTGGGAGTTGGTTTGATGTCTCGCATGACTTTGTACATAGTTTTGAAAGTTTTTCTATTTACTCATCTGCATTCAAGTTGCTATGTTTAAAGAAAGAAAATGTTTCAAATAAATTCAGAAAAGTTCATGAGAGACACTATAAGCATTTAGGAATGATGTTACCTGATGAGAAGATTGAAGATGTGATCCAGTTGGAGAGAAGTTCGACTACTCTGGAAGAGCTTGAGAAGGCATTTGAGAGAAATGAGAAATCAGAAATTGTTATGCTCAGCTCTATCCAAGAGTATGAGATGATTGATGAGTTTATGAGAGAGCATGAAGTAAATGTAAATACGAAGTATAAGACTGTGGATAAGAAAGTAAAGCCTATAGCTCAGCCATTGCCAGAAGATAGTCATGAGAAATATCTGCGAGTGTCAGATGACCCTATGCTGAGACGACGAGAGCTCATAGGGCATCATTTCACTGATGAGACTATTAAAGAGATCAAGTTTGGAGAAAAACCATTCCTGAGAGAAGAAGAGAAACAGAAATTTATTGAAGTCATCAAGAAACACGAAAAAGCGTTTGCACTTTTCCCACATGAGATAGGTTGTGCAGACCCGAAACAAGTACCTCCCATGATTATCTTTACAGTGCCACATATACCATGGAATATCCGGCCTATACCAGTCCCAAAGGCTCACTTACCTGAGCTGATGAGGTTGCTAAAGGAAAAGATTTCCATGCGGATATTGGAACCCTCCTCGGCTCCATATTCGAATAGGTGGTTTACTGTGCCTAAGAAAAATGGGAAGCTTCGTTTCATTCAGGATCTGCAACCTGTGAATAAAGTCACAATTAGAAACGTAGGGACAGGACCCATAGTGGATGAGTTTGCTGAGGCGTTTGCTGGGCATTCCATCTACTCTATGGGTGATCTGTATTCAGGTTATGACCAGTTTCAGTTGGCTATGGAGAGTAGAGACATTACGACCATGAGGACTCCACTGGGCCTTGTACGCATGTGTACTTTGCCGCAGGGAGCGACGAATTCTGTGGCTCACATGATGAATGCCATGAATCTGGTTTTACGAGACTTTATACCATCTGTGACTATGCCATTCATTGATGATGTTCCAATAAAGGGATGTGAGGAAAGAGTGAAAGATGTGAGTTTAGATGCTTCAGGATGTAGAAAGTTTGTGAGAGATCATATTGCTGATTGTGAGAAGATCTTTGAGAGGTTTGAAGATGTGGGGCTAACACTTTCTTTAGAGAAATCGGTTTTTGGCGTTGATGAGGTCCTCATTGTAGGACATCTGTGTGGACATTATGGCCGCAAGCCGTACCCGCAGAAAGTTGAGGCCATTAGCAGGATCTCTGAAGTGTGTCGTAATGTCAGTGAGGTGAGAAGGTTTCTAGGAGCCTGTGTATTCTATGTGATATGGATTCCTCACTTTGCTCACGTTGCGAACCCCTTATATGATCTCCTGAGAAAGAGAAAGAAGTTTGTATGGACAGAGAAACAGTCGAGAGCTATGCGTAAACTGAAGCAGTTGCTAATTGAAGCTCCAATTCTGAAGCGTGTTGACTATTCAGGTCAGAGACCTATCATTTTGACCGTTGATACCAGTCCTATTGGCATAGGCTGGGTCATAGGGCAAGATGATGATGAGGGGCAGAGATATGCAGTGCGCTTTGGTGCTAAGATCCTACATGATACCCAAAGAAAATATCCACAGATTAAGAGAGAGTTATGGGGATTGGTGACTGCTTTAAAGAGCGATAAAGAATATTTCATTGGGGCGAATGTGATAGTTGAGACTGATTGTCTTCCACTGATTGGCATGATTGCAAATTGTTCATCTCCGGATATTGCTATGCTTAGATGGATCTCTTATATAAAGTTCATAAATCTTGCATTTGTACACATAGCTGGGAAGTTGAATACAGTTGCTGATATGCTTTCAAGAGCGAAATTTGATGATGAGTCTGATGATGATGATGAGGTAGAAAAGGATACACATATGATGAGATATGATCCATTGGTGTATGTGTATGAGCAATTCCGAGAGAATGAGTATGATGACGAGTGGAGAGATATAGGGAGATATCTGAGTACTCTGAAACCTTCCCCAGGCTGGTCCACAAATAAGTATAGATCCATCAGGAAAAAGTCTTACAACTTTTTCTTGAAGGATGGGCTTATTTGGCGACACGCTAAAGGCAAGGTGAAGAGTCCACAGAGAGTATTGAGTTCGAGGAGTCTTCAGAGAAAAGTTATGAGAGAGATGCATGAGACCTTATGGGCGGGTCACAAAGGATTTTATGCTACATATGAGAAGATTAGGGAAGCCTACTGGTGGCCAGGGATTTATGTCAGTGTGAGAGATTTTGTAGGCACTTGTGCTACATGCCAGGTGCATTCATCAGTTAGGCATAGAGACCCGTTACATCCGACCTACCCTCCTTGTATCCATTACAAGTGGGTGGTCGACCTTGTAACCATGCCCAAAGGGATAGATAAGATGAGATACATTGTACTGGCCAGAGAGGACTTGACCAACCATGTGGAAGGTCGAGCTCTTCGAACGAAGACTACTTATAATGTATGCAAATTCCTTTTAGAAGAAGTGATCTCGAGATTCGGATACGTTGAGAAAGTGGTTGCGGACAGGGGAGAGTTGGATGCGAGAGAGGCAAAAGAGTTCTTTGATCGTCATGGAATTCGATTGTCTCTCACCACTGCCTATAATCCAGAGGCAAATGGGAAAATCGAGAGAGGTCATCCTTCCATTGTGAAGGCGATCTCTAAGGCTTGCAGCGATGACATCAAGCAGTGGCCTAGGTTTCTTCCATTCGCGCTATGGGCTGATAGGATGACTTACACTCGGTCCAGAGGATTCATGCCTGCTGAATTGATGTATTGTCAGAAGCCAGTCTTCCCCATCCAGACTCAGATAGTGACATGGTTGACGCTCCCATGGAATGATGATATGACAAGAGAAGAGTTATTATCATTGAGAATAAAGCAGTTAGAACAAGGAAATGAAAAGTTGAAAGAAGCAGTCCAAAAGTTAAAGGAGTCAAGGCTAAAGAATAAGATCTATTTTGACAAAACCCATCGACTGAGACCACGTAGGATTGAGATAGATGATTGGGTATTGGTGTACGACAGTACATTCGATACTCAATATGATGCTAGGAAGAAATTGACCAAACGATGGTTTGGGCCGTATGTGGTTACGTCTGTGTTTGAAAATGGTACATATGCACTTCGTGAGTTAGACACTACTCCTTTGAGATCTTTGATTGCAGGAAAGAGGATAAAATTATTCAAGAAAAGAAATGAAGCGGATTATGAGATTGAGCAAGAACTTCTGGAGGGAACTGATGACACTGAGACTGATGCTGATGAAGAATGATAGACCATGAAGATAAAGAAAAGCTGGATCAAAATGAAGATAAATGACCAGGTGAAACGTTTCTGATTTGAGATATGTTGTCTTTCTGTTAGAGCATATGCTTTGCATTTGTGTGTATGATAAAGATATGTAGGAATTTCTGAAAATCATGTAGAATGAAGATAACAAATATCTATTATGGATTTGCATGAAGCATGAGCGACTAGGAATTACATGAATAGGATCAGTTAGTGGACTAGAGACTTTTGGGAGTGAAAGTTTGGGAATGTGATGACATGCTTAGACCGAGTGCATGTATATGCTGATTGATTTGAACACTTAGTGAGTGGGAAACTTTGGATCCTAGTATTTATTTCTTATGAGATCTTACCTCCATATGGATCGTGATATAAAGAAACATTCATACTCATGCCAGCTTATATGTGCGTGTATGTTGTTGGTGCGCTACGATGGGCTAGTAGGCGGGTGGAACCACCTTGGTCGGGTGATCAAGGCCACGAGCCGTAGCTAGTTTCGTCGTAGGCCTGACCTATCTGTTGTCATGCGCCTGTATGGGTCGGTAGGCGAGTGGAGTCACTCTGATCGGGTGGTCAGAGCCACGAGCTGACGTCGATTTCATGCAGGGCTGATGTTGTGTATGTCGTGCGCTATGCCGGGTCGGCAGACAGGTGGAATAAACTTGGCCAGGTGGACAAGTCCATGAGTTGCACCCGATTTCGACATAGGCCGATTTGTGAAAAATAAAAGATAAAAAGAAATGCTGAGCTGAGATGAAGAGGAAAAGAAAAATAAAAAGAAAAATGAAAAAGAAAAAGAAAAAGAAAGAAAGATCTAATGGAGAGCTGGACAAGTAGGAGATAAATAGTAGGAATCGAGGTATATTCTACAAACTGAGTTAGTAGAAACATATGTATATGCTAGTACTTAGAATGAGCAGTTGGATCTGAACCAGTTGAACAAACAAAAGATCTAGAAAGCCAACGATTTATTCATGTGATTACTTGTCAGATTGCAGACGCAAAAACATAATATGATGTTTGTGAAGCTTAAATCTACCTAATTTTCTAAAATTCATACTAATCTTTATAAAAATTGCATGACTGCATGAGATCATGATTTGAGTTTTGAAAAGAAAGATAAAAAGTGTAAAGAGATTTCAAAAGAACCCTCATACGCTTTTGTCGGATCTTGCAGGTTGGCCCATCGGGACGATGTGCAGGTTTAGCGGGGGCGAATGTCGGGATGAAATCCCGCAGGGAGTGTGCATGATTTTATTTAAAAGTTCATTGTTTTGTGAGTTTTTGTGTGATGTTTTGATCGAGAGAGTGGTATATTTTGTACATATTTAGGCCGAATTGATTGATTGTGTGATGCAGAAATAAGTTTGAGATGTATGTTAGACGTGTGTGTAAAAATAACTGACATTAGAAACACGAAAACCCTAGTTTTGACCCTCAGAACTCCCTGAAAATGTGAGTTTACCCCCCTGAAAACCGGACTTGAACCCTTGGAAATCCTTGGAGTTTAGGCCGAAACTGTAAATAAAACCTTGAATCGGTGAGTTTAAGATAATTGTGAGCAAATCCTTGCTTTTCCCGATCAAAAACTTTAGGTTGGACCCTTGGAAATGGCGGTTTCTGTAGGCCAAACCTTAAGAACCCATTAAACTGTGAACATCCAGTGTGAAATGGAAACCTTAGTCTAGGGAAAAATTAAAAGACTGCCAAAAATAGAAAGTTAATTGAGGAGGTGGGAATGTTCTAGAAGCGAGTCCAAGGGGGGGCCTATAAATAAGTGCTAATTCATTTGTTTCTTCCCTAACCCGTGGATCTTGCTCGTGGATTGTCACCTTCAGGTATGCTCCTTGTTCGTTTATGTTCATTCTTTTGTTTTGTTTCATACATACGGTAGTGCGTGTGAGAGAGAGCTCTGATAGACTTCTGTGTGTTGTCTTCTGTGTTATGGTGAAGTATTATTCGATTCTTAGTTACAGAAACAATCGCAATGACCTCTCTAGTTATATTATCTGTTTGACTTCCTTCTCTGGTGGAGATCCAGAGGGAGAATAACTCTAGAGAGAGAGAGGTCTGGATAGAGCCGTCCGCGCACGCAATAAGTCATGTAGAGAGAGAAGGCAAGATGTGCGCACTACCATCATGGCTCCTATGCGTGTTGTAGAGTCATGTAGAGAAATAGACATCCGAAGATGGCTGGGGAATCGGGATG
Organism: Ceratopteris richardii; assembly: GCA_020310875.1. NCBI lineage: Eukaryota > Viridiplantae > Streptophyta > Polypodiopsida > Polypodiales > Pteridaceae > Ceratopteris > Ceratopteris richardii. The sequence continues at coordinate 25,876,243 of CM035415.1, forward strand.
CGCAGCTGTCATAGAGAGAGAGATTCAGAGAGAAAGTTTGGAGGCGACACATATATGCAGAGCTTGACCATGTCATGCTGCTGACTTAGTACGTGGCTGGCTGTAGAGGATAGAGAAAGAGATTCATGGGCGGCAATCGATAGACAGAGAGATGGATGCGCGCGCGGAAGAGCGCTGAGAGAGAGAGCCAAGACGGCTGCAGAGAATCGATTGCGCACTGTAGTTATCTGCCACTGACGAAAGAGAGAGAGAGAGAGAGATATATATCCGCTGTAGACTGATTGAGAGAGATATGCAGAGAATTGCTCTCGTGCTATTGTCGGTGTGAGGAGAGAGAGTCTTGCGGGCGTTGTCAGAGAGATTTTTATACACAAAATTTACAACAAAGGGAGAAATTGAATTATACAGAGCTTGCGATTGTCCTGACAGAGGAATGGAGGAAGCGCTTTATTTCAAAAGCTCTTAGTTTTTCGGGTTTTATGGTAGAAAAATCGAAGTTCTGTCGTGAGAAAACTGTGACAGAAGCATTGATTTTAATATACGATGTATGCATCTTGAGAAGACAAAGGTCAGCGTTGTTTAGGATCACACAAAAATGACAGAGAGACAGGGTATGTTCGATGCGCGCGAGAAAATTTAAGAGAGAAAGAGAGGATCGTAGAGATACGTTGTAGTCTCTCGCAGAGACCAAGATGGCAGTTCAGGTCCTTTTATGCATGAGGGAATTGATGAATCGATCGATGGAGCCTCTCGAGCTCAAGGTGCTAATGGATTTTAGCTTATGGTTCCCGAGGCAAAGCGAGAGGAGCCGATAAACACAAAAATTGCACAGCTGACATGAGGTGATGAGAGAGAGAGAGCATGCACGATATACTCACAGCTTCACAGATGATGATGACTGAGGTGATGAAATTCTGCCTGTGATCTTCGGAGAGAGAGATGGACGCTGTAGATAGTAGAGTAGAAGGCTGACAGAGGCGATGTGATGGTGGAGAGAGAAGGCCCGCAGAGCGATGGCTGCTACGCTATCCGTCAGATTGAGGGAGAGAGAGAGAGAGATTACCTCTAGCGCACAGAGGCAGAAGACGATCGAAATCTACAGACGACGATGAGGAAGGTAGAGAGAGACTAAGCAGAGAAGATTTCACACATGACGTGGTGGTCCACAGAGAGATCGCGATGTTGCAGGTGGTGATTGACACTGAAACAGAGGAACATACAGGCGGAGAGTCGAGAGAGAGAGAGAAAGACTCCTATGTGCTCCGGCTGGCTGCAAAACTTGATGGAAGAACGCATACGAAGAGAGAGGGACAGAGACTCTAAGGCGACAACAAGGCTCGAATTGGCGTAGAGAGAGAGAGAGAGCGAGAAAGGGATAATAGTCGGTGGATGGGTTTGCCAGAGAGAAAATCGAGCGTCATAATAGAGAGAGATCCAGAAGCTTACGCACGTTGCTGTGTCAGCATGATAGGGAGAGAGAGGCGGTGCACAGATAGCGCATGCACAAGGACCGCGTAGAGAGAGAGAGAGGCTGGAGTGCGCCTAGGCGGGGGATAAGGAGAGAGATTCTACGCCCGCTTCAGAGAGAGAGTTAGATGGAGTTAGGTGGCGGCATAATTTGATAGAATACGTGGAAGAGAGACAGATAGAGAGAGAAAGAGACTGAGAAAGAAAGAGAGAGAGAGAGGGAGGGGGGAAGTGCACGGCAGTAAGGAGAGAGAGAGAGAAAGAGAGAGAGAGAAAGAGAGAGAGAGAGAAAGATAGAGAAAGGAACACAGAGAGACAATCGGAGATCACCGTCATTATTTTATGATCGAATGGGATTGTATTCATAGCATTTGTCTAATGTTCTAGAGCAAATATAAGATAACACTAATGCGATGTGAAGAAATCCGAATGATGAGCTTGAGGGGTGTCCCAAATAGAAACGAAGCCAGATATGTCATATATAATGATGTGTTCATAAAGAGACAAGGATTCAAAGCCGCGAGAAAATGAGAATAATTGGACGTTGTAATTTATGGGTGAAATTGCAATTCAACGGATTGAATGATGTTAGCATTTTGTATATCTTTGTTTTATTGACATGCCCTACTTTACAAACACCTCCATTGCATAACTATGACGATTTCGAGATGAAAGTGTATTATGGGAAGGTTTCACATTATGTCATGATTACCATCTTTTCATGGAGATTGAGCAAATCCATTAAAGCTTGAATCATTCTAGTAAATGTGAGTGCCATACTATTAGACATGCAATTTTAACATGAGAGAACCATCATCCGAGTTATTACAAATCTATAAAATACTCAAAGACAAAGGGATTTTTTTTCTTCTTCTTTTGAGTACTATTGTTTTGTTTGTAAGAAGAACATTAAAATGATTGAGAAGATGATTTTGTTCTATAGTACTAACATGTTTTGTGACCCGAACCCGTGGATCTTGCTCGTGGATTGTCACCTTCAGGTTTATGCGATTTCTGATTATCTGAAGTAAAGAGAAGGAAGGCCATTGCGGAGGGTACTTGAAGTAAAGAACGGACCGAAGTAAAGTTGGAAGAAAAGCTTGGACTGCGAAGACCGAAGCGAAATCCTGTGGGCGATTTCTCGCACTGTAGCCAGGGATCTATTATACATCAGCCAGCCCGCACTGTAGCGGCGGCTTTCATATTGTATCATCGCACCGCACTGTAGCGGTTTTATTGTACCCTCGGCCCGCACTGTAGCGGCCTGTTTGTATCATTAATTTTTATTGGAGTACTTCAGTTTCATATTTCGTTGTATCGTTGGCTTGATCTGCATTCCGTGTATCACTGCGGTATCCGATCGTCTCTTTCTCGACGCCTACGGTCGTGCACGCACGCACATCTCGATACTTCCGAGGGGCAAGGGACCCTACGAGGATCGCGCACGCTCCGGAGAGCACAGGCGAGGCGCCCAGCGCGCAGACGCCGCTCGCAGGATAGCGGGAACGGCGCACCAGAGCGGGGCCTGATCCAACCCCACGCGCCGGCTTCCCGCCACGACCTCCTTCTTCCCGACACCGTCAAGACTCCATCTATCTATCCCACTCCAGCAATCACTTTAAATAGACCACAACCAGCTCGCAGATCCAACCATAGAAGGCTTGGACATGTTGTTCAAAGCTTAGTAAGCTTGTCTTCAAGAAGGGCCAACAGCTCCATATCTAGACAAGAGTTAACCTAGAGAAAATGTAGAGATTGAATAGACAAAATTGTCCATGAAAATGGTAGAACTAGCTCAAAGTATGCTCGAGACCAATCAATTTTTCAAACAAACAAATTCTATCAAACTAGATTTTCATTTTTAGGGCTTACTAGAAAGATTAGAGCAGGTGGTAAAAAAGTCATAGATTTCTTTACCTCCATAGGCTCACCAAATTGTTGAGAGAGAAAGCTCACCACCAATGGAAGTTTATGTTCTTGATTCCATGGATGATGGAACACCTCTTTCAATCGAACAATACTCTCAAGAGTTCTTGCAAGAAATACAAGAAGAGAAATGCGACAAGGAGGAAGATAATCCCCTCCTATTCCTAAAATTGATGACCTTCATTATCAATTTCCCCAAGACCTTCCATCTATTTATGGAGACCAAACAGTGCAACATGAAGATGAAAGATTAGATTTTGAATCTCCACAGGCCCATGGGAATTTGATATCTTCAAATTAGAGCTCCCACAATATTGGTAAGAAATGAAGGCTCAGTGGTTCCAAGAAACACCGAAGTCATGAAGAACACTAAAGTGCAGTGTCATCTCACCTTAGAAGAGCTACTCAAAGTAAAACCTGAGCTATGGGAACATGTGGTGAATCAGGTCCCAAAACTTGGTTTCAATATATTAAAAAGAGGCTCTAAGCAAAAAGTCCTAGAGGTACCTTTAGACAAAATAGGATACATTAGTGAAGGTGAAGAAGGTAATATGTATCTTCCGATCACTTACCAAGGTTACATAACGAAAGCTATCTTAGATTCAGGTGCAAGTATTGCGATTGCAACAACTTCCTTCTGGAAGCAATGGGGCCAACTAGCATTAAGACCAACTAGAATGGAACTTCAAATGGCTAATAGCCATATTGAGAGATCTCTATGATTTCTAGGAGAGCTAACTCTAACCACTTGTGGTGTCGAGTTTGAACACCCCTTTTCCATATGTGACTTTTGCAAATAACAATGTCTATTATTTGATCCTAGGAAGACCCTTCCTACAACAACTACAAATAGTACAAGATTGGGGAACCAACTCCTTGTACTTGTAGCACATAGGTGTCACAACCAAGGTCAATTTGAAGGATTAGACCTTTAGAGATGTACCACGCCTAACATGGAATCCTATCCACAAGGCACAAGAAGATTCAATATCTATGCATTCTGTAAGTTCTTTTGATCCATCCTGGATGCATAAAGATACTCACTTGTGGATGTGCAAAGTAGCAGAGGAAGAGGAAATATGCCTAAAAGCAAGAGAAGAAGGGACTTCTCAAGAAGCCAGACCAGTTAGAGACCCATTCTACACATCGATGATCTTTCCAGATGAGGAGTTCAAGCCTCATGGTTGGGCAGAAATATTAGCCACCATGTACATTGTTGTCAATGAAGAATAGCGGATACCTCATTGTGATGAGGAGGATTATGATATGTATTTGTTTATGTGTGAAGCCTTGCTAGAAGACTGTGACTTTAATGAGGTCATAGAAGAAGAAGAGGACATCGAAAATCTAGAGTCCATTTTCATGGATAGTTGCATCGCCTCAAAGGAAATTGAGAGTCCCAAGCACATGAGACACATTTGACATATGTAAACTATATTTTGATACTAACCACCTTCTTTTTGTTTCATGACATTGTTAAACAAAAAAGAGAAGAAAGGATAGAAGAAAAGAAAAAAAAACATAGAGGGGATGGGATCATGTGCTCAAAAAATCTCATTGGTTAACCATCAATAAGGGCATCCATCAACAACGAAGGACAAGTCAATGGTCAATCACCATTATAGGAGTACAGCTCGAAGAAATGAATATTGACTTATCTTTCACCATGGTAAGAATCCCCTACTTTTGCAACACTATAACAATGATAGATTAGGAAACCTCTTTGTCAACATACCCTTGAGCACTTAGCTCATGGCCAAATTTTTTGCACCATAGTGTTTACAATGCATTCCCCAAGTATGCATACATAGGGCCACATTACAAGGCCGTGCACAAGGCACATATTTTTTTCAGCTCATGCACTAAAACACTCACCCATCATTCCTTATGGGTTATGAGTACTTGACATGAAAATGATGAAACATATGTTTGAAAGGTCTAGAGGACCTCTGGGTTACAACATCACTACCTATGAAGCAATTCATAGCCAACAACTGTTCAAAATAAACATGGACAACCTCTTTTGAGCAATTAATTATTTTTGACAGCTCACAAATACACCATCAAGCAGGAATCCCATAAAGAAGTACATACCAAGGGACTAAAACATGTAAAGGCTAGCAATCAAAAATGAAGAACTAGAGAACCGACCCTGCTACATGTGGAAGACAAACCGCTCTTGCGGATGCATGATGGACACTACCTTTCATAGTACTACCTACAATGCCCACTCCACAAGGGTATGTTAGGGACGACACACATGGGGGGGGGGTGTTGACACTCAAGGTCAAGCACAAAGCATGAGAATGCATCAAAGAAGGGGACACATAAGAAGAGGGAGCATGTAGGGAGCTCCGAGAAACATAAATCGAGTTTTCAAAAGAAATCCGTATAAAAAGAGTGATTTTGATCATTGAAACCCATTGTAAATATCATTTCACATTTCTAGAACTCCATTTTGTCCAATCTGACAAGTCCTCAAGCTTGCAGATAATTGGAAGTAGATACCTATCAATCTTCATAATTTTTAGAGTACTTTTGAGCCCTCAAATACGCCTTAGAACCTAATTTTTAACTAGGTCGAACACTAGGTCTCCATAGGGCCAAAACTAGTAAACAAAACTATAAAAAGAGCTAGAGATCTCATTTTTTAGGTTGGCTTGTTAGAGAGGTGTCTTTGGAGAGATTGAAGCTTTTGTGAGAGAGTTCTTGTGAAATTAAGTCTTTCCATTGTTCCTCTCTTTGATCTTGCCTTGTGTATGTTTGTGTGTGTGCATGTACATGCTTGTCACTCACACTTGCTCACCACAATTGCTCAGAATCTTCATATCCTCCTCACGTCTCTGCACTATGACAAGTAAAGGAGGTGGTGCTCACGCTTGGGCTACAATGAATGACCCATATGTTAGCACCCGATGTGGACAACCATATTTAAAGAAGATGCTATGGAGCCGTGTAGTCCGAAAAAGATCTGATAGATGAAGTTTTGCACTATGAGGGGCAATCGTACTATATTGCAGAATGATGTAGAAGCAATCTGACTAATTGATGAGATTATTGCCAAGATCAGTTTCTTTCTAGAGTTTTGTCTCTGAAACTCTTTGTAGGAATGGATCTTTGAGTGGAGAGATGACACATTAGCCAAGGCCACATGGCAAGGGGAATCTAGTAGAGCCACCAATAGGAAGGAGAGTACCCTACGGAAAGAGGCCAAAACGATGGTAGTGAGCCTCACTGAGAGTTGGCATTAGCTCTAGTTCTTTCGACTCAATTTGGTACCTTAGAGGAGTTTGAAGACCCCATGGGTCATAGAAATCAATTTTCAGGATTGACTTATATTCATTTTTATGGAAGAGTAGATGAAGATCCAAATTTTCACATGTGCACATTCAAAAATCAACATATCTATAATCATCGTAATCTACAAGATGATGGCCATAAGTTGCACGTATTTCAAGCTACGCTGGTGGAATATGGAGGTAAATGGATCATTGAGTACCATGCAGACCATTTTTCATCTTATGATGAGTTAAACGAGGCTTTCTTAGAATGATTCTGGGCTACCAAGAGCAATTCAAAGACCTATGCTACTCTCCAATATATGATGTAGAAAGGAACTGTAGCACAATATGCCTTAGACTTTAGACCTATGATGCATCAATTTCCTATAGATAAGTGTTCTTCAAAAGAAATGCTATAAGAGTGTTTTGTTGATGGACTTCAACAAGGTATTAAAGAAAAGATCTACATGCGTACAATGGACCAAACTCGCACAGTTCACGAAATAATCGATTTAGCGACAAAGATGGACTGAAAAATATAGTTGGCCAATCTGAACTCCGAGAAGACCAATCTAGTGATGAAGAAGAGTACAAATACAATTTAGCACTTGTATTGTTTATGGTGTAGGAATGCAGGCCACATCATGGCCGATTGTTTGTTGAATCAGGTATTTTGTCCAATCTCTAATAAAAATAATCATAGTCTAGAAGAATGTCAATCTAATGCAAGGAACACATTACTAGCTTCCGCACAAGTAGATGTTCCTTTGTGAAAGGGAAATTTGAGGGGACACAAGCCACCCATCCACTCCGAACAACGGCAAGATGGCCAAGATGCTAGAGTATCGGCACCATTGTAGTACTCAGGTCGACAGCAAGTTTCGAAACCAAGGTGAGGGTTCAGACAAATTTCCAAGAGTTTGGTAGAGGGTGGAAATTTTGACAAAGAGGCCCAAGTAATTTAGGGAATCCATCGATAGTGTGTCAATTTTGTTTGCAATATGGAAATAGAAGATGGGAATGTGAAGAAGCCAAAGAATATGATCGATAGAAATAGGAGGCTAAGCATAAGGCACATATGGCTAATGTGGTGACCTTAGAATATTTAGAACCCTTAGCATTGTTGGTCACTAGATCATAGCATGAATACTAGAATTGATCAAAATCAGATCACCTAGTACCCACGAGGCAGAAGTAAAGATTCAAAAAAGTAGTGCAATGGGCGAAGGAGTACCCCCGTATTATGTAGACCCTAAGCTGGTCCCAGTTGAACCTTATCACAAAGAACTACATAGTAACCTCAGTAACAAAACTGTTAAACTCACTCAAGAATACATGAAATAGGAAAGGAAAGGGATAACTTTGGATGTCCAGCTGATTTCCATCAGAGTTTAGAACCAACGGTGTAAACTAGAACAAAACCTGCAAGATCCTAATCCCAAAGCATCAAGGAATGGTACTTCGTGTGAGTCATTGCAAGATTCACATATTAAATTATCACTCGAAGCCTTGTTGGAACTTGTTTTGGCTTTTAGGAAGCAATTGTTAAAGCACTTAAGAGAAAAATATTTGATGTCTCTAAGTCTGGATCCTTTGGTCTTTATGGTGAAAGTTGTCCCAGATAGACTAGTGGATTTTGTAGTTCCTACAATTATGGTTTGGTATAAAAAGGAAGCAATCACTAAGGTCCTGATTGATAGTAGTTCAAGTATTAAAATTGCTTCCATAGACACATGTAAATAGATGGTTTGGAAGAGTATTGAACTATCCCCATTTCTCGTTTCGATGGCGGATCAGTCGTGCATGTAGATGGTGGGGCTGATTAAAGACATCCCCATCAAAAATTCTGAAGTGATTTTTGATATTACTTTTGTAGTCGTGGAAGTCAAAGGGCAGAATCTAGATTATAATCTACTACTGGGAGGTCCCTCGCTATGGAATGCTAGAGTCTGACATAATTGGGATGAGAAGACTCTCACTTTCAAGAAAGTCCATGTAAGATTTTTAGCCCCATTAGAAGACGAGCAACACTATCTTTCAGAGCATGAAATCATATTGGTAGAACCTGCTTATATACAGGATGGCGTAGAGGAAGAGGAAGAGCAATACCTTCTCGAATCCAATAAAGATCTCTTATCCTTCAGGTTTTTGGATGTAAATTTCGTCATAAGTTCAGACGGTGATAGCATGGCAACCAATGTATGCATAGAACCCATGGAACTAGAAGAAGGGGATATTGCCGACTCAGTAATGAAGGATCCAATGAAGCTGGGAAAAATAAGGGTTCAAGAGGATTCATTAGAAGTTATGAACTTGGACATCGTGGAAGACCCAAAGTGTGTCCGAATTTGTTCAGAGCTCGCTCTCAAATTTTGGATGGTGTTGATTGCTCTCCTACAACAATACAAAGATGTCTTTGAATAAGATGTCTTTGAATGCACATATGCTGATATGAAGTGTATTGATCCAAACTTGTATCATCATCGAATTCAACTTAAACTAGACAATGCCCTAGTCATGTAGTAGTGATACACGATGAATCCCAACTTTGTGGAGCAGGTGAAGCATGAGCTAGATAGAGTAATCAAAGTGGAATATATTGTAGCTATCAAAGATCCTGAATGGGTCTTTCCAATCATCATCGTCCCGAAGAAGAACAAGCAACTTACAATCTGCAGGGATTATAGAAAGCTAAATGTAGTAACAATAGCGAACCCTTTTCTACTGCCATTTTTGGATAGTATGGTCGATGAGGTAGCAGGTTACGAAATGTGTTCTTTCCTCGATGGCTTTAGTGGGTACAATAAAATTGGAATGGTAAAAGAAGATATACCTAAAATGGCATTCATTACAAACTGGGGAGTATTTGCCTGTACTATCATGTGGTTCGAATTGTGGAAAGCGCCGAGCATATTCCAACAATGTATGCAACAAATCTTTGCTCCATACCTTACATCTTTAATGCAATTTTTCTTGGATGAATTGTCCATTTCTGACAAGATGGCCATGCAGGTAGAACATTTATGATCCTTTTTTGAGTCATGCAGAAATGTACAGCTCTATCTTAACCCAACGATATCCATTTTTGTTGTTAAGTGCAGCAAATTGTTCGGAAACATTATTTTGAAAAAGGGAATTGTAGTGGATCTAGATAAGGTTAAGATCATGGAAACTTTGGCACCTTGAAACCCAAAAGAAGTTCTGGTTTCTTGGGCAAGTATGGTAGCATTGCCGGCATCTGCATGGATTGGCACAGATTGCCATCCCATTGGATATCTAACCAGCAAAGTTTGTATGGATAGAGGAAGCACAACTTGCCTTTGAGCGATTACGGAAGATGTTAGCCACTGTGCCAGTTCTGAAAGCTCCATACTAGAAACAAACTTTTTACATGCTTTTGGATGCTTGAGATAAAGCTATTGGTAGTGTACTGATGTAGAAGGAGGGACAAAAATGGTTCAGACAATCTACTATGCTAGTCCCTTAACCAATGCACAACAGAACTATTCTATAATAGATCATAATTATTTGGGCCTCATCTACTCAATTAGAAATTCTACCATTATTTACTTGCTAAATCTTTCACCTTCCATGTAGATCACACTGCTCTACTGTATTTGGTGAAGTAGCAAAACTTGGTTGGATGGCTTGCCAAGTAGGTCCTCTTGTTGCAAGAACTTGAGTATGACATTGTTCATCATCCTAGCGCAAGTCATGCCATTGCAGATTTCCTGTCTTGCATCAATCATGGTGGTGGAAATCAAAAATGCTCCTTAGAATTTTCCTACTTGGTAGGAGGTAATGTTAACGTTTTTGCAAAATGAAACTGCTCCATCTCATTTGGGATCTATATCTCGAAAGAACTTAGGTCTTCAAAGTCATAAGTTTACTATTATTATGGGACAATTGTACCACAAGGACCCGATGGAAATTTGGTTATGTTACGTACCTCCACATGAGGTGCCCACACTCATTACGGAAGCTCATGTAGTTGAGGATGGTGGGTATTTCAATCATCTACTTACGGTCCAAAAACTCCAGCAAGCCAAACTGTGGTGGCCCACCATGTATGCAGATGTTCAAAATGTAGTGCGGAATTGTGACCCATTTCAACACACTAGTGAACATAGAGACAATGGCCATTTTCCACTATAACCCATTCTTCCATTAGAACCTTTTGTGAAATGGGACCTGGAATTTATCATTCCAATCAAACCACTGACAGCCAAAATGGAGGCCCTGTATATTTTGAGTTTTATAGATTATTGCACTCGATGGGCAGAAGCCTAGGTGATGAAACAGGCTACAATATGAACATTAGTGAAGAAACTCCAGAACGAAATCTTTCCTCAGTATGGACTTCCATTAGAATTAAGTTCAAATAGGTGAACTCATTTCTTGAATCAATTAATTTCAGAACTCACTTTGGAGTATGATATTAAACACAAATTTAGTTCTACTTATTACCCATGAGCCAATCGATTGGTGAAAAGTACCAACAAGGTCTTGCTCCACATGCCACAAAAGATGCTGCTACCTTCGATAGATCAATGGGAAATTAATGTTCTCACTAAGCTCTAGGCATACAGGACATCCTATAAAGTCTCAATTGGTAGCACACCTTTCAAACTGCTTTAGGGATAGAGGCAATCCTTCCATTGAATTTGTAGTACCAAGTCTCCGAATCGTGGTCCAAAAGTGATTGGTTTTGGAAGACTCCTTCACTTACCAAATGGATCAGGTGAGACAACTAGATGAGCGTTGGTACCATAGCTCTTTATTATTGTCGGAGGTCCAAAATCGTTACAAGAAATGGCATAACTGAAATTTACGAACAAAGATTTTTCAGCTAAGGGATCTAGTATTCTATTTCGAGTCAAAAATGAAGAGGAAAATGGGGAAAGTCAAACTACGATGGACTGGTCCATTTCCAATTTAAAAGATTTGTGGACCAAGATCCTTCCAGTTGGCCACAGTCATGGGTGAACTATTACCAACAATCATCAATGCGTCTAAATTGCAGCCCTATTCAACTTTCAGAGGGTAAAATCTACTTCAAAAAACAAAAAAATAGAAGTTTATACTTTTTACATAAATAAGATAATTTTTTTGCAAATCGAAAATACACGATCGTGCATTACTCAATGTAATCAACAAAGTAGATACTTTGCATGCAAATGGTACATGTAATCAACAATAGTGATGGCTATTAATTTCAAATCTACTAGTGCAATTCGTATTTTGGGAGTCATGATGAGTGCAAAATAACTAGAGTTAAGATACCATTTAGGGTAATAATGATGCAAACTCGGCGCTCTCAGTATAAAAGTGCACACCATAAAAGGTTAAGGACCTTATGCGGCTTATTTGGCTAGCTTGCGAGCAGAGGGAGCGAGGCAAAGAGAGTGAACAGATCAAGAGTACTCTCCAGTAGTTAGCATATGATGCAATAGTGTAGATATCCGATTGCCATGTGCTAAACATACGAGAGAAGCTATCATAAGAACAAAAGGATTGTTTTTAGTGTAGAGGATAACTGTAGTTGGCATTATTGGATTAAAGGAGTATTTGTCCCCATCCTCAGATGAAGGATATCACCACAAAGATAGCGGAATGGATAGATGGTAACGACATCAATATCCTGGAGCTAAGTCTGCAAATAGGGTAGGAAAATTTCTTTTTATCACTAGCATTAATATCTGAAAGACTACATACGGGATCATTGTGAGTACAAAGCTTGTGGACATGGTACAAATCTACAAATTTTTAGGAAAACCATGTTCTAGTGAATATCGATTTGCTCAACTTCTGATGATAACCTAGTTGAGTTGGTATTATTGCTAATGATGATGACTATAAATCTATAGGCTAAATGAAGGAATTGGCTTAGACACAGGTGAATTGGGCTGACATTATTTTCTAGAAAATAAAAAAGGAGGTGAGAAGATTATTCAGGCATTCTGAAAGAGCTTTTAATGCGGTACTCGACTCCAAAGTGGGAGTTATATTTACCTTACAATTTATTGCTTGTCCAATATTCTTACCTCGAGAAACACAGTATGCACTATGAAGGTTTTCCTTCGAATTTGAAAGAAGAGGGTTGTAGACCAGAAATCAGTGGAAGGGAATTTGGGGACGAGACAGAGAATGACACAGATGAAAAAGATGAGTGCTAGAGGCAACAAGTAGAGGAGAATCAAAGAATGGAAGCTAAGAGGAAGGCCAAGGAAGAAGTTGAGAGGAAGGCTAAAGAAGAAGCTCAGAGGAAGGTAGGTGAGGAAGAGGTATCAAGAGAACGATTGGAAGAAGAAAGAAGAAAGAAGAAGAATCTAGGAGAAGAGAAGAGGAAGAAAGGGAAATAAGAGCTGCATTGGAAGAAAGACGTAGGTAACAACAGCTGGAACAAGTTGACCATACGAGAGAAACTTCTCGTAAGATTTGGATATTACACACATTTTCTTCCATCGGACTCAACAACAAATGGAAGCAGCATGAAGGTAAAGTGAAGCTACCACCTATGAAGTGTAGTGATTTTATCTATCCTTGGATGTATAATAATGAGACAGGTCATCCAAAACTTCTCAAATATCTAGATAGAGGCTCTCAATGGAGTGCACTTAAGTTGGAAGAGTTTCAAAGAAAATTTAACACCGTGATTTTGGAAAAAGATAAGTGCATAGCAGACAAAGAAGAACTGATCAAAGAAATTAGCCGACTCAGGGCTGATGTAGAAGAGTTCAAGGAGAGATAGTGCAAGTCAAGAGGAGATGATGGAAGAGCTAAATGAGGTTGTAACAGAAAACCACACACTCTAGGTAACAATTGAAGAATAATCAAAGATTATAGCTCGACTTCTAACCAAGGTAGGACAAACCCTAAAGGTATAGCAGAAGTTGAAGAAAACTAACAAAGAATTGGTAGCTAAATTACAAAAGGAGGAGCAATAACTACAAAAGATGAACACAAAAGTGAAAGAGCAAAGTGGAGAAATCAAAAGGCAAAGTATTTCAACTACGGAAGTAGAAGAGACATTGGCGATGCAAAAATCCAAATTCACAACTCTTGAAGAAAAACTCCGCAATATTCAAGAAAATATGATATAGTGTTTGCAAATCTTGACAGAATTTTGAAATTGGAAAGATAGGTCGATAAATGGAAGCAGCACTATGCCAATGCAAACATAGTGTTCGAAGGCGAAGAAGCGGAGGTGGAAAAATTAAAGAAGGATGCCTTAGTTTTGGAGTTAACTAATAAAATGAAGTTAGATGAAGCAAAGAAATTAACAGAAGATTATGAAAATAAATTATCTGATGTAATTCTAGCTTTTGATAATATATTAGAAGGATTTTAGAAGAGAATACCGGAATTAGAAGCAGCCACAATTAATTACAAAAGTGCTAGTCAGCAGTTATTAGACCCGAAGGAATTTTTTGAATCAGAGATCAAACTTTCAAAAGAAAAAATAGGTGAGATGTTTAATGAGCTACGGTATAATATAGGAAGGATAACATTCCCAAAAATGTAGATTCATGATGATGATTTGTAATATTTCATTTTGTAATCAGTGGCTTCGGATCCACTATGTGTGCTAGTGTTAGAAGCTAGTGTGGACAACCACATTCATTTGTAAAATGTATTTTCTATGTAATGGGGAAATGGGATTTTTACGAAGCTCATAAGAGTTTCCAGAGTTTGTAATTTCTAGTGTTGCTTTTATATTTTGAAGTATGGAACGTTGTGAAGATTACGAAGAAGTGCAGAGTAGTTCATTGTGATATGGTGTGTGGAAAAAGAACAAAGTCAAGTGAAGAAGACGCTATGGAGCGGTGTAGTCCAAAAAAGATCTGATAGATGAAGTTTTTCATTGTGAGGTGCAATGGTACTATTTTCTCGAATGATGTACAAGTAATCTGACTAATCAATGAATATTGCTTATTGCCGAGATCACTATCTATCTGATGCTCCACCAAGAGGACCACCTATATGTTCAAAGCATGAGTACATATGGAATATGCTTGAACGTAGCATCCCTTACTAGTAGAAGGATTTTACATGCAGAAAATGAAAGATTATATATTGATGGAAGACCTTACACACATGGAAATATAGCAAGTTTAATAAATAGTAGTCGAGGGTTACATAATAGCTCAATGAATAATTGCACATTTGAGGAGTGTGAAAATAGTCATGAATCACCATACATGAGTAGAGATGTATCAAGATACATAATTGTCAATGCTATTACTACATTACATGCAGGTGATGAACTATTAGTGAATTATGGATGGCGTAGACCTCCAAGAGCACCTTTTAGCTAGAGAGAATAAAAATTTTATATCCATATTTAATAACTTATATATTTAATTTTATGTTTAAAGTTATGGAATACTAATATATTTCATTTATGGAATACTAATAAATTTAATTTATATCTGTAGATTCTAGCATATCATGTTCATGATATTCCTCCACACCATTCACAATTGCCAGTAAGACCTCATTTATGAGAAGCTTCTATGAGGAGGCTATGCAAAAGTGATCCTGTGGAATATGCAAGGTTGAAAGATCTATATTCAAAAGCAGATAAAGTACAAGATTTGTGCGACAATGATGAAGATGATGGCATAGCAGATTTTATTGAGGATTGGTATCAAAATGATAGTGAGAGCATTGATATTTCTAAAAATGAGAAACATCTTCAAGAGGAATGTCTAAAGCATGTATATGAAGGAAGTCGTTTGACACGACTAAGTGCGAGCTTACTTATTCTCAATCTTCAAAATCGTTTTGGATGGAGTAATGTATCTATTTCGACACTATTAAGGTACATTTTTCAATTTCCTATATATATATATATAATATATATATATATATATATATATATATATGCATAAATATATCTATATATAAATACATGCATATATAAACATACACATAATATACATGAATGTATACACACATATAAACATACACACACATATACAAACATACACATGTTATGAGAGTAAGATCAAATTATACATACCTGTATCGAATGAAGGTGTTTTGTCCATCTAGCCTTTAGAATTGTCCACCCAACCTTTAGAATCTTTCTGACACATATGTTTCTCCTATTTTAGTCGACCTAATACCTGTGCTGCTAATTCTTTTTAATACAAATATTAAGTAGTAGTTACCAATGAAGTTATTAAGTCGCATTTTACATATGACTTAATAATTTCATTGGTAAATGATGCTTAATATCTGTAAACAGCTTAGCAAGACAGGTAATAGATTGACTAAAAATGGGAAACCTCCAGACGATTCAATGGTCTAGATATGATGTTTCAGCAAACCACAATATACAAAAAACAATTAAAAATGAAATCATATATACACTACACATGCATACATACATATATGCACATTCATGCATACACATACATACATACACATGTATACACACATACATATACATATATGCATACATGTATGCATACATATATATACATACATATACACCTATAAAACACATATACATACATATATACATGTACACATACACATATGTATACGCATACACATGCATATACACATCCACATACACATATACATGCATATATAAACATACACATAATTGTTACGCTTATGTGTTTCTCAAGTAGCTTTGATGTGAACCTTTTCCCTATACATGGGCACCTTTTAGTCTAGTGCTGGCTAGAGGATTTTTCCCCATGTTACCACATACTTGATACTCTCATATGTGGTGGTACTTTGTACTTAGCGATATTATTCAGCTCTTACTTCAGTTCATTTCATCGATCAATAGATAGAGCTATTCCAGCCATCATCTTCTCTGTGTTTCTTGCTGCGTTTGTGCTCCTTGTGTGTGCTTCTTGTGTGTCTCTCACACTTCTACACACACCCAATAGTGGTATCAGAGCAGATTCAGCCTCTTCTCAAGTTTTGGTTTTTCACGTCGCGACGCACGTAGAGTACAAATCAGCTTCGGAGCATAGAATTGTGAATTTCAGTAGCCCGAAACATTTCCACCAGGTGCATTGGGGTTTTATCCCCATTTTGAAGCCATTCATGCAGTCAGAATTGCCATCAAAGTGACGGTTTGTGAGCTGAAATTTCAGCACTCATTTCCGTTTTCGTCGAAGTGAAGATTTTGTCACATTCTTGTTCCTTAGTGAAATGGCGGGCACCAATGACTTGTTTGGCATGCTTCAAGCTAAAGATAAGCTTGATGGGACCAACTATCCGATGTGGTCTTACATGATGAAGCATGTTCTTGTTGCAAAACAACTTTGGAACATAGTCGCAGATGTAGATCGAAGTCTACTGTCACAGATGGAGCTTTTCTTCGAGTATAGTGGTTTCTCCTTCTCGACCTACACAAGAGCTGCTTAGATGGGATGGAAAAGATGCTCAAGCTCATGCTTTGATTGCACTTTCAGTGAAGCATCATATAGTTCCACACATTCAGTCATCTTCTACATCATGACAGTCATGGGACACTCTTGGTTCTTTGTATGCTGTGCGTAATGAAGCACATGTTGCATACTTGAGGAAGCAACTTGAGGATGTATGTATGGCTGAAAATGAGTCGGTGGATGTGTATGTGACATGCATCAAGGATTTGAAAGAGCAATTGGCAAACATAGATGAGATCATTCCGGGTGCATCACTCATTTCTACATTGTTGAAAGGATTACCGGAATCTTTTCAAAGCTTTGCTACTACACTCCGTTTGGTTGCAAAAGGAAATCCTAATATGTATGCATTTGATGAGGTTGTGTCTCTTCTTTTCCAAGAAGAGCAATCTAGAGTGAATCGGAGTGGTTTGATAGAGGGAACGCAAGCACTTGCTATCTCACAAAAGGGGAAAAGCAAGTATGGTTTATCTTTGGGTTCATCAAAACCAAAGCCTCAAGCTTCCTCTTCCACTCATTCCTCTAATGATGGTGATTTGAAAAAGAAGAAAAGATGCAAATATTGCCGAAAAGCTGGTCATAGCATTGATGAGTGTAGAAAGCTTGCTAAACGCAATGAAAAGAAGAAGGAATGTGGCTTGTCTATTGCTGAAAATTCAGCAAATGCAAAGAATGATGAAGCTAACATGGCTCAAGATTTTTGGGCATGTGTTGTTACATGTCATTATGATGCTTCTCTACATTCTAAATGTATGGTTGTGAGTGAGGCTGATTCGGATTGGTTCTTTGATAGTGGTGCTTCAAAGCACATAACATCATGCAAAAGATTTTTTGCCTCTTTGAAAGATGCACCTAAAGGAGGACATGTGGTGTGTGCAAACAATGCCTCTTATCCTATCATTGAAGTAGGAGAAATTGAGCTTACGGCTACAAATGGAGGTGTGATTCTCTTGAAAAATGCATTGTATGTGCCGGGTATCAAGAAGAACTTAATTTCAATTCCGTTGATTGCCAAAGCTGGACTTCATGTACACTTTGTTGATGATAAGTGTATGGTTCATGATTTCAGCAATGGTGATGTTATCGTGATGTCCGGTACATTATGTGATGGTTTGTATCGCATGCATACATACAAGAGGGCTGCCTCGAATGCCTTAGTTGCTCATACTTCTTCCATAGCTGAAATGGAGCTTTGGCATGCTCGTTTTGGTCACTTGAACTTCAATAGTTTGCTCTACTTGCAAAAGAAGGACATGGTTATTGGCTTGCCTACACTTGAGTCCATTGAAAAGCATGCATGTGAAGGTTGCATTCTTGGAAAAACGCATCGTGCTTCTTTTCCAAAAGATGGTCATACACACACTAGCAGAAAATTGCAGCTTGTTCATAGTGATCTATGTGGTCCCGTCAAGACTCCATCTTTTGGGAAGCATGTATATTTTGTTACCTTCATTGATGATGCTACTCGCCATACATGGGTGTATCCTATGAAAGCAAAGAATGAGGTATTTTCTTGCTTCAAAGCATTTTTAGCTATGGCTAAAACTTTATCTTCACAAAAGCTCTTGATTCTACGCACGGATCGTGTTGGTGAATACATGTCACATGAGTTTAGTGCTTTTCTTCGTGAAAGAGGTATTTCACACCAATGTATGGTGCCATATACACCTCAACAAAATGGTGTTGTGGAGCATAAAAATAGAACTCTACTTGAAATGGCACGATGTATGGTTAAAGGAAAGCATCTTCCTCATAAGTTTTGGATGGAAGCGGTCATGTGTGCAAATTATGTGTTGAATCGCTGCCCTACAAAAGCATTGAGAGTCATCACTCCTTATGAGGCTTAGAATGGTCATAAGCCTATGGTTAGTCATATGCGTGTGTTTGGTTGTTTGGCATATGCTCTTGTGCCATCACAACAATGTGACAAACTTGATGACAAGGCGAAGAAATGTATATTTGTTGGTTATAGTGCTGAAAGTAAGAGATATCGGTTGTACCATCCATTGAAAAAACACAATTATTGTGAGTCGAGATGTGGTATTTGCTGAAAATTCAGTTTTCCATGTACTTGAATGCAAAAAGTTGCCAACAGTTAGCTCACAAGATGTGTTCGATACACTCATGACTTTGTTCCAAAATGGTGCGCTTGACTATGGCCATGTAGATCAGCCAACTGAGGTTCAAAGGGCTGAAAAATTCCAGCCAAATAGGGTTAAAAATGCAGAGAATTTTCAGCCAAACATGGCTGAAAACTTTCAGTCAAAAAATGTCCCAACTGCTGAAAATTTCCAGCCACATATGGCTGAACATTTGCATCAAAATATGGCTGAAACTGAGCATGAAATTCAGCCCATGCATGATGTACATATTGAATATGTTTTACATAATGAACGCATGTCTATCAAGAGTGCACACTCTATGCCAAAGTGGCTTAAACAAACTTTGCGGGACAACAAATTGAGTGCAGCTTTACTTGGTAGAACAAGATCAAGCTCTCACCATGCATCAAGTAATTTTGTGGATTATTTTCTTATTGCTACATCATGTAATGAAGAGCCACTTTCTTTTGAAGATGCATGTGACGATCCACAATGGATGAGTGCTATGCAATCAAAAATGGACTCCATACATAGGAATCGTACTTGGGATTTATGTGAATTGCCAAAAGGAAAGAATGCCATCAGTACAAAGTGGGTTTACAAGATTAAGAGAAAATCTAATGGTAGCATTGATCGCTACAAAGCTAGATTGGTTACCAAAGAATATGCGCAACAATATGGCATTGACTATGAGGAAACTTTTGCACCTACTTCACGCATGACTACCATTCGTACCGTGGTTGCTTTGGCTGGCCATCAAGGTTGGAAAGTGCATCAATTGGACAAAAAAACAACCTTCTTGAATGGTGATTTGCAAGAAGAGGTCTATGTGAAGCAACCTCCTGGATTTGCTATGAAAGGGAAAGAGCATATGGTTTGTCACTTGCATAAAGCCTTGTATGGTCTTAAGCAAGCTCCACATGCATGGTATGACAAAATACATAAGCACTTGATTGCTCTTGGCTTCACATGTAGTCCGATTCAAAGCACACTCTATGTACGCAAAAATGGGGCTGATCTTATAGTGCTTGTTCTTTATGTCGATGACAGATTCTTGACTGGGTCATGTGATGCAAAACTTGACATTCTTATGGCTGATTTGCAACATACTTTTGATGTCACTTATCTTGGTCTTTTGAGCTACTATCTTGGCATCCAGTTTGTATCCGTTGAGGGGGGAATTGTTATGCATCAAGCAAAGTATATTGAAAAACTACTTTAGCGTTTTGATTTTGAGGATTGTAAACCAGTTTCCACACCAGTTGAGACAGGATTGAGGTTCTCAAATGAGGATTCGAGTGATGGATTTGACACTTCTCTTTATCGACAAGCTGTGGGACGTCTTATATATGCATGCAACACAAGGCCGGATATACAGTATGCAGTTTCCCAGTTGAGTCGATTCATGCATAGTCGTGGCACTAAGCATTGGCAAGCGGTGAAATGTGTGTTCAGATATCTTCGAGGCACTTTGAGCTTAGGTCTTGTTTATGGCAGAGATGTTCAACCATGCTTTCATGCTTTTAGAGATAGTGATTGGGCTGGTTGTTACGATACTCGCGTGTCCACTAGTGGTAATTGCTTTTTCCTTGGAGACTCATGCATATCTCGGTTGAGTAAGAAGCAACCTACAGTGGCGACATCAAGTTGTGAAGCTGAGTACAGGGCACTTTTCACAGCGACAGTGGAGTGTATATGGCTGAGACGCCTATTGATGGATCTTTGCATGGAGATTGATGCTGCTATGCATATTCTCACAGATAGTCAGAGTGCTTTGGCTGTTGCACAAAACCCAGTGTTTCATGCACGGACCAAACATATTGAGGTGCATTATCACTATGTGAGATAGCGCCTTCATACAGGAGATATTGATTTGGTATATATGCCTACACAAGATAATGTGGCAGACATATTCACCAAAGCTCTTCCACGGGAAAAGTTTGAAGTTTTTCGCAAAGCTTTAGGCTTGTTACCTTGTGGGGGCTGATCTGTCACTCCCTGTATGTGTTCACATCATTTTCTCTAGAGAGGTTTGTTACACTTATGTGTTCCTCGAGTAGCTTTGATGTGAACCTTTTCCCTATACATGGGCACGTTTTACTCTAGTGCTGGCTAGAGGTTTTTTCCGCATGTTACCACATACTTGATACTCTCATATGTGGTGGTACTTTGTACTTAGGGATATTATTCAGCTCTTACTTTAGTTCAGTTCATCGATCAATAGATTGAGCTATTCCAGCCATCATCTTCTCCGTGTGTCTTGTTGCGTTTGTGCTCCTTGTGTGTGCTTCTTGTGTGTCTCTTGCACTTCTACACACACCCAACAATAATATACATGAATGTATACACACATATAAACATACACACACATATACACACATACACATGTTATGAGAGTAAGGTCAAATTATACATACCCATATCAAATGAAGATGTTTTGTTCATCTAGCCTTTAGAATTGTCCACCAAACCTTTAGAATCTTTTTGAAACATATGTTTCTCCTATTTTAGTCGACCTAATACCTATGCTACTAATTCTTTTTAATAAAAATATTAAGTAGCACTTACCAATGAAGATATTAAGTCCCATTTTACATATGACTTAATAACCTCATTGGTAAGTGCTACTTAATATCTGTAAATAGCTTAGCAAGACAGGTAATAGATTGACTAAAAATGGGAAACTGCGAGAGGATTCAATGGTCTAGATATGATGTTATTGCAAACCACAATATACAAAAAACATTTAAAAATGAAATCAAATATACAGAGCTACACATGCATACATACAAATACATACATATATACACATTCACGCATACACATACAAACATACACATGTATACACACATACATATACATATATGCATACAAATATGCATATGTTTATATACATACATATACACTTATAAAACACATATACATACATATATACATATACACATACACATATGTATATGCATACACATGCATATACACATCCACATACACATACACATAAGCATACACATATATAAAATTATATGCATATATATATATATATATATATATATATATATATATATATATATATATATATATATATATATATATATATATATATATATATATATATATATATATATATATATATATATATATATATATGTATGTGTATATTTATTTATTTACTTTTTTTAATATATCTTCTTTTTATGAACTTATAGGTTATTATCTGAAAAGTTTTTACCAAGTCAGAATATTCTTCCTACCTTACATGATGAAATGAAGAAGATAATCAACAACCTTGGTATGGATGATCAATGTATACATGCATGTCCTAATGATTGTATTTTATATAGAGGAGAATATGCAGACTCTTTGACATGTCCCAAATGTCAATCTCCTTGATATAACGACAAAGAAGGTAAAATCCCAAAAAAGGTATTGAGACATTTTCCATTGGCTCCACGGATTAGACATATGTTTCAAAGCCCCGAATTATCAAAGCTTTTCACATGGGGACATGATCATAAAAGTACTGATGGAATAATCAGAATTCCTCATGATAGTATTTCTTTTCAGCATATTGATTCTGCATGGCCTGAATTCGCACAAAATCCATAGAATCTAAAGTTAGGAGTTGCATTAGATGGGGTTAATCCATTCTCCATGAAATCCAATAAATGGTCAACATGGCTAGTGGTAGTCATAAACTACAATCTTCTGCCGTATCTTAGCATTAAAAAGGAACATTTAAGGTTTTCACTTTAAATCCCAGGCAAAAGACAAGTTAAAGGTATGAATATATATCTTGCTCCTCTCATTGAAGATCTCCAAGAGTTATGGAGCGGTATTAATGTCATTGATGTATCGAAAAGCATCAATGAAAGACATATTATGGTTCGTGGTATTGTGGCTTGGACTATTCATGATTTTCCAAGATATGGTGTTTGTTTAGGTATTGATGTAATTTTTTTATTGAATATGCATATAAATAAATATGATTTAATCTAATTACATTTTTATCATTTTCATTATGCCGGAATATCTACTAAGGGTTATAAATCTTGTCCATATTGTGGTGATTGGTTGCGATCAATCTATAGAAAGAATCTCATTAAAAATATTGATCTTCCACATCGACGATTCTTGCTTGATGATCATCCATTAAGATCTAAAAGAGAAGTGATACATTTTAATGGAAAGCTTGAAACACGTCAGTGTCCAAAACCTATGACGCCTATGGATTGGTATAAAAAATGGACAGATGAACCTCTGATAGATCTAGAGTCAGAAATCTTCAGTGATGATGAAGATAATGAGTATGTGAAGAGAGGTAAAGGAAAATTGGCACTTGTAGAGAACATATCAATATGGTATTCTTTGGAGTATTGGAAAGAGTTAAAGGTATGTCATCTTCTTGATCCTATGCATATATTCAAGAATATTGGCTATTCACTATGGTAGCATCTTCTTGGACTAAAAGATACCATAGCATCAAGGAATGATTTGAAAGATGAAAAATCAAAACCAAATTTATGGCAAGTTTTTTATAAACATTGACAATAAACGACTTATGCACGTGCTCCTTGGGTACTTACAACAAAAGAGATCCAAACTATCAACAATAGAATTTAATTGATTAAGACTCCTATAGGATATGGAGCATCTTTTTTAAACATGTTTATTATGGATGATACGAGCTTATCTAGGTTAAAGACCCATGACTCGCATAACTTTTTGAAACATATTTTACCTTTGGTTATCGATGGATGTACAATGAAAGGAGTACGAGATGTGATCTATCGTCTTGGATCGCTTATAAGGTAATTATGATACTTTTATATTTAATATGTATGAATATTGGATATCTTTTATTTTTGAATTAACTTCTTTATAATTTTTTTATGATATGTATAGGTTGATTACATCCAAAGAGATTGACAAAAACTCGATCCCACAAAGAAAACGTGAATGCAAAGAGCTACTATGTTTGATGGAGAATGAACTTCCTACTTCATTTTTTGATATTCAAGTTCATCTATTAGTCCATCTTGTAGATGAAATAGAGATTGCGGGTGTTGTCAAAACTCGATGAATGTTTTGGGTCGAGCGATTTATGGGAGAATTAAAAGGCTATGTGTGACAAAGAGCGAAACCAAAAGGATCCATGGCAAAGGGTTGGATGCTTGAAGAGTGCATGTATTACGTTAGTGAGTACCTTGAAAGAGTTCATGAAGAAGCTCTACGTGCATGGACCCAACGAGTCTTCTTCAAAAATAATAGATGAGGTATTACCAGGTGAGGGAGTTCCATTTTTATTTACATTTTAAGGAAAAAAATGATGTTTTTACTTTTGTAGCATATAATAGCGAATGCATGCAAGCATTCCTTAGTGAGTATGAACAGGGACTTCAAAATCTTCAAAGTAAAAGGCAACGAAACAGATATAGACGTAATCTCGATAATGTGATTATAGATATATCTTCTTTTACGGATTGGCGATATAGTCGTTTGCAATGCGCCAATGCAAATAATGAAGAAATCTCACATGAGCAGAGAGAGTTAATGATAGGTTGTGAACGAAAGGTAATTTTATTTTAATAATATTTTATGTTTTTCATGTATGTATATTAGTTTCTATTTACTAATTGAATTTCTTTTGCAGGGTTGAATGTTCACTAATATGTGGGCTTTTGGACAACATATTAGAATCAAAGACATTGATCTTTACGTAAAATAGAGGATTCTAGTATTGTTGCTTCTTTCAAGCAACTATCATGTGCTAGCTAAATAGACACGAACCTTATAGATGGCGAACTTGGTTACGTAGGAACTATCGTTGGTATCTACGAAATTTCATTTCGTACATTCAAATAGGTAGAAAAAAGTTTATATTTTTTATGATAGAGTTAGTTGTTCTTTTAAGCACCTAATAATGAGTTTTTGTTTTTATATGTTTTGATAGGTCATTTTGAAGGTTGACTGGTTTCGAGCCGAGTATAAAGGTAGTAATTCCACATTAAGAAAGGAATTATCTAGGTTTTGGGCAATTGATTCTTCCAAGGTAATGTGATCTACTAAAGAACCATATATTCTTCCTAGGCATATTGAACAAGCAATTTTTTATAAAAACCCAGATGCTCACCCTTGGTGGCAAGTCATTCATGTTCAACCTAGAGGTAGGTCATTGTTTGAACAATTTATTGTTAGAGAGATCGAAGAAAGTCCTCTTGATGATTCAACATCAAATACTGATACATCAACATCTGAAAGAGAAATTAGAATGATTATACGTGATAATGATACTAATCTTTTTGATGAAGAGGATAATTCTCTACATGTTGATTCTACTAATGAGGAAGAGGAATTACCAGAAATCGATATTAATCCACGAATAGATGATGTGACTCATGAGAACATAGATTTAGCAATAGAAGAAATAAATGAAATCAAAGAGGATAATGAAGATGAGACTATATTGATGTCTTACCAAAATGATGGCAATAATGAAAACATATGAGCAGATTAGATAGTAAATTCTACTCTAGTTATCGATGGATAACTTGAATAACGATGAATCCTACTAGAGAGATGAATTCATGTTCTTTTAAGTTAGAACATGAAGCTTGGGGATATGCCTAATTATTTTATATATAGCTTTATCTTCGATGAGCAAATTTCTATCATGTATGTATGCATATGCGTGTGTATTCATGTGTATTATATGTACACATATGTTAATATGCATATATATGTATTTCATGTATATGTATGTGTGTGCATGTGTGTGATATATGCATACATGTGTTAGTATGCATATGTGTATATATGCATATGCATTTATGTAAAATATTCATGTAATATATGCAAGTGTTTATAATTGTGTATGCATGTATAAGTATACATTTGTGCATGTAGGCATGTATAGGTGATGTGTATATGTATATGTGTCTATGTGTAAATATGTACATGTAAATATGTATGCATGTATATGTATATTTATGTGTGCATGTAGGCATGTATATGTGATGTGTACATGTATATATGTATATGTTTCTATGTGTAAATGTATACATGTAAATATGTATGCATGTATATATATATTTATGTATGCATTTAGGCATGTATGTGTGATGCATAATATATCTACATGATGTGTATATATCTTTATATATATTATGATCCTCGTTGATTGGAGTTGCTATATATAGAGGCATAAGGTTGGGAGGAGAGACATCTGTCTAGTAGGACGTCGGAGGAATAGATGTAATGTGTACATATACTTCAGTCATATGGCTAAAAGGTTGAATTTGAGTTTTTAAATTAGGGGTTTTAAAACCCTAATATCAAAATTAGTGTTTTCAAATTAGTATTTTTGAAATAGGATTTATTTATTTATTTATTTATTTATATATAGATGTCTAAGTATATGTATGTATGTATATATATATATATATATATATATATATATATATATATATATATATATATATATATATATATATATATATATATATATATATATATATATATATATATATATATGTATGTATGTATGTATGTATGTATGTATGTATGTATGTATATATATATATATGTATGTATATATATATATATATATATATATATATATATATATATATATATATATATATATATATATATATATATATATATATATATATATATATGTATACACACACATATAGATATTTCAGTGTGCATACATGTGTGTATGTATGTGTTTCTATATGTGTGTATGCATGTATATGTATGTGTATCTATATGTGCGTATGCATGTGTTGTGTGTGTGTATATGCATGTGTATATGTATATATGCATGTAAATATGATTATATGAGTCTATGTGTGTGTACATATCATTATGCATGTGTATGGGTATGTGCGTATGTGTATGTGTATGTGAGTATGTGTATGTGTCTATGTGTATTCATTATGTGTGTAGCTGCATGCATGTGTATGTGTGTGTAAAAATGTGCATGTATGTGTGTGTATGTATAAATGTGCATGTATGTGTATATGTGTATAAATGTGCATGTATGATGTATATGTGTGCGTATGAGTTTATTTATACATCTAGTCTCACTCTTTTCTCTCTCTCTCCCATATACATACATACATACATACATACATAAACACACATACTCATATCCACATATCTATTCATAAAAGCAATGTGTACCGTGCGTTATCACGACGATGAGCCATAAGTGTCCGTATCCCTTTTAGACACCACTTATGCGATAACCCTGATCCAAACTCTGTCTCAAGTGAACTAAGTACGTATTCTTTAACCCTCTCATCATGCTCACGATAGAAATTTAAAAAAAAAATCATGTAAATAAAACATAAGATATTTATTTTAATTTAGATGTAAACTTTATACTTACTTCCACGGTAAGTGGACAAGGTGCATGTAAGAGTCACATAATGCCCACATTCTTCTCTTGAACTCCAATCCATTCCCTATGTACACGATGTTCCCCTCTGGCTCTAGATCGCACTCTAGCCCTAAGGTGCATGTGCATGTCCTCATAGGCAACTCTGCTCTCCTATCCTGATATGGAGGTGGTATAGGTGTCCTGAAAATAGATAGATAAAAATAAAAAAAATATGTGTTATAATATCATTAAAAAAGTTTATGTAAAAAATATACCTATGAGCAGATAGCTGTCTTCCTGCATGTGGAGCCGCAGAAGAGCCCTCCTCTGATCACTCATTAAGCATCTAGATCGTATAATCCAGCTCATCATCAGGCATCTCTGAGTACACATGCATGATGACCCCTAGAGTATCATACAGAACTCTTGCTCTCATAAAACTTTTTATGAGACCGAGTTTCGCCTTTCTCTCTCTACTAGGATCCATAATACCTAACATATAAAACAAAATGGGTTAGAAATCACTATATATATGTGTACATATGTATGTGTGTATATGTGTATGGTGTATATGTGAGTGTGTGTATGCATGTAAACATGTATGTATGCATATGCATGTGCATTATGTATGCAAATGTATGCATGTGTGTGTATGTGTGTGTGTATGCATGTAAGTATGTATGTATGCATATGCATTATGTATGCATGGATGTGTATGTGTGTGTATGTGTCTCTATGTGTTTGTATGCATATATATGTGTGTATGTCTCTATGTGTCTGTCTATGCATATATATGTGTGTATGTGTCCATGTGTTTGTATGTGTGTGTATGTGTGTGTGTCTATGTGTGTGTCTATGTGTGTAAATGTGTGTGTGTCTATGTGTGTATGTTTGTGTGTATGTCTATGTGTATGCTAAGTGTTTCTATGTATGTGTGTGTGTATCTATATGTATGTCTAAAAATGTGTGTATATATGTGTGTATGTGTGTATGTGTATATGTGTATATGTGTATATGTGTATATGTGTATATGTGTGTATGTGTATATGTGTGTATGTGTCCATGTGTGTGTATGTGTCTATGTGTGTATGTGTATGCATGTAAGCATATATCTATGCATATGCATGTGCATTATGTATGCATATGTATGCATGTGTGTGTATGTGTGTGTATATGTTTGTATGTATATGTATGCATGTAAGTATGTATGTATGCATATGTGTGTGTATATGTGTTTATGTCTGTGTATGCATGTAAGTATGTATGTATGCATATGCATATGCATTATGTATGCATGTGTATGCATATGTATGCAGATGTATGTGTATGTGTGTGTATGTCTGTTTACGTGCGTGTGTATGTGTGTGTGTCTCTCTCCATGTGTCTGTGTGTCTATGTGTGTATATGTATCTGTGTGTATGTGTGTATGCATGTAAGCATGTATGTATGCATATGTATGCATGTCTATGTATGTGTGTGTATGTGTGTGTATGTCTCTCTATGTGTGTATGTGTGTATGTGTGTATGCATATGTATGCATGTGTGTGTATGTGTGTGTATGCATGTAATTATGTATGTATGCATATGCATATGCATTATGTGTGTATGTGTCTATGTGTGTACTTGTGTGTGTATGTATGTGTCTATGTGTGTATGTGCGTGTGTGTGTGTGTCTATGTGTGTATGCATCTGTATGTGTGTGTAAATCTATGTGTATATGTGTGTGTATGTGTCTATGTGTATGTATGTGTCTATGTGTGTGTATGTGTATGCATGTGCATTATGCATGCATATGTATGCATATGTGTGTGTATGTGTATGCATGTATCTATGCATATGCATGGGCATTATGTATGCATATGTGTGTGTGTATGCATGTAAGTATGTATGTATGCATATATATATGCATTATGTATGCATATGTATGCATGTATGTGTATGTGTGTGTATGTCTCTCTATGTGTGTGTACACATATATGTGTGTGTACGCATATATGTGTGTATATGTTTGTGTGTATGTGTGTGTATGTCTATGTGTGTATGTGTATGTGTGTATGCATGTGTATATGTGTGTATGCATGTAAGCTGTATGTATGCAGATGCATGTGCATTATGTATGCATATGCATGTATATGTGTATGTGTGTATGTGTGTATGTGTGTCTATCTATATATATGTGTCTGTATGCATGTGTATGTGTGTGTGGATGTGTGTGTGTGTAAGTGTGTGTGTCTATGTGTGTGTGTGTATATTTGTGTGTATGTGTATGTGTGTGTGTATGTGTATGTGTGTGTGTATGTGTATGCATGTATCTATGCATATGCATGTGCATTATGTATGCATATGTATGCATGTGTGTGTATGCATGTAAGTATGTATGTATGCATATGTATATGCATTATGTATGCATGTATGTGTATGTGTGTGTATGTCTCTCTATGTGTGTGTACGCATATATGTGTGTGTATGTGTGTATGTGTGTGTGTGTGTTTCTATGTGTGTATGTGTATGTGTGTATGCATGTGTATGTGTGTGTATGCACGTAAGCATGTATGTATGCATATGCATGTGCATTATGTATGCATATGCATGTGCATTATGTATGCATATGCATGTGCATTATGTATGCATATGCATGTGCATTATGTATGCATATGCATGTGCATTATGTATGCATATACATGTATGTGTGTATGTGTGTGTATCTATATATATATATATATATATATATATGTCTATATGCATGTGTATGTGTGAGTGTAAATGTGTGTGGATGTGTGTGTGTGTCTATGTGTGTATGTATATTTGTGTGTATGTGTATGTGTGTGTGTCTATGTGTGTGTGTGCGTGTGTGTCTATGTGTGTATATACGTGTGTATCTATATATATGTGTCGCTGTGCATGTGTATGTGTGTGTGTAAATGTCTATGGATGTCTGTGTGTAAGTGTGTATGTGTCTATGAGTGTGTATGTGTTTATGTGAGTGTATGTGTCTATGTGTGTGTATGTGTCTATGTGTGTATGTGTATACATGTATGTATGCATATGTATGTGCGTTATGTATGCATATGCATGTGCATTATGTATGCATATGCATGTGCATTATGTATGCATATGTGTTTGTATGTGTGTGTATGCATTATGTATGCATATGTGTGTGTATGCATTAAGTATGTGTATGTATGCATGTGCATTATGTATGCATATGTGTGTGTATGCATGTAAGTATTTATGTATGCATATGCATACGCATTATATTTGCATATGTATGCATGTATGTGTATGTGTGTGTATGTCTCTCTATGTGTGTGTATGCATATATGTGTGTGTATGTGTGTGCTTGTATGTGTGTGTATGTGTGTATGCATGTGTATGTGTGTGTATGCATCATTATGTGTGTGTGTCTATGTGTGTATGTGTGTGTGTATATGTGTGTGTCTATGTGTGTGTGTGTGTCTATGTGTATGTGTGTGTGTCTATGATTGTGTATGTGTTTATGTGTGTGTATGTGTCTATGTGTGTGTATGTGTCTATGTGTGTATGTGTATGCATGTATGTATGCATATGTGTGTATGTGTGTGTATGCATTATGTTTGCATTATGTATGCATATGTTTGTGTATGCATGTAACTATGTAATGTATGCATATGCATTATGTATGCATATGCATTATGTATGCATATGCATATGCATTATGTATGCATATTTATGCATGTATGTGTATATGTGTGCATGTCTCTCTATGTGTGTGTATGCATATATGTGTGTGTATGTGTGTATGTGTGTGTATGTGTGTGTATGTGTGTGTATGTGTGTGTATGTGTGTGTATGTGTGTGTATGCGTGTGTATGTGTGTGTATGTGTGTATGTGTGTATGCATGTGTATGTGTGTGTATGCATCATGATGTGTGTATGTGTCTATGTGTGTATGTGTGTATGTGTGTATGTGTGTGTATATGTGTGTGTGTATGTGTGTGTGTGTCTATGTGTATGTGTGTGTGTCTATGAGTGTGTATGTGTTTATGTGTGTGTATGTGTCTATGTGTGTGTATGTGTCTATCTCTGTATGTGTATGCATGTATATATGCATATGTGTGTATGTGTGTGTGTGCATTATGTATGCATATGTGTGTGTATGCATTATGTATGTGTATGTATAATGTGCATTATGTATGCATGTGTGTATAATGCATATATGTGTGTGTGCATGTATATGTGTGTATGCATGTATATGTGTGTGTATGCATCATTATGTGTGTATGTGTGTATATGTGTGTATATGTGTGTATATGTGTGTGTATGTGTGTGTGTGTCTATGTGTGTATATGTCTGTGTGTATGCATATGTATGTGTGTGTATGTGTGTGTGCATGCATACCTGGCTTCAACAAAATCTTGCTCTCTCTCACTCTCTCTCTGGTGCTCTGTCTCTCTCTCTCTCTCTCTCTCTCTCTCTCTCTCTCTCTCTCTCTCTCTCTCTCTCTCTCTCTCTCTCGTCCAAATCTCGACACAAATGTGCCGGGAGAAATCGAAATTTTTTTTAACATTCGAGAGTGTCGCTTATGCGATGCTTTAGAACACATTATGTCGCTTATGCGATGCTCAAACGTCGCGGCCAATTTGCCAACGTTACAAATAATGTCGCTACTTTGCGAAGCTATTTGTGACGCATACTTTTAGCATCACATAAGCGATGCTAGCATCGCTTATGCGATGATCGCTTGTAAAAAAAAAGTTCCAAAACTGGGATTGTCGCTTATGTGACGCTAGCATCACATAAGCGAAAAATCTTGTTTTTTTTTCAATTAGGGGGCGTTGCTACACCCTCCTATTTCTTGTAGTGCGAAGAGGTGTAGATGACACCCTAGATGAAGCGGCGACCTGCTCTGATACCAATTGTTGAAGTTAGACGTCTGCGGAAGCACATGAACAACACAAGGTAGAAGAAGAAGCTTGGAGCACAACACACAAGATTGAATGGATTACTAGAGAATGTACAAAGATAAGTAGCCCATTAGGGCAATAGGCATATATACAAGCCGGGGGAAAAAACTCCTAAAGAGGGAAAAAAGTGCCCCGGCGGTCCTAGAGTGTTCACACACATCACTGCCTAAATATATCAATAGTTTTCTTGGGGAATAAGTCATTTTTTTGCAAGATTTTGTTAAGCAATCTTTGTTGTTGTTGTCAACTACTATCGAGTGCATTTTGGGAACTTTTGGTGACCGCCAAGGCATCCTTTCTTTGTAGAATGTTGCATTAAAAGTTGAGCCCATGTGACCCCCGCCTATGAAGATCATCGCATATCTACTTTAGCATGCCCTGTGCCCCTTCCACACGCCTACATTTTGAGGCACTACCTCAAAGAGAGAGATAGAGAGAGAGAGATGAGCGTGCAACGCACCTCTTCTTGTCTTATTTGGAGAACTCATACAGAGTGTGGTCTATGTCAACTAGTCATGCGCACTTGCAATACTGCATGTGGGACATAAGAACAACTTGTACATGTGCTCATCTATGGAGAAAGGAGGATTCAAACGATTTTGTTTGTTTCCATACCCATATTTGTCCTTTCATAGCCACATTAAGACTACATCTTCCACTCTTCTTTAGCCATAATTTGAGCATCCAACATCCAAAGTTTGAGCTTTTTGTTGCTATGGAAAGCTCTCTCAAAGTTGTTTCTAAAGAGTGATTGGAAGCTATACTTTGATTTAGATTCAATTATCTTCAGAGCTTGGAGTGTTGGTCTTTCATCGTCAACAAACCTCTTACAAGCATAGTTTTGAAGCATCGACTATTGGAAGAGTTTGGAAAGCCATTTGGAAGGCATGTTGGACCATCTCCAACACCTACACATACCTGCAAATAGTCTTTTGAACCTCTAGATAAGTCTCTTTGTCAATTAATATGCATTTTTGCTTTCTTTTTGCATCATATTCATATAGGACATGCAATTTTGCATAGTATCTAGCGTATATGTGTGGTTAAGATGTGGACTCATGTTGTACGATGCATGTATTCTTCTTTGCGAGGATAGGTTAGCGAGAAAAGATAGAGAAATGTTTTAGGGTGTGTAATCCCCTTTCGGTCCATTTGTAGTTAGATTGTGTCTGTCGGCACCATTATTACAGAAATTGCTTGTTGATTACTTGGTATAATTTTTTTTATTTTTAAAATTATTCCATTATGCTGCCGAAATTTCTAGAGACTACTATGCATATGCATTTAACATACTAAAAGTTTCTAGTTTCTTCATTTTCCATTGAGCAAAGGCATGTGATTTTTTTCTTTTATGATACCACTGATTTACTTAGGCTTACATAGAATGTTCTATTTGAAAATAAGAAAATATATAAAATCATAAAAATAAAAAACATTGATTGACCATCACCATCACCATCACCATCACCAAGTATGGATTTAGGACCATCATCTTCTCCTAGGACATATACACTCATGGAAGAGAACCTCGTAGATCCCATGGAGACCATGAGTAGTAGGATAACTAATCTAGAGAGCACACTTCTTGATATCTTGGCACATGTAAGTGGGTCCAAGAAAAAGGAAGATGTGCATGATCCTAATTTTCCAGGGATGGACATAGCTGCTCCACATGAGCATCAAACTCCAAAAGTCCCTAGAGATAGCATCCTAGCCAAAGAGGCTAGATGGCAACTTAAGGATCTTAAGCCACCTAGATATCATGGTTCAACTAGTGCTAGGATTGTTGATGTTGTTTAGCAGTGGCTCAACAAGTGGGAGCAATGCTTGCACTTGTGTCATATAGTGGACGATAGACAAAAAATTCAGCAAGCCACATATAACCTTATGGATGTCGCCCATAGGTGGTGGAGCAAGATAGACCAAGATAAGAAGGAGCCCAAGACTTGGGATCAATTCAAGATCTTCTTCTATAATAATTTTGTATCACCAGATGAGAGGTTTAGAGCACTAGATACGTAGTTCTTCATCAATCAGAAGAATTAGATGGTTCAGGAGTACTCAGATAAGTATAGAGAGGTAATTCATAAATTGCCTAATACTATCCTGGTGTTTCTCTAGGTCCACACGTTTATCAGGGGACTTTGGGAAACTATTAGACGTTTGGTAAGGAAGGATAGATGTCATTGCTTGGCACATGCCATGGAAATGGCTTTAGTTCATGAGGATGGCCATAGGGGCATAGGTTTCTAGGACTAGAGGTCCTCATGGTCTAAGATCAGTCAACCCTTCCACACATCTAATCCTAGTTTGAGTAGTGCACAATCTTCTACAGAGACTAAATAGGTGCATATGATCAAGAGAGTTGAAGGAAGTAAGAGAAAAGTGTTGGCTCTAGATGAAAGGGCTTATAATAAGTAGATCCTTACCCCTCAACAAAAAGAGAGGGCAATGAAAGAAGGGTTATGCTATGGGTGTTTAGGATAACACCTATTCAAGGAATATCCTAAGAAAGAGAAGATAGCAACCACCATAGTCATAAATCCTACTCAGATATGGAGTGATGATGATGAGGAATTGGGAGATTCCCCATCACAGCTATCATTTCCCATATTGGCCATGACAATCACAAAGAAGGTCTCGACTTTGGGACACACTATGCTTTCACCAGTGTCACATAAAGGATATCAATATCCTGACATAGAACTTATTCTCATGAGGAGATTCATGGCAAGATAGCCTGCCAAGGTAGGCTTTGACACTGGTTCGACACATAATGTCATTAGTTCTCGACTGTGTGAGAGCACAATTCCAAGAGTTTTTCTTGAAAGAAATATCTTCAGGTTTGCCTCCTTGCAAGAACATAGAGCATAGAATCGAATTGGTACTGAGAGTGACTTGAAGTGCTCGGCAACCATTATGAATGAGTTTGCATGAGGAGACTGAAGTCTGCAAGGCTATGGATGAGTACCTGGAGAAAGGGCTGATTAGACCCAGCTATTGACCCTTTGGAACAGCAATTCGTTTAGTGAAGAAGAAAGATAGATCTTATAGGATGTGTGTCAACTAGCGAGCACTCGATAAGATTACTATTAGACACAGATATCCTATGCTTAGGATTGATGATCTTTTAGATGCTCTATGTGGAGTTGTTGTATTTAGTAAAATAGATTTAAAAAGTGGGTAACATCATATTAGACTAAGAGATCATGATGTACAAAAGGAAGCTTTCAGGATCCATTTCAGTCATTATGAGTATTTAGTCATTCCATTTGGTTTGACTAATGCATCAACAATATTTATGATGTTAATGAGTCATATTTTATGTCCGTTCATTGGAAAATTTGTTTTTGATTTTGTCGATGATTTGTTACTATATAGTATGATTGTGCATGAGCACAAAAATCATATAAGATTATTATTAAATGTTCTAAAAGAAAATGAGCTATATGTTAATATAGACAAGACACAAATGTTTCTTCAGAGGATAGTATCTAGGGCATGTGTTATGGAGTGATGGGGTTTAGATGGATCCCAAGAAGGCTTCAGTTATATGATCTTGGCCTACTCCTTAGCATAAGGGCGGTCATTTCTAGGAATTTTCGGTTTCTATTGGACATTCATCTCTTCTTATTCATCAATAGCAACACCTATGAAGAACTTGCTTCAAGGTAAAGTTCCATTTGCATAGAAGCAAGAGGAGCAAGATAGTTATGATACTTTGAAACAAGTTGTTTCATAGGCTCCTATATTCAAAGTGGTAGATCCACAGAAACCCTTTGAGTTAGAGACAAATTCGAGTGGCATAGCCATAGAGGCAATTTTGAGCCAAGATGGTAGGCCAATAGCTTTTGAAAGAAATCAATTGAGTAGTGCACAACGCAATTGGCCAATGCATGAACAAGAGTTGTATGCAATGATGCAAGCACTTAAAGTCTACAGACACTATCTTTATGGTGCAGACTTTAAGGTATACAAAGATCACCATACACTCAAGTACTTTTGTAGTCAACTAGGTCTTTGAGGCAAACATGCTCGTTCGGGTGAGCTCATGTAGGAGTTTCACATGGAAATCCTCTATAGAAGAGGCAAAGAGAACATAGTTGTTGATGCATTATCATAGATAATATACCAAATGAGGTTTACAGTTCTACAAAAGCTCATTGCTTCAAGATATAAAGAAGCACAACTGGAAGATCCTTATTTGTTACAAATTATTAGAGCCATTAGTGATGACTATATTATTGGAGACGAGACATTTCGAGCTATTTCTTTCCATAGCAGAGCAAACAAGTCCATTTTGATGCCAAAGAAATCTCCTAGTGCTTCGGAGTTCTTAGCGAACGTTTAAGAAAATTTAGAAATAACTAAAGCCAAGATGCATCAAGCTAATGATAGGGCTAAAGAGTATGTTGATAGAAAGATATCTCCTAGATACTTTGAGAAGGGAGATCAAGTCTTTCTTCAAGTACCAGCTAGATCTACTTCACTCTCCATAGGGAGGTGTAGTAAGCTCTCACCAAGGTTTTGTGTACTTAGAAAGATAGTTCAAAAGTCAAGTAAAGTTGCACATCTATTAGAGCTTCCTCTAGATTGCAAAGGGCATCCAATGGTTCATGTTAGTAAACTTTGCAAGTACTTTCCCTCAGTGATCATGGAGGACATTGATCTTTGGAAGTGGGAAAGAGTGCCAGACATTGATCCACGTGGATCATGACATTGATCCATAGGGATTCTCCTATGTGTGTGAGGGACAAGGGCCAGCTAGCCAGACTCCGAAGCCTGGAGGATACCCTAAGGTATTCGATAGTAATGGGGATGAGTGTTGCATGATGGCCACATATTAGCATAGAACATCTCAAATCATTGCTATTTTTAGAGTATAAGAGGGTATATATGGATGGTATGAGAGATACACACACATCATTGAAGCTTTCTGCTCACGAGTGGGAAACCCTAGCCTAAAGGTGGTATCATTCAACGATAGCTTAGATTCAACGATAGCTTAGATTCAACGATAGCTTAGATTCAACGATCAATCCAACAATGCAAAAGATTCCAAGATGAATCATTTCCTCATGTCATTTGATTCTCGAGAATGAGTCTCAATTCCTTGATGAATAAGCTGCTCCCTAGTAGTGAGCATGCAATTCTTGAAGCTCTTTAGACAGCAAGTACTTCCCAAGAAATCTCAAACCACTAGTAGTGGTACTTAAGTCCAATGGTTTATATAACCGAGTACTCTATCAATATTGATAAGATTCTTAATTTTGGAATCTAAGAAGCATCAGCATATGCTTGGACTTGAGTTGATGGAAATATCTCTAAAATCCTATGGGTAAGCAAAGAAGCTTTTTATAGTTACAAGGATCTTAACGATAAAGACTAAGTCTTTATTCTTGTCACAAGGTCAACAAGACTCGATCAATCTTGGCAATGTTTTTCTTTTCAAGAACTTGGGATTGAAAGTACTTTTAAGCTTTTCCAAGTATTGGCAATCAAACTCCTTTTGGGAATTTTTTCACTCATGTTTCGTTTATCCAATGGAAAGTGTGAAAAGAGGAATTTCTTCTAAGTCTGAATAGAGTAAAAAAATTTCAAGTATT
Organism: Ceratopteris richardii; assembly: GCA_020310875.1. Classification (NCBI taxonomy): domain Eukaryota; kingdom Viridiplantae; phylum Streptophyta; class Polypodiopsida; order Polypodiales; family Pteridaceae; genus Ceratopteris; species Ceratopteris richardii. Next base: position 25,914,372 of record CM035415.1, read on the forward strand.
TAGTCTGCAATGGTATGGATAACAAGTGGACCTATCATTTGGAAGATTCATATCATGAAAATAGCTACCAAATTTTGTCAATCACTTTTTCAAGTCAGAGCTCAACAAAAGGTTAAGTGGTTGATTCAGAGATTCTTGCAAAAATCTAGGAACACTTTTTGAAAGTTTAATTATGTATGAAGTCAAGGCATGAGTGGATTTCCATGACCTGTACTCTCTTCCTAAGTTATTTTAACGTGTAAAGAAGTTTCTGCACATAGTCCACTTTCTCAATTGTTCATTTTTGTTAGCTTATTCTTCTTTATGGTTATCCATTGCTCACTATCTCTATATGTAGTGAGCTACTTTCTAGCATCATACAATTTTAAATGCAAATCCTTTGTCCGGTACTCATTTGCAGGGACTTTACTTTTGTTTGATTTCTCATACATGCTATTAAGTGTCATAAAAATTTTTTGATTGTCTTTTGAGTGATCTCTAAGTGAGGTTGCAAATAGTCAAGATGTGTCTATGCACATAGGCACATAGCAGCAAGGCAAGCTAGTCAATACTGCAGAGTTTGGTTCTAAGTGTTGGCATATCCAAATCAAGTGTTTTAAAGTTTTGTGCATAGATAAGAGGGTCTACTAGCATTGTAAAAATTTTCTCTTCATTTTTTTATCATTTATAGTTTGAGATAGTCCTAGAATAGTGATTTTTGATGAATTTGGGAAACAACCTTTGAGGTCCTACAACTTTCCAAAGGTGCACAGGGGTGTTGATTCATCACCCAAAATTGGTATTAGATGATATAAAGTATTTGGGAATATTGAAGGAGGTCAAGGAAAGCATATGAAGGTAGTAGAGTGCTTAGGAAAGGACCTCTAATAGATCTACAATCTACGTAAAATTTTAGAAGTGGAGTTTGAGGCTATGAGTAAGCTTTGAACAACTAAAGGAAGGATTCAAATAGCAACATGAATTATTATATTCTCAAGGTAGGAGATATTGCACATGCCATAGGATTAATATGTTGAAATGAAAAAGGACTACTCCTACTCTACTCACATTCACAAATCCAACAAGCTAAGGAGGAAGGAACAAAAGATAACAAAACATGATGAATGAATTAAAGTAGAAATGGAAATGACTTACATGAGATGCTCTATGAGCATGGAGGCTCCATGAGGAGTGGAAGTGCACTCTTGGCAATGAGCTAGAGTGGAATGGCTTGTTTGGAGTGAAGGGAGGCCTTGCTTATATGGAGTTTGGGAGAATTCCCTTGCATGTGGGATAAGTGAACTTGCATGAGAATGAAACTAGCTTTAGACAAAAGGGTGGAGCATGGAACTCTCAACGTCCCCCCTCCATCTGATGACCCTTTTGTTTTTAATATGGGGAGGTAGTGACATATGGGATCACTTAGTCCATTTGGTTTTTAGGATTTAAGGACATATGGGATCCTTAGAAATAACTTGGACATATGGGATCCAAGTTGGGGACTGTTGGAATCAATATCACATGGTCCAATATTAGATGCTCTCTCTTTGGGTCTCTTGCAGGATTATACGGAACAGTATAATCTTTATATTTTTTTTCTACAACAAAACCACGTGGGTGGCTTGGTCTAGAGCAAACGTTGAATTTCAACTTCAGCCAACCCGGATTCGAACCCCATTAGACGCATCACGAGCAGAAGTATTTTAGCTTTTGTTTTATTAAGAGACACACGAGGAGAAGTATTATAGTTTTTGTTTTATTAAGAGACACAACGGACAGCGCCGTTTTCACGATAGTCTTTTGGTCACATGATTTTATTCTTTTCGAAAAAAACGCCGACGGCGATTAGCTTTTGAAGATCGATGCTCAACGTTAGAGTTTGCTTTATTGATCGTATGCTTTTCTAACAGTACTTCAAACCTATATAATAAGGCCCTTGGCTCCTTGTGTAACTTACTCACTCAAAGATCTAGAGCTTGGAGAACTTCTTAAAGACAGAGTGTTCTCACACTCTTGAAGGAGGTGAAGTTTTGGTGAAGGAGAGGCTACTCTCATTGCAGCAGGAAGTCTTCTACGAGGTGGTGGTAACTATCTTTTGTGAGTTAACCTTGTGGTTGATTTACAATTTCGTTACACTATTTTGTTAGCTTCGTTGCTTCATTCTCTTCACACACACTTAGATTATTTCGACATAATCTAACTTTTGTATCATCATCTTCTTATTCTTCCATTAGTGAGTGCCCACAACACTTGGTATCAGAGCTACATAATTGACATACACAATTAAGATAAGATGAGTGAGATTAGAATTGAGATTGAAGACAAGTTGGATGGATCTTCTAATTATCCCATGTGGAGTTTCATGATGATGAACTTGTTAGTGACAAAGGATTTATGGAGTATCGTCAATGGATCCTTAACAAGACCAAGAAGAGAAGGCGAAGAAGGGTCTACAACAACTTCAAGAGGTACTGGAATTACTATTACAGAACCAACAGAAGAAGAGGTAACCACTTCGACGTCCAGAGTCGCTGCTAGGTCTTTACCTAGAGTTCCTCCTACTGAAGATCAGGCAAGATGGGATGCTAGAGATGCTTTAGCACTTTCATTCATAGCAATGAGTGTCAAAAAGCATATTCTACCACAGATCAGATCTTGCAGAAGTTCTAGTCAAGCTTGGTTAAAGCTCGAGAATCTTTTTTAGAGCAGAAATCCTGCTAGGAAAGCTCACTTGAGGAGACAACTAGCAAATACAAGGATGAAAGCTGGTGAGTCAATTCAAACCCACATTACGAGACTTGTTGACTTGAGAGATCAACTTCTGAATGTAGGAGTTGAGATATCAGATGAAGAAATGGTAAATTCGCTGATTAGTTCACTTCCTATTTTATATCGATCTTTCATAACCACTCTTACCCTTACCACAAGAGATAGAGAGGTTACATTTGAAGAGTTAGAGTTCTTATTGCTTCAAGATGAAGATCAGTTGAAGGGAATGGAAGAGAATGAAGAAGCGCTTTCATCTTCATCAAAAGGTAAGAAGAAGAAGGATAAGAAGAAGGAACAACAATCCAAGAAGGAAAGTAGGTCCCTCTCACCTTCTACTTCAGATTCTATATCTACGACATCTAAAGTGAATTCTTCTAAGAAGAAGGTAAAAATATGTTCTTTTTGCAAGAAACGTGGAAATATTCAGTTAGAATGTTATAGAAGGATTGCAGCAGAAAAGAAAAAGGCATCAGGTAATGTTGCAGAAGATGATAAAAAAGGGAAATCTCAAGGTGATTCTTATGCCTGTATCACCATTGAGGAAGTAGCTTTTGATCAAGCAGCTTTACAAGTTCTTTCAGCAAGTCCTTGGATATTTAACTCAGGTGCTACTAAGCATATGACAGGTTGCAGAGATGTATTTTCGTCTCTTTCCTATTCTTCAGGTAGAAGAGTTACTATTGCAGATGGCAATGATTTAGATGTTGTGGGAATAGGTACAATAACCCTAAAGTCAAGAGAAGGTGGTGTTTTTCAAATTTCAGATGTCCTTTATGTACCTGAAATGAAGATAAATCTGTTATCTATATCTGCATTTTTAAGTGATGGTTTTAAATTTGTATTTGAGAAAGATCTTTGTAAGGTCTTATCACATAAAGAAGACAAGTGTCTTTTACAAGGTGAGCATAAAGGAGGGATCTTTGTTTTGTCAAAAATCAGTCAGGCATATGCAGTCAAATCTTTGTCACCGGTGGAAGATATGAAGCTATGGAATGAAAGATTTGGACATATCAGTTTTGGAGCTCTCAAGAATATCAAAAGACAGAGGTATGGTTGAGAGTTTACCCTCATTCAAGCTACCTGATGATTTAGATATATGTGAAGGTTGTCTTGAAGGTAAGATGCATAAACTACCTTTCAAGAAACATGGTCATATTACAGCTACCAGGAAATTGCAGATTATTCATTCAGATGTGAATGGACCTATGAGAGCAGACTCTATTCAGGGTTTCAGGTATTTTGTCCTATTTGTGGATGATTTTACAAGATACTCATGGATCTATGGTCTTAAGTCAAAGTCAGAAGTCTTTCCTATGTTCAAGAAGTTTGTAGCTATGGTTGAAAATGAAAGTCAGGAAACTGTCCAGATTCTCAGAAGTGATAGAGGTGGAGAATACTTGTCAAATGATTTCCAGACATTTCTCGATGAGAAAGGTATTACTCGACACCTTACTATTGCTTATACTCGTCAGCAAAATGGTGTTGCAGAAAGAAAGAATAGAGTACTTGTTGAAATGATGTGGAGCATGATGGCGTCCAAGAGGCTTTCACCAAAATTCTGGTTTGATGCAGTACATACAGCTAATCATATTTTGAACAGGTCATCTACAAAAGCTTTAAAGGTATAAAACCTAATGTGAGTTACTTCAAAGTGTTTGGATCACTTTCTTATGTACATGTTGAGAAAAAGGACCGAGGCAAACTAGATGTAAAGGCAAAGAAAGCTGTTTTTATTGGATATCCTGTTGAAAGCAAAGGATACAGGTTTTATGTTCCAGAGACAGGTGAAGTTATTCTTTCACCTAATGCTTATATTGCTGAAGATAAGGTTTATGATAAAGAAGCACAAATTCCGGTGTTCATTAGTGAAAATGACTATGGAATTTTTAGAAAGATTCTGGATGTACATGTTCAACCATATTAGGAGGGAGTTAAAACTCAAATTCCTAGTATTCAAGAAAAAGTTGAAGAAAGAGGAATTTCACAACCTTCTAGAGACTCAGTTCCACAAGAAACTTTGATACCAGAAATGGAAGAAGTTAAAGTTCCAGAAAGTCCTAGTACCTCGGCAGGACAAGTTCTAGAACCTGTGGAAGCTGAAAGTTCAGAAAGAGTTTCACCACTATTGAAGGATACACCTACGTGGTTATATCAAACTTGGAAAGATAGTGGTATAAAGACTTTTACTGGAAGAACAAGGAGTCAGACTAGACAACAACAACAAGATCATGTAAGAACAAGAAGTCAAACTAGACAACAAAAAGATCATATAAGTTTTGCTAAAGACTTCGAGATTCATGATATTTTGGCACTTAGGACTGTTGAAGATGAACCTGCGTGTGTTAAAGATGCACTTAACATTCCTATTTGGAGAAACTCTATGCAAGAAGAGATTGATTCTATTCATAAGAATCAAACTTGGCAGCTATGTGAGTTACCAGAAGGAAAGAAGGCTATAGATGTAAAATGGATCTTCAAAATCAAAAGGAAAGTAGATGGTACTATTGATAGATACAAGGCCAGGTTGGTTGTCAAAGGATATTCACAACAAAAAGGTATTGATTATGATGAGACATTTGCTCCTACGTCTAGGATGACTATTATTAGGTCAGTACTTGCTCTAGCAGCACATTTTGGTTGGCATATATATCAACTTGACATTAAGACTGCTTTTCTAAATGGTGATTTACACGAAGATGTGTATATTCAGCAACCAGAAGGTTTTGAAGAGACAGGTAAAGAAGACTTAGTGTGTAAGCTTATAAAAGCTTTGTATGATTCAAAACAGACACGTAGAGCATGGTATGAAAAGATACATACATATCTTTTATCCATTGGTTTCCATAACTCAGATGCGGCTCCAACTCTTTATGTCAAAGCTGAAACAGGTATGATGATTATAGCAATCATTTATGTGGATGATATTATAGTCACAGGTCCTAGAGATGAAGATTTGCAGATGTTCAAAGAAGAATTGAAGCAAACATTTGATGTGAATGATTTAGGCATTCTACATTATTATCTTGGGATTCAGTTTCTGTTTCAGATGAGTGTATCTACATGACACAACAGAAGTACATTGAGAAACTTTTGGAAAGGTTTCAGATGGGTGATTCCAAACCTATGCAAACACCTATGGATCAGAACATATCTTTACAAATGGTAGCAGATGCAGAGCCATTTGATGTTACTCTATATAGTCAAGCAGTTGGTTGCTTGATAAATCTTTGTAATACACGTCCTGATATACAGTTTGCAGTTTCTCAAGTACCAAGGTTCATGCAGAATCTGACAGTGTTACATTGGAAAGCAGTAAAGCGGATCTTTCGTTATTTGAAGGGAACTTCAAATTATGCTATGGTATTTTTGAAATCTACACATTTGTTAAAGGATTTTCAGATTCTGATTGGGCAGGTGATAGAGACACAAGAAGAAGTACTAGTGGATTTTGTTTTTATCTTGGAGATTGTCTTATCTCATGGTATTCAAAGAGACAACCCACTATTGCCACTTCATCGTGTGAAGCTGAATATCGTGCAACATTTACAGCTACTCTAGAGTCAGTATGGTTGCAGAAGATTTTCAGTTATCTTGATGTAAGAGTACATCAACCCATTCAGATATTTTTCAGATAGCCAGAGTGCTATAGCTATAGCTAAGAATCCAATGCATCATGCAAGGACAAAGCATATAGAGGTACACTACCACTATATTCGAGAGTAGATAGCTAAGAAGCACATTGAGCTACTTTATGTTCCTTCTAGTGAGAATGTTGCAGATATATTTACCAAAGCATTGACTAGAGATAGTCATGAGAAGATTTGCAGGTTACTGAAGCTTGTACCAATATGACATTGAAGGAGGGATTGTTGGAATCAATATCACATGGTCCAACATTAGATGCTCTCTCTTTGGGTCTCTTGCAAAATTTTACGGAACAGTATAATCTTTATATTTGTTTTCTTCAACAAAACCACGTTGGTGGCTTGGTATAGAGCATATGTTGAAACTCAACTTTAGCCAACCCGGGTTCGAATCCCGTTAGACGCATCACAAAGTGAAGTATTATAGCTTTCGTTTTATTAAGAGACACAACGGACAGCGCCGTTTTCGCGATAGTCTTTTGGTCACATGATTTTCTTCTTTTCGGAAAAAACGCCGACGGTGATTAGCTTTTGAAGATCGATGCTCAACGTTAGAGTTTGCTTTATTGATCGTATGCTCAAACCTATATAATAAGGCCCTTGGCTCCTTGTGTAACTTACTCACTCAAAGATCTAGAGCTTGGAGATCTTCTTGAAGACAGAGTGTTCTCACAATCTTAAAGGAGGTGAAGTTTTGGTGAAGGAGAGGCTACTCTCATTGCAACAGGAAGTCTTCTACAAGGTGGTGGTAACTATCTTTTGTGAGTTAACCTTGTGGTTGATTTACAATTTTGTTACACTATTTTGTTAGCTTCGTTGCTTCATTCTCTTCACACACACTTAGATTATTTCGACATAATCTAAATTTTGTATCATCATCTTCTTATTCTTCCATTAGTGAGTGCACCACTTTATATGGTTGAGTAGTACTCCCATGTTGTAATTTGGACATCTATTATTTTTAGTGAAGTAAGCATCCAGCTTACGTTCCCTATCCTTGTCTCAAGATCTCTTTCTTTCTCTATCTCACTTATCATCTTGTCAATTAAGTTGTGTATGCTCAAGAGGTTTTAGTATTGGAATGATCCTGGGGCCCCAAATTCCAATAGGGACATATGGAATCCCTTGGGTTTTTGTTCCATGGACATATGGGATCCATGGTTTTTGGGATCTAGGGACATATGGGATCCCTAGACATGCACAAGGGTTGACATCATGGGGTAGGTAGTGCTTATGGAACCATTTGCCTCCCTTTGTGGTTTTGATGTACATATTTGTGCAAGCCATAGGGAAGGCCTTACCACTTTGTTATGTGGCAGTGTCTAGTCCCTTTACATGGGGCTTGAAATAAGTTGAAGCTCAATAATACTGATCCCATACATGAGGAAGCTCTAGTTATATGCCTACTTAAGAGAGCTCATAAAGTAAGTTACCATGATTAAGTAAGCCTTCAAATAAAATGAGCATGCAGGTGAAGTGGTTGGTGGGTCCTCTGCATTTGTTCCTTATGGAATTCGAATGAATAGAGAGTCCATATTTTAATATTGTGCTAACATCATAGGTGATATTAAATCATAATGCAACAAAGAAGAAGCAACATCGACGTGGCTCTGTCTCTCTCACACAACAATGCTTGCCTTTTTCTCATTAAGAAGGTCCAAGCGAGCCAAAAGAAATGGCATCATTTATGATGTCATATTCTTCCTTTTTGCATTTTGAAGACCTGTATATGGCGGCAATCCAGATTTATAGCTTTCTCACTTCCATCGCTTGCATGCGAGCTGGAGGAGGTTGTTACTAGGTGGAGATGCCTGCAACAAGATCAATTTTGATTCTGGCATTCGGTGAAGTTCTCCATCACTTTGTGATAACAGAGAGTAGTTCTTCTATGTTCTCTTTGTTAGCTAGAGTCATGCCTGCTAGTGTCCTGAGCTCCATAGCTCAAAGTCTGCGGAGTATTCAAAACATTCATTGCACATTGTCTTCTGTGTGCTATCCAAATGTGCACAGATCTGGGACTGAACCTTCTTCTTCAAGAACACGATCTCCTCTTACTGTCTATAGTCACGATCGATCGTGTGAGTAACTATGTCTCTACTAAGTACAAGCTGCACTAGTTCACAGCCTCCCTCTCCACATTTGTGTAGGTTTCTTGTTGTTGTGCTATTAACCATAGGCCACCATTTAGCGAATCCAAAGCCGAAGCACAACACTTCTCCTTTAAGAGTCTTCACTATCTTTGAATCATGATAATCTATGTGACATAGATCTATGGAGATCCGTTGTCTTTTTCTTGAAGGTTTCACCAAATAGGAAATCTCGAGCAGCATTATCTTGTAGATCAGTTGCGTCTCATTTCTTTCTGAGCGTTCCCTTGTGCTTGACATCATGCTTCTGGGACTTCTTGTTGAGCTCTTCCTCTCTCGGACCCCTTTGTGACTGGTAAAGATTCTGAGGTATGCAAAGAATCGAAAGCTTTGATAGAGGTGCCATCCACAGAGCTCCCTCATGATTCATTTTTAGAGGACCTCCAGAACCTATGGTAACAATCACAACAGATTTTCACCTTTGTTGTATTCAGCTTGTCAGCAAGATCTCTTTTCGGAGAATCTTCGCACATTAGCTTGGGTGTCTTCCCATTTATTGTTCTCCATCAAAAAACTCTTCAATCCATAGCATTTCAGGGCTGCAGTCATTGCCGTCTGTTCGTCTTCTGATGTTCTATAGCAGAAAGAAGGCGGTTTTGTAGCTTGAAGGCATCAGCTTGACCGCTCCTCTATTCAGAGTTCTCAAGAGCAGTTGAATTATATACGATATGAAGAATATGACATGGAGGGAGAGGAAAAAAATGTAATAGACAATATGCTACCATCACAGAATACTAAGCAATGATAAGGAATGATTATGATACACAAAAAATGGAATAGTGCTTAGAAGCACTCTTATTGAAGAAAACATGGGAGGGAGGAAGCGATTAACAAAGAAAAACATGCTAATGATGAAGATAACAAAAACAAAACTCAAAAAGAGAAATAGTTAACCTATGCTCCAATTCCATGTTGAAATGAAAAAGGACTACTCCTACTCTACTCACATTCACAAATCTAACAAGGTAAGGAGGAAGGAACAAAAGATAACAAAAAATGATGAATGAATTAAAGTAGAAATGGAAATTACTTACATGAGATGCTCTATGAGAATGGAGACTCCATGAGGAGTGGAAGTGGACTCTTGGCAATGAGCTAGAGTGGAATAAATTGTTTGGAGTGAAGGGAGGCCTTGCTTATATGGCTTTTGGGAGAATTCTCTTGCATGTGGGATAAGTGAACTTGCATGAGAATGAAACTAGCTTTGGACAAAAGGGTGGAGCATGGAACTCTCAACACAATAGGCATCTCCATGGGCGATGATGATTCGGTAGCCCATACACTAAATTGGCCAAGAGATGATGAAAAATGGAGGCCATTTACTAATCTAGTATATTTGGGGGACTCATTATGAGATTTTGAGCAATTAGCCACACTCATGGTGAAAGAGGAGATGAACCTCAATGAAATTCATTCAAAGGGCAATGCAGCCCAAGATCTTTATGCATTAATTAGGCAAAGGATGTAGAAGTGGACACAATCAAGAAGGCGAAGGTAGAAGAAGACAAAAAAATTATCAAGATGGTTTGAATAAAAGCGATGGAGCAAGGGGGAGAGTAAGATCTAGAGGAAGAGGAGAAAGAATTGAAGGAAGGGACTACACAAAGGAATGTTGCAATTATGGCAACGTGGGCCACTTTGCAAAGAGCTATTACTGAAAGAACAACCAACAAGTCTACAAGAAGAAACAAGGTACCTTTACAAATACTTCAAATCACATGACCTCTAGTAGAGAAATGTATTGCAATTTGCATGAAGCAAGAACAAAAGGGCATATAGAAACTAATGATGAAAGCAAGCATAGGATCACATGCATAGGTGATGTTCCTTTAGATAAAAAATAGGTATGTGTTGCATGTGCCCACAATGACAAAGAATATGGTATTAGTTGGACAAATGATTAAAAAAGGCTATGTAGTCAAGTTCAACAACAAGGTATGCTTTGTGGAAGATGCAAAGAAATGCTACAAGCTGATAGCTAAAGGAAAAAATGTGGAAGGGTGTTTGCCATGGAGGTAAGACCACCCTCGTCACAAACAATCTATTTGACATTTGGTAGTAAGCAAATAGCTCAAGTGGATTTGATGGCTCAAGAGGATCGCCACATAAGCCTTCCAAAGTTGAAGGATATGCAAAGGATATGTGCATTAAGTAGCCTTCCAAATTTCCATTCTCAAAATATGCAACATTTTTGTGAAGCATGTCAATGTGGGAAGAAAGCAATGTTTCCATTCAAGAAGATTACACAAATGAGTGAAATTCAATCAGAACTCATTCAAACACACATATGGAGACCAACGAGGGAGTCCTTATCGGGAGGGAATCTGTATTTTTTTATCTTCATTGATGATCATACAAAAATGACATGGTTGTATTGTATGAGGTCAACGGCTAAAGTGTTTAGTAACTTTAAATTTTTCGAAGCATTTCTTGAAAAGGATATGGGCTGTTGATATATTTAGGTAGTGATGTGCGTGAACACTCTAGGACCACTGGGGCACTTTTTCCCCTCTTTAGGAGGTTTTTCCCCTCGGCTTGTATATACGTCTATTGCCCTAATGGGCTACTTATCTTTGTACATTCTCTAGTAATACATTCAATATTGTGTGTTATGCTCCAAGCTTCTTCTCCTTCCTTGTGTTGTTTGAGTGCTTCCGCAAACATCTATCTCCAACAATTGGTATCAGAGCAGGTCGTCGCTTCATCTAGGGCACCATCGACACTCCTTCGTTCGCAGTCTCAGAATCCCATGAATTTTGGTGAGCATACTCAGCATGTTTCCGAGATCAAAACTACTTTGCTATGTGGTGCCGAAATCGCGATCTAAGCTCATTTTGGCCTCTGAACGCACTATCTTAGTGCTTGTGCAGGCGATTTCGTCTTTTTGTGCCAAAGGTATATACTAGTTTTTGTGCGGCAGTATAAGCATCTCGAAGTCTGCTATAGGATTAGTAGAATTCGTCTGGGCAATTCCGTTCAACTTTTTGAGATATAGTCAATTTTTTGCATCAAGGTATTTTAGTCACCGACCATGGCTGAAAGCAGTGATGTATTCCATATGTTGGCTGTTGAGGATAAGTTGGATGGTACCAACTACCCGATATGGGCTTATATGATGGGACATGTGTTGGTTGCAAAAGGACTATGGAACATTGTGCAAGGTGTCGAAAAACATCCTATCACACCTGCAATTGTTACAACTGCAAGTACTGAAGCTGATGCAGAAGGTGTCGAAGATGATGATATTCTACATATTCATGTTCGTGATGCGGTTTCTGCAGAGCAAATTCGTTGGGATGGTAGAGATGCCCAGGCACATGCTTTGATAGCCTTGTATGTCAAACGTGCCATTATTCCTCACATTCGCTCTTGCAGAACAGCTAAGAATGCTTGGGATACACTTACCACATTGTACCAAGCTAGGAATGAGGCTCATGTTGCTTACTTCCGAAAACAGTTGGAGAGTGAGCACATGAATGAAGGTTATTATATGGACAGTTTCCTAACAAAGATCAAAGACTTGAGCTTTGGCTAAGGTTTAAGGCTTGAACTTTCACAAGTGCTTCAATTTTACTTCCCCAAAGGTCTTATAGCATTCAACATTGAAGAACTACACTAAATTCTACCTTGAAGAAGGCAAAAAGAGATATCAGGGATGCGAGATGTTAGGGATGCGTTTGCATGTGAACTTTCCCATATATAGGATAATACCCCCCATTAGAGAAGTATACAACAAGAAGGAGATCTCCACTTCCTTCAGCTCTCCAAGAGATAGGAGCAAATGCTCTTGTGGATGCCTTACGTCTTTAGACATTGCTTTTGCTTGCAAAGCAAGGTAGAGTGGTTCTCTTGCTCTCACTATGGTGGTTGGGGAGCTGCTCTCTTGTACTCTTTTAAAGAGTTCTTATGGGAGCCTCCTAGCTCCCTCTAATTCTACTTGATGGTGGAAAGATCCTCCTCAAAGTTTGGGCAAACACCTTTTCTCAGAAGCAAGGATGTCATCTAGCATGACACAACATCCAAGATAGAGATTCTCCACTCGCATGGAACTTCTTCCAGGATTGTTATATGGGAGTCACCATAAAAGAGATGGTGTGAATCATCTTTTAGATTCATTGAGGAAGGCAGCCAAATGAGTGCCATGTGGCCCATGTGTGATGCCACCTTTGAGGGGCTTCATGCAGGGAATATTAGAAAGAATACTTATGGCTTTGGTATGTGGCTCAGAGGAAATGATATTTAGGATTGGTTTCTGAGTTGCACGAATTTAGCCATCAAGCCTTCTTCATCGTCTTGGGGATTTATGAGGTACGATCCTCAAAAGGTTAAGGGTCTCATCAAAGAGAGCCACAATATTGGTATCAAAGCTAGGTGAACACCACACATAGCTAATTCACACTTAAGCACCAACATGCTTGGATAGGATAGCTTGGAGGGAGAGAGAGAGAGAGAGAGAGAGAGATAGATTCTCTCCTCCTCTTCTCTTCCCCTCCTTAATGGTGAAGTCAAAAGGCAAGTCATGACCTCCCATTTCTATCTGTTTTTCTTGCTAGAGGTCATATATGTGGGATAAATGGCCCATATAATACTTGTTGCAACCATGCCTTCTAAGTGCCATCTATCTTGAGGAGTTAAAACTTACAATTTGGAAGGTTTTTTTTCTTATCTTTGAGGAGTAAAAAACTCAAGCATACATCAAGATTGGAGGAGATTAAGGGCATATACATGTATATTGGGTTGTGTATTGCTCCACCCATTGGATATTACCAATGGGAAATAAGGGAGTATATCTATGGACTTCATAGTGGGATTACCTAAGATATAGAGAGGGTACAACTCATGCTAGGTAATTGTGGATAGGTTAACCAAAATTGATAGGTTTATTCCAAGACATAGTACAGTTATGAGACATGAGTTGACCAGATTTTTTATAGAGAAGACCAATTATATATTCTTCCTTTGGAAATGGCATCCAAACGGGATAGGAATTTTATAAGTCATTTATGGAGAGAAATATTCAAGACCCTAGATACCAAAATTAGTATGAGTATGAACAAGCATCCACAGTTCAATGGGAAATCAAAAAGGCTCAACCAAATCTTAGAGGATATGCTTGAAGCATATGTAAATGAGAGAAAAACTAATTGCAGTGAGTACTTATCTATAGTAGTGTTTGCATATAATAGTGCCAAACACTCTTCAACTATGAATAGCCCATTTATGATTATTTATGGCTTTCATCCAAGAGCTCCTTATGCAATTGGCTTACATGACAAGAAAGTTCAACACACAAAGGTTTTCTTGGAAGAAATGAGTGATATGCTTAGAATCGCTAAAGATACTATTAGGAAAGCTCACAATAGAGCCAAAGCCTATGCTAACATTCAAAGAAGAGAAATCAACTTTGAGATAGAAGACCAAGTATATCTTAGAGTTTTTTCAAGGTTTGAAATCATGAAGATATGACCTTCTCCTAAACCATCTCCTAGGTATTGTGCTCCATTCGCAATACTTAAGAGACTAGGTCAGATGGCTTACCAACTCAAACTTGTGGAGAGTAGCCAAATTCATCTTGTATTTCATGTTAGTAGGTTAAAGAAAAAATAATGTGAGTCTTATAACATCATTCCAAATAGTGAGGCTAGAAAGCCTATTTTTGTTCAATCTATTCCACATGAGCTTGAGAGGATACTATGTTCTCAAGAAACATGGATGAGTAATAATTTATGTAAATAGCACATAGTTAAGTGGAAATATGGTTCAGAACATCGTGCTACTTGGGAGCAGACTAATACCCTTCTGAGATAGTTTCCCACCTTTATGAAGACTTTTCAAGAGTTTTATTAAGGGAAAAGATATGGGGAAATGTATAGATAGATGAACATGTACACCATGTACATAGGGTTTATTGAGAACAACAAATATATTCGTTCTCTTGTCACATATGCCTTCCATGACCAGATTTGAGGACAAACCTGAACTTAAGGGGAAAAAAATGTTATGAAACCTCTAGTTGTGAACCTCTGCTATTGAGGATGAAGGCCATGAAGCCACTTTGCACACATGTTATTGATCCATGGAGAAAAGGAAACTTTATATATATTTATGTAGTTGGGAGGTGAATCAAAGAGTGATCTCATATTGTCTCTTTTAGTTGTGGCGTCACCTAGACCTATGATGTTTTCAAGAGTTGTGCAAGAGATTAGGATCCATTCCTAAAAAATAGTCAGTTTCATAGGGAAGTCTACCACAAGATGAGAACTCTTTTCATACCATTTGAACACTAGACAAGAATTTTTCTAGTACTACTTTTGGATGATCATTTTAGTATCCTGAATTGAATCTTTCAAGGCTCAAGAATATTTATCATCCCTCTTGTATAGAATCAAGACCAACTTCCCATGTTCTAGAAGGTGCACCTACAATTAATCAAGTTGATCGCTTAGAGATTGTTGCAAAAGAAGAGATTTCCAAGGGAGAGGATGATGCCTTCATGACCCTCTTTTTGGCCACTCTCAAAGGCATATTGAGCAAAATTTTGATTAATCTATAGAGAGGCATTCTTTGCATGCAATAAAATAAATGATGCATTCTCTATGCGTTTCAAATTAGGAAACCTTATACAAGAAATCTTGAGTTGTTAAGAAAGCTTTTAGTTAAGGTAAGGTTATTCTTTCCCTTAGTTGCTAATTGAGACTACGACCTTAACAAGTAAGCTTCACAAACCACTTGCTAATTTTTTGGTAAAGAAATAGCTAGGAAAGGAACTCGCTAGCTCTTAACCAGTTTCTCTTTGAAAATATTTTTTCTGAGATTTGGGTTACTAGTACGTATTGTCAATGATAAAGGTAACCATTTTGTGAATCAAGTCATAGAAATTCTTTGGGAAGAATTTTTAGTAATCCATAGATTGAGAGCCCCATATCATCCTCAAGTGAATGGTCAGCAAAAAATACTAACAAAGTGTGAAGAGAGATGGTGGATGCAATCCAAAGATGAGTAGGTGCTGCTACAACCAGCTTCACACCAGCCAACTGAGACTTCAGAGTTGATTAGTAGACCCTTCAAGCTTCCTAAATCCACCAAAATATCAGCCAAGTACTTTGGAACATGTATCCCAAAAGTTTAAGTCAAGACAGACTAGTTGCGAAATGACTAGCTCCCAAAACTTGCTATTTTTGGACATACACTTGCTAAAAAAAATGAATAGTGCTCTCAACCTGGTGGGAATTAGAAAAATTCCCTTTGGGCATAGCAAATAGACTTATCAAGCTTCCCAATCCAAGTTAAAACACTTCAAATGATGGACTGAGCACTGAGAACAAGTTTCAACAATTTCTGGAACATCCCCACAATTCTCGGGGCTCTGCAGAGATAGACCAGTAAGCAGTAAAATGCAGATACTCCAAAAGTATTGATCCAATGACCTTGAAAATTTATATGCACAACGTAGATAGTACGAGCTATCCAACGCAAGTTAAATCACTAACAAAGGTTCAGTAAAACTTGAGATATGACCTTCTGAAGTTACTGCTCTGAGTGAGTATAGCAGAGAACAAAACAGAGAAGTGAATGATGATAAATGTATAAATTCATATATGATTACAACCACATTGGCAATGAATCTTTGCACAATGGGAGTAGAATGATAGAGCTATGGAGTAAGCTCTTCAATCTCTAGAAAATGACATGAAGTTGTCACGTACAAGGCTTGCTAACCGCCTCTTCCTTCTTGCTCCTTTTATAGCTATTCTTGGAGGGAGTTTTGAATTCGAATTCAAATGGCTCCACTTAAAAGTGATCCCCAAAGTTAGGAGAGATTCCCTCAGCTCTAAATTTCGTGGTTTTAGGTAGTTAGAGCCACGAATTTTCTTTTACATCATGGATGAGGTAAGCCATCCTTTTCCTTTTTTCTTTTTCCATTTACAAGAGATAAAATGTACTCTTTTACAAGAGGTGTTCACATGACTACTCATGTGACTTACAAATGAGGATAATATCAAGCATATCAAGCATGTAGGCTTGGGCAAAATGCACCAACAGCTCCCCCTCAAGCCTAACATGCTTGGCCTTCAAATAAGTCTTCAATTGTCCTTGATTTCCTGCAAGCCAATCATCAACTTGAATCTACTTAACTTCGTACCATCAAGAGCTTTCGTCAACATGTCTACACATTGCATATCTGTAGAGACATAGGATAGTTGAATATCCTTGCTCAATAGCTTCTCCCTTACATAATGGTAGTGGACTTCAATATGCTTGGTTCTAGCATGGTATACCGGATTAGCTGCTAGATGTAGTGAGCTTGTGTTGTCACCAAAAATATGAGGTGTTGAAAAATGAAGTCCAAGATCTGTGTACAAAGACTTTAACCACATGATTTCTTGAGTTGCATTAGCCAAACCTCTATATTCAGCTTCGGTAGAAGATAATGCCACGGTTGGTTGTCTCTTCAATGACCAAGAAATGTTTTTTGAGCCTGCAAATGATATATACCCGGATGTGCTTCTTCTATCATCTCTAGATCCGGCCCAATCTGCATCTGAGTAGACCTTTAGCTCAATATCTGAAGTATATGAATAGAACAAACCTTCATTCATGGTCCCCTTTAGGTACTTGAGGACTCGCTTGGCCGCTTCCATATGTGGTCTTCTCGGCTTATGCATAAACTGACTCAATATGCTAACACTATAGCATATATCCACCCTTGTGAGTGTTGCATAGTTCAAACTTCCAACCAAGCTTTGATAGATTGTGATGTCTTCAATTGGCTCTCCTTCATAAGCACTAAGTTTATGATTTTGCTCCATAGGTGTACCTGCATACTTGGTATTTTCCATCTTGAACTTGACGAGCATGTCATGGACATACTTCCTTTGTGTGATGTATATACCTGAATCTGTGTAGATCAAATCCAATCCAAGAAAATAAGTGAGTGGTCCGAGGTCACTTATTTTGAACTCCTCCTTCATTTGACTCTTTACCTGTTTGATTCCTTCAAGATCATTGCCTGTGAAAATAATATCATCAACATACACACATAAATAGATCACTTTAGATCCATTCCTCTTTATGAACAAAGAGGTATCCGCCTTGCTAGCTTTGAATCCTTGGTCCTGCAAATAAGTCACAAATCTGAGATTCCAAGCTCTTGGAGCTTGCTTCAATCCATACAAAGCTTTCTTTAGTTTGCATACATAGTTAGGATGATGTGCATCCTCATATCCAGGAGGTTGTGCCATATACACTTCCTTAGAAATCCATCCATTCAAGAAAGCATTCTTTACATCAAGTTGATAAAGATTCCAATTTTTAGATGCAGCAAGACTAATGAGAACCCTAATTGTAGGCATTTTTGCAACAGGAGAGAAAGTCTCCTCATAATCAATACCATGGGTTTGAGCAAACCCTTTAGCAACTAACCTTGCTTTGTGTCTATTTATACTTCCATCTGGATTCCTCTTGATTTTGTATATCCATCGAGATCCGATTATCTTCATAGATGGCTTGTTAGGTACAAGCTCCCAAGTGTCATTCTCCTTCAAGGCTTCCATTTCTTCATCCATTGCATCTCTCCAAGCTTTCTTGCTTTGTGCTTCTTCAAATGTGGTAGGTTCTTCATTGGTTGAATCCTTTGCAATGTAGATTGAGTGCTTGGTGACCAAAGAAGTATCATAACCAAACCTCTCTGGTTTCTTCTTCTCCCTTGAAGACCTTCTAAGTGGTTGATGTGAGCTCTCGGGTCCATATGTAGCATCCTGCATCTTTGCTTTACCTTTGTTCTTCCATAGCTTTAGTCTTTCCAAGTCTTCTAGGTCAATCTCCGAATCACTTTCTTCAAGCTGCTTTGGTTCCTTTGGTTGAAGTGATGGAAAGTCTTCATCCAAGTCATACGGCAGACACTTTCCTGTCATCATCAAACCATGATTTGTTTTCATCAAAAATTACATCTCTCCTCACAGAAAATCCTTTATTGGTTGGATTGTACAATCTATATCCTTTTTGGTTTTGATCATAACCAATGAATACACACTTCTCTGCCTTGGGATCCAATTTCCCTCTTACTTGAGAAGGAATGTGAGCATAGGCTAAGCATCCAAAGATTTTGCAATGCTCTAGACTAGGTCTTCTTCCATTCCACACTTCATATGGAGTGGTTCCATCTACTCACTTAGATGGAAGTCTATTTATGAGATATGTGGCTGTAGACACAGCCTCTGCCCATAGGTAGTTTGGCAATCCCTTTTCGTTGAGCATGGACCTTGCTGCTTCGACAATAGCTCTGTTCCTCCTCTCTGCTACACCATTGAGTTCGGGTGTATACCTTGTAGTGACTTCCCTTTTAATGCCTCTTTCATGCAAGAAGGCATCAAATTCAGAGGAGAAGTATTCTCCCTCACCATCTGATCTGAGTCGTTTCAAAGTCCTACGTGTTTGGTTTTCAACAAGAGCAATATACTTCTTAAAGCAATTAAACACTTCATCCTTGTGCTTCATGAAAAACAGAATGGTCCACCTGCTACAATCATCTATGAAAGACACATAATATCTTGAGCCTGATGTAGATGGCTCCTTACTTGGACCCCACACATCCGTGTGCACTAGATCCAAAGGATTTTGATACATATATCCTTTCTTATTGAAAGGTTGTATATGAGCCTTGCCGAGTTGACAAGCTTCACACTTATAAATCATGTGTTGCCTTGTGATATTAGGCAAACCAAGTACACTTTGGTCCCTACAAATCTGTTTGAGTGTCCTCTCACCAATGTGAGCAAGCCTTTTGTGCCATATCTCCAACTCTGTTAGAGTTTGAGATCCATAGCTAAACAAAGCTATGTTCTTTGTATCTTCCACTTCAAAAGTGAAAAGCCTTCGTGTCTTTTCTCCTTTGGCAATCCTTCGAAAGCCTTGCCTTGGGTCTTCAACATATGCTTCAAATCAATTGAATCTAACCTGCAATCCTTTTTCAACAATCTGTCCAACACTTATTAAATTTTTGGTAATTGTAGGGACATACAAGACTTTGCTTAAGAGGTTCATATTCCCATCTGATGTCTTCACATTACCTATCTTCTCCACTGATGGCTTTGTGTCATCTCTTGTCTGCACTTCATGCTTGTTATGAGGATCTTCCAAATCAGAAAGTAAAGCCAGATTTCCTACTACATGGTTTGAGCATCCCGAATCAATGTAAAATATGTGATCATCATCCTTACCCTTCTTCGTTGATAGATTCATAATCAATAATGAATCTTCTTGACTTTGGTCCTCTGCATAGTTATTGTAATCTCTTCTTCCTCTATGGCCACTTTGATAGTTGTTGTTGTTGTTGTTGTAATTGTTGTTGTAGTAGTTGTTGTTGTTGTAGCCTTCATTGTATCTACCTCTATTTGATCCATAGCCACCTCTATTGAATCCTCTTCCTCTTGAGTTCCTCGGGTTCCTGAAACATTCTTCAATAGTATGGTTAGATAAGCCACATATGTTGCAAGGTTGAGATGATTGGAATCTCCCCCTGCCTTGCTTTCCACCTCTGCCTCTTCCTCTAGCTCTTCCTCTACCTGTAAAGTTTTCTTGGAAAGAGCTTCCTTCATCTTCATTCTTCCTATTCTTTGACTTGTCCTTGACCTTAGCTTTATCATAATATAAGGCAGAAGTTTGATTACCTCTTGAGGACTCACCACCTTTGCTAATCTTTGTTTCATGAGTGAAGAGTTGGCCCATGAGTGTGTTGAGGTTGGGTACATGCATATCCATGTATAAATCCATGGCTGTTGTGAATGACTCCCACTTGTCGTCTGCTTTGATTCCATTCATGATTTGTCTTATGATTTGCTCCTCTTCAATTACCTCTCCAATGCTTCCAAGTTGGTCCGAAATCTCCTTCATCTTTGTGACATAATCAGTCACATTTTGCTTCGGGCTTTTCTTCATTGTTGTGAACTCCATCCACAATTGGTTCTTCCTTGCTCGAGTGTTGGAAGAGAAGAAAGAAGCAAGTGCATTCCAGGTCTCTCCTGATGTCTTGCATCCCTTGAAATGAGGTAAAAGAAAATCAGAGATTGAGTTTAGAATATAGGACCTTGCCAGTGCATCCTTCGAACACCAATTCGAAAGTCCTTCCACTTCTTCATGTGATGGTTGCCCTTTGTTCCTCATGGTTGGCATTGCTTCATCTCCGGATATGAATCCATATAGATTCCTCCCTTGAAGGTAAGCCTCCATCCTTAGAGACCATGCCGGGTAGTTGTTTCGATCCAATTTGTCAATTGTTGATGGAAATCCATCTCCCATGTTGCTTGACTATGCTCTGATACCACTGTGAAGAGAGATGGTGGATGCAATCCAAAGATGAGTAGGTGCTGCTACAACCAGCTTCACACCAGCCAACTGAGACTTCAGAGTTGATTAGTACACCCTTTAAGCTTCCTAAATCCACCAAAATATCAGCCAAGTACTTTGGAACATGTATCCCAAAAGTTTAAGTCAAGTCAGACTAGTTGCGAAATGACTAGCTCCCAAAACTTGCTATTTTTGGACATACACCTGCTGAAAAAAATGAACAGTGCTCTCAACCTGGTAGGAATTAGAAAAATTCCCTTTGGGCATAGCAAATAGACTTATAAAGCTTCCCAATCCAAGTTAAAACACTTCAAAAACTTGCTATTTTTGGACATACACCTACTGAAAAAAATGAACAGTGCTCTCAACCTGGTAGGAATTAGAAAAATTCCCTTTGGGCATAGCAAATAGACTTATCAAGCTTCCCAATCCAAGTTAAAACACTTCAAATGATGGACTGAGCACTGAGAACAAGTTTCAACAATTTCTCGAACATCCCCACAATTCTCGGGGCTCTGTAGAGATAGACCAGTAAGTAGTAAAATGCAGATATCTCCAAAAGTATTGATCCAATGACCTTGAAAATTTATATGCACAACGTAGACACTACGAGCTATCCAACACAAGTTAAATCACTGAACAGAGTTCAATAGAACTCGAGATATGACCTTCTAAAGTTACTGCTCTGAGTGAGTATAGCAGAGAACAAAACAGAGAAGTGAATGATGATAAATGTATAAATTCATATATGATTACAACCACATTGGCAATGAATCTTTGCACAATGGGAGTAGAATGATAGAGATATGGAGTAAGCTCTTCAATCTCTAGAAAATGACATGAAGTTGTCACGTACAAGGCTTGCTAATCGCCTCTTCCTTCTTGCTCCTTTTATAGCTATTCTTGGAGGGAGTTTTGAATTTGAATTCAAATGGCTCCACCTAAAAGTGATCCCCAAAGTTAGGAGAGATTCCCTCAGCTCTAAATTTCGTGGTTTTAGGTAGTTAGAGCCACGAATTCGCTTTTACATCATGGATGAGGTAAGCCATCCTTTTCCTTTTTTCTTTTTCCATTTACAAGAGATAAAATGTACTCTTTTACAAGAGGTGTTCACATGACTACTCATGTGACTTACAAATGAGGATAATATCAAGCATATCAAGCATGTAGGCTTGGGCAAAATGCACCAACACAAAGTGCTATGTAAAATCTTGTAGAAGATAATGAATGACAAAAGATCAGATTGGGATACGAAATAATGTCCTGCTCTTTTGCCTTACATATTTGTTATAGAACTTGCATTGGAACAACACCACTCAACATAGTGTATGGCCAAAATGTTATACTTCCGATGAGGTTCTCAATTCCAACCTTAAGAGTATCACCCACCAAGGGGAGGATGGCCAACCAAATCATACATGTTATATATATGTGATACTTTCATAAATCACATGCACGATGTACATGACTACACCATAACAATAGGGATCAAAATTCTCAAAATCATTAAAGCATGCTTAGAGAGCTTCTTAGAGGTGAATATAAGAACCATGAAATTTTTGGGATTTCATTCTATGAGAGATACATTGTTTTTTTATAT
Organism: Ceratopteris richardii; assembly: GCA_020310875.1. Taxonomy (NCBI): domain Eukaryota; kingdom Viridiplantae; phylum Streptophyta; class Polypodiopsida; order Polypodiales; family Pteridaceae; genus Ceratopteris; species Ceratopteris richardii. The sequence goes on from CM035415.1 coordinate 25,936,856, forward strand.
GAGTGAAGCTCCAAGGCAGTGTCTAATTGCTTATTTCATGCAAGTCATATTTATGCGAAGCATATATCTTGTGACATTTGAGGATAATTTTACTACTAGCTTTTTTGTAGAAGAGTCATAGATTTTTGTCAGAGTTTCTCTCAATCCTAAGACAAGAATAATAGCATACGATAATATCTTCTTAGAATATTCAAGAAGAAATAGAGTTGATGCTCCATAAGCATTAGTGAATTGGGGAAAGGCAATGATTGAGATCATCAATGACATCAAGTCTGAGGAAAGATAGGAGTATTTAAAACTACGAGAGGTGTACAGTAGAAAAAAAACAAAAAAATAGCCAAAGCTTGTACAAATTTGATGAGGAACCTCAAAAGGATTAGATGAGGAAGGATGTTGAAGTAAGATACTCACCAACACTTGTATATTGATACTTTTTCTTTGTAAATAGCCTAAAAAGTACACTTAGAAAGCTCTAAATTTGGTAAAACCAAGAAAGAGCCTTTTGGAAGTAGTATATATATCAATGTAAAAGGGAATTAGGGGACACACTGTCATTTGTATACTTTATTATTTGAGAGTAGAGAGCTCCTCCTTTGGCTATCATCTCCTTCTTCACTTTGATGCCTTTGTGTGATGTCTTGTGTGACTTTTAGTGTTTCTTTTTTCATTGATTATTCATGTCTAGATTGAGTTTAGAGTTGTGTGTGGATCACTGACGAGTGAGTTTATATGTCAGTTTGAAGATCTTTTCTTGGCTTCGAGAAAGTTGAATGTTTCAAAGTGTCTACTTCATTGGTTTTTACTAACGATACGTAACTCTTAATATCATATTCAATACATAAAAATGGCATGTAGTAAGCACTTGAATCACTGAATTGTGTGCTATATCCATGGAGTTTTGTGCATTTGAGGTTTCCAACCATGAATACGCAGAAAGTTGTCTTTTTACTAACTTCATATTTTTCCAATGTTTGATGATTTCATGTCCAGTTTGGCTTATACGTTGTGTAAATCATTTTTTTGTGTCCTATTGCATTAGTATTTAACCAACAATCAAGTCAACTCATCCTTGGATTGATTATTTGAAGAAGTTTTCTTTTCCTTAGAGATTCAATCAAGTCACTATATGGCGAGTGAGGGGCCAAGACTTTTGGCTATCCCAAGAAAAGATTTTGTTTCTTAGTAAGAAACAATCTTCATAGTCCACTCTCCAATTTGGGTTTCTGTTCTTGAATCTGGTCCATTGTCTTTTATCTTGATTCAAAGGATACTTCCACAAGAGAAATCAGCTTCTTCACTCTTTGGAGGTGATCATAGTCAATGGCAATCTTGCCTTTGATCGGAAATCAAATTGAAAAGTTTTTAATAATGCCAAAAGGCCACTTCCATTCTTCATTGATCTTGAGGTGAGTTTTCTCTTCTTTTTTTTTGGCTTTTCCAAGATGAAAAAGCCAACGAAACCTTTGGGAGTAGCTGTGAAAGGGGAAAACAACAAAGTGAGTGAGTGGTGTCCCTTCCACCAACGCACAACAACTAAAGTGATTTACCAGTTTTCCCTAAAGATTATTTTGGCATAGGAGGGAATAATATTACTCCAAGATTTTATCATCCATTTGCTCCTTATATCGACCAATGCTTCAATATCCATAACGGTCAAGCGTCCTAAAACTTTTTTACTTGCGAAAAATGTCCATTAGATTCTAGAAATGCCCCTTTTATTGGGGTCCCCCATCCATAAAATATTTTTGCAAAGTCTTTTGAACTCAGCCTGATCATTTTCTTTCCATCTCTAGCTCAATAGAATATAGCTGATCAAGGTCATAAGGAATGCGTTGATCACCACAACATGAGCCATCATTTCTCATTGCATGCCTTTCTAGTTACCCAATTTTGTTTACCAACATTGTAAGAACCCAATCCCACCTCTAGTTTATAGGAGCATTAAAGCCCAAACCAATATGCAAGAGACAAAATATTTGATCACTCAAAATCTATTCACAACCTTGGTCCATAAGAAATTGTGTTTGGAGCCCCAAAATGGCGTTGAAGGTAGTTTTCAAGTGGTTTATTTTCAATCCTGAAGCCAAGGATAAGGTAGTTAGACATTGCTAAAAGGAGAAAGCATTGTAGGGATCATTATAAATGAAGGTATTTTTTTAACTTGTAGTATAACTTTGTCTTGACTAATGAATATCCCAGCTCAAAAGTGATTCAGGATAAGTAAAAGGAAACGCTCCTATACAGAGCATATCTCGCCCATACGTTTCATGAGGGCACAGGTGGTGGAGCTATCCAATCTCATCATCGGATTATAAGTAATATCAATCACAGAAATTGGCTCACAAGTCTTGAGGAAGGTTCAAAGAGGAGTAACATCAGAGCAAGGAACGATGGAGAATTCTTCCCTACATGCCAAAAGAAGTGGGTGTATTGAAATGTCTATCTGTATGTGGGATTGATAGACTTCCTCTCATGCACTCACGCCAACAACACTTAGAATCTAATTTTGGAGCTCTTTTATAGATCTTCTTGACTACGAGTTCATACCCAATTCGAAGTGTTTACTTAGGTCACGATTTGGATACATTGAGAGTACATAAGTCAAAGTAAGAAGGGCAAAGTGAAGCATCATCCGTCATTCACACATCATCCAAAGGCAAAGGATCTAACATTGACGCCCGTTGAACTTTCTAAAATTTGAAAATCATAATCAAGACAAGGCTTCATTTCTTCAAAGAAGAGGCCACGAGGAAGCAATGATCTTCCAGAAGGAGTACATAGTTTCTCTCATGGATGGAGGATGGCTCTTCCCAAGAATCAATGGAGGGATGTAGCTCTATCAGGAGCTAACTACTTTACAAGTTGATGTTTTCATTTCAATATTTGCTTTGTTCTATGCTTTCATATAGAATGCATTGCTATTATCATTGATGTAGGGAAGGAATCTTCAATTTTGAAAGCATTGTATGCAATTTAATGAAAGAAAAATAGGAGAGCATCAAAGTATGCAAATATCTATCAAACATAGGCATGCATCTAGGAAAGAATGCAGGTGCCTTTCTCTTTTTCAAAGAATATTTTCATGCACACAACATGTTTTCTTCCTACTTGAAAAAAGATGGTTAATGCTCAAGTTTATGCACATGAAGGTTTATATCTTTTTAAACAGCTTGCAAGTAGAATGTTTATGCATGGATGATTGGGAACACGCATTATCAACCTCCAGAATTGCTTGATTTAAGTTTGGTGCATGAAGGGAGAATGCCAACACATGCATGCACTCACCTGCATTTTCATGCAAGAAAATGCATTTACATATGCAGGATTCTTTATTAAGTATTTGAATACTTCTACTTTTGTTACCTCCTTATCTAACTCAACTTAGGTAGCTAGGAAAAAATGCAAACTAGGTAGCGGCAAGGCTCCAGGCTATGAAACAACTCAAGTAGTTTTTTTTTTCCAAACGTGATACTTACGTATCAAAAATTAGGAGACTTGATCACGAAAAGTAGGCTCTTCGGAAGTCAAGTGTTCAATTTTGTTGCTCATTAGTATGGCAAGAAAATAGGGCTGCTTGAAAATTTTCATGATAGACTCTAAGTTTAGGAGAAAACTTTTAGAATCCTAACAAGAAGTCTAGATGTAGTCTAGATTTCAGCACCACATATTGAAGATGTTTTGATCTTTGAATCACCGTGAGTATGCTCACTAAATTTCATGTGATTCTGAGACTCTAACCGGAGAAGTGTTGATGATGCCCTCGATGAAGCTATAACCTGCTCTAATACTAATTGTTGGAGTTTGATGTCTACAAAAGCACAGGGATATCACAAGGAATAAGATGAAACTTGGAGCACAAGACACAATATTGAATGTATTACCACTAGAATCTACAAAGATAAGTAACCCGTTAGGGCTATAGGCCTATATAAATGCTAAGGGAAGAAGCTCCTCAAGAGGAGAAAAAGTGCCCCGGCGGTCCTAGTGTGTTCACACACATCACTACCTAAATATATCAACAAAATAGACACTTGCGTGAAGATCCTGTCGTGATGTCCCAAAAATAGCGAAACACTTGCATGAATATTGAAAGTGGAAGTAAATTGATAGTGGCCCCGAGCAAATCCCACCTGTCATGATGAGGAAGGATCCATCTTGATGATGTATGTGACTCTTGACAGTCGCGATTAGCTATCCCTCTGAAAATCGTGATGACCACTATCACTTGGCCAATCGACATGAGCACTCACTCATAGTCGCATCGAGACCTACCTTAGACAATCCTGAGGACTTGGTGCTCCCATGATGTGAGCGATTGGATGTGCTTCCTCTATCATGATGGTGTTGTTTGATTGTCCGAAATCGAGATGAAAGCCAATACACTTCTAGAAGTAGCAATGCGTAAAAAAAGTTTCTGCCAACTATGCAAACCAGAGAGAAACTAGTCGTTTGATACCATCTACTTCAACTTTCAGAGCCTTGAATCACCGAGTTCCTTGTCCATGTAGTAAAATGATCAATAATTAACTTTCATAATTCTCCATCCCAATATACTATACATTTGAGGGACTAGAATCTCATAAATTTTTTCTCAATATTTAACATGAAGATGCATTTTGCATCTTTTGAATCCCATCTGACTATTCGTCCCTTAAATTAGACACCATAGCCATTCTCTTGGTCTCCCCCTTGAGGTTTAATTCAGAGTGATCCACCCCTTGAGGCTATATTGCCCTTAACCTTTCTTCTTGCAAGGAAAGATTCAAAGAGACATATGTATTTGGAATGTAGAAATGTGCACGATCATTTAACCATTATATTAGCATAATGACTAAAAAAAAATCATATTGTTCATTTGATTGTTCATTAAGTAAAATATTTTAAGTGCTCAAAGTGATATACATAAATTGATGTTGGAGTTTCCTATGGGCCTATAAGAGTTGGATTCATGTGGAATAGCGATGTTTATCTCCTTGTATGTTCATTTCGTTCACCATTAGATTGTGTCTCTTTTTTCTTTTATATATATATATATATATATATATATATATATATATAACTCCTAGAATCCGAAGAGCTTAGCTTGTTCGTTATTAGTCACACTTCTCTCCCCTATCATGTATATTATTTATGGCTACAATCATTTCACGAATTGCAAGTTTAGTTTATGAATCTACGTGATTCTCAAGTTATAGTATCAATAGCGATCATTTTGAGATTGTATGTGTAAATTATGTCATGCTAGTAGACTTCGCGAAAATCATGTGATCTATATGAGGGCTTTTCATTTCAAAATCATGGCTTCATACGAAAGATGTTTTATGAGTTTTCGAATAGGTTTTACTCTCTATGTATAGTATCTCCATGGTCATTGAAATTACCAAGTGGAGCTAAAGATTCAATCACTAGAAGGGTCGAATCTGCAATAACCACATTCCATTACAAAGGCTTGGACATAAATGGTAAAGTGATGCTCCGTTTCCTACCAATTCTTTAAAGCTTGAAATCTATGGCGTGATAGGAAAAATACATAGAATACAATAAAGTGAAACAAGTGATCTAAATGATGGAGCATGACTTAAAAGAAAGGATATTTTCAAATTCTTTCATGTGAGCCTACACGCACACATATACACACGCACAAAAACCTTCATTGGGGAAGTTGGTTGGTCAAGGAGTTTGTTGGATGGGTTCCAATGAAATGATATGGAATGCGGGGGTCCATGAGTTTAAAGGATGTTGAAAGTCTGAGAACAGCTAGAATGTGCGCTCTATGGTCCGCAAGTGATCAGGCTAATAAACGTGGAAGAATCGCAAGTTGTTGGAACGTCACATCTATTGAATGATGTACCCTGACATGAAAGCATGCTTTTAATTTATCTCATGGAAATCATGTACCCGAACTCCTCCATCGCAAGAAAATATCGGTGAGGAAAGCAACATCCTTATCCTCATGTCTCAAAATATGGGTGAGGGAAAATATGATGCACGAAAATATCGGTGAGGAAAGCATCATCCTTATCTCTTGTCTCAAAATATGATGCAGGCAAAACATGAAGTGAGGTTTTTTTTTTAAGGAAGTTCGGCCTTGGCATATTCCCTCGGACTCTAATTAAAATAAAGAAGAAAAGTTACACGTCAATGGGACTAGTGCCCATCGGACCCCCCAAATCCCACAAAGCAGGGGACAAGTTCGATAAGCTAGAGGGCATTACAAATGAGGCGTACAAAACTATCATCTCCCTCATGCGAGACCCATTTGGGTTTTAGCTTGTTATCTACGAGGAGATAAATAGAGTGGTGCCTAAATGGAGGAGATCTCTTATCGCGGGAGATTCTTTTACCTAGAAGAAACAAGGATTTCTCAATCGACCATTCTTTTGGGGTTTGGCCAAAGTTGACAGCACATCACTCCCTCCAAATCTTCCAAAGAGTCTCGCCTTTGATGGCATTCCACAGCCTTGATGAGCATCACCCAACACCGCCTGTTGCCAATTGATTTGGCTCGTGAGATGCAAAATATGTGTCACGTGATGCCAAATAACAAGGGACTTGGGGCAATCGAAGAAGAGGTGAACAAGGTCTTTGATGCATCAATGGCACCGCTTGCACCATGGAGACACACCACAAATTCTGTTGGCCCTTGCATTGTACCAGATACCCTTATGCAAGATTTGCCACATGAGAACGGCCTTCTTGATCTCAATAAGGAGGTCCCAAATAGACATGAACTTAAGTTCCCATCGAAGTTTGGTCCAAGAAAGGTGCCACACCTTGTTAAGAGTGTGATGACCATCTAAGTTTTCTTTGAAGTTGGGAATTCTGGATAGTTTCTTACCATTGCTCCATTTGAGGCCCTCTAGGCAAGGAAGATCCTGTCCGTAGAGAGGGCGGGTAGTTGAGTGGTCCCATGCTAAACACCTGTTTTGAAGAAGATTCCATTCTTCGAGGGAAACTCTTTGTCTCGGGTCTAAGTCTTCAAACTTTATCCACTGGCCGGTCTCTTGTTTCCAGAGTTGTTTCCACTGTATGAACCCCTTCTTCCATAGCCGCTTAGCCATTTGGAGGTTCCAAGACTCCACCTCCCTTATGCCACTGATCGGGAACCAGATAGAGTCATTTTGTCTTATCCTAGCAGCCCACTTCCACTCATCACTGATTCTGATGAATTGTTTGGCTTTGTTCCAACTCTTCCATCAGGAACACACGAGGCTAGAGCCTTTAGGGGACACCGGGTGGGGGGAGAACAAAAGCGTGAGGATCCCCATGTCCTTCCAACTGGGAAGACCAACTAAGGTAAGGTCTTTCAAATTTCTGAAGATCAATTTAGCCCAGGAGGACTCTCTATTGCACCAAGCCTTGATAAACCACTTTGTTGCCAACTTGTCAGCCAACCCAGCGATATCCAAAATACCCAAGCCCCCCAGTCTTTCGAGCTAATACAAATTTCCCATTTAATTTTGGGAATCCCCCTCCTATTGGGGTCCCCAGTCCATAGGAAGTTTCTACAGATCCTTTCCACTTTGGCCAATTCTTTCTCCTTAGGTCTCCAACACGAGGTATACTAAATAGTTGTAGAAAGCATTAATGTGTTGACAACCATTGCACGCCCTACCAAGTTAGCTTGCATACCTTTCCAATGATTAAGTTTGCTATCTAGTTTGGATAGCACCCACTTCCACGTTGGTCCATCGAGATGTTGAAGCCCATCGGAAAACCGAAGAGACGGAAGACTTGACCACTAGGGATAACTTGACATCCCTGATCAATCAACAGTTGTGGTGGAGGCCCATGGATTGCTCTGAAAGCCGTTTTAGCATGGTTGATTTTTGAACCTGATGCCATACAAAAGGTGTCGAGGCAACTCCAAAACACCTCAATGTAGTTGCTATCGTTAAGAACACATGCGTTCATGTCATCGGCAAAGAGTCTAGCAATCATTTGGTCATGATCAAGAGGTAGGGAGAGACCCTTGAGATTTCCAGCATCCAAGTGATGCTAAAATAGGCGGCTGAGGCCATATGGGGCGATAGCGAAGAGTAATGGAGCTAGTGGGCAACCTTGCTTGATAGATCTTTTTAAACGTATGGGCTCAGAGAGCTTAGTGTTGATATTTATTCTCATTGAAGCATTTCCGAGTAGAGTGGAAACCATGTTGGTGAACTTTTGGCTGCATTCTCAACTTCCATGCTACATTCGATCCCATTGTTGTCGACCAAGAAGGGGATGGCTTCCCTAGCTTGTTTCCTTTTAAGGATGTTACACATCTGTTTCGAAGGTTTGTCAGCCTTGCCCGCACACCAATCTTTGAAAAATATTTGTAGATTTTTCCTTTGAACCTCTTCCTCGAGTCTTAGTCTTCCCCTAACTTTTAGAAGCCCTTGGTGGCATTGCAGGTTACCTTTGTTCACTTCTTCTTCAAGACATAAGAGCCTCCGGTACACCGTTTCTCTTCTTTTATTCTGGACATCTCTTATGGCCTTATGCGTCCTGATCAGAATTTGTGTAGTCCTTTCAACTATGCTTCTCCAGCACTTGGCCGGTTCATTACAGTGAGCAAAAGCCTCCGCCCAAACTACAGAAGTTTCTTGGTGGACAGAGGGGAGGGAAAACGACATCTGCCAAGCTTCAAACCAAGGATCTTTTCGGAGTGTGGGAATCGGTTTGAAAGAAAGAGTAATCGGGTAGTGGTCCGAGATAGTCAGGTCCATGGTGTTGCGAAATCAAAGGAATACCCCACTAGAGGATGGTGTTTTGGTCGATGTAACATCTATCAAGTCTTGCTTTCCTCAGAGAGTCCCCGAATTGGAGGTTAGACCAAGAGAACCCCTTCATGTCTTTCACCTCGACCAAGTCGAGATGGAACTTGATTTTATCCCATATCTCTTTCTCCTGACCATCAATAATTTTCCCCTTGTCATTCCAACGGTCCTCTGGAAATTCAACCACGTTGAAGTTCCCGCAAAGCAAAACATTGTGTGAGAGGGAGTCAAGGGAAGTCCAAGTGTGGATTCTGTTCGTTTCTCCGTTACGAGGATAAATTGAAACCACAGTGAACTAATTAGGTGACCCGATAGAGGTAGGAATCAGACGATGATTCCGATCTTCACAAGTCAAGGTCAATCTGTCGGACAAGGAGTGACTTATACCGATTGCAACGCCCCCCGCCCCCCTAGGGTGCAAAGTGGAGAGCCAAAGGTGGTTCGGATAAATGTGTTTAAGTCCTTTCTGGAGATCCTCTGCGTTGATTTTAATCTCTTGTAAGTAGATAAAGTCGGGGTTGAGGCACTTGTCTTTGAACCATTTACCAAGAATCGCCGCTCTTGAGGGGTCCGACAAACTCTTGATGTTTAACGAGGTGATTTTCATTATTGATAGTTGCCCACTTTGAGGGAAGGGACCTGATCTTTTTTTTTTCTTTTGATCTTCATTTTTCCTCATAACGTCTTGATTTAGGATCCTACTCTTGACGGGGCTCTTCCAAGGCATGCCTGACGGTTGTTTCCCTTTCACCTTTGACTTTTGTTGAGGTCAACTTGGTATGCATACCAAAATAGTAGGACCAAGAGAAGAGCTTTCACTGTCTTGGTTGTCTTCATTGCTAGTAGTGAAGCCATCCTCTTTACTGTTGGTGTAACCTTTTTAGTTTTCTTCTTTGCTAGTAGAGCATCCAATGGAATTTTCAGCCACGTCTTCTTCGTAAAGGTTAGCCCCTGGGTGGTCGACCTCATTAATCTCCTTTTCTAGGTTGCAATACATGTTATTCGAAGGTGGCATGGTCGTAACGTTCCTTGCTAATGATCTTCGAGGGCTGACTTTCCTCCTACGTCTTACTTTGGTGAACCCTTCTGAATCTGTCTCTCCAACACGAGTGCCCTCTTCTTCCTCCATCGGAGGGGGCTGCCCTCGAGTGTCCACTTGAGGGAAAGGATCCGGGGCCCCATCTACTTTAAGCTTGTTTTTATAGGTATATTCCAAGCCCTACAAGCCGGCTCCTAGCAAGTGGGGTGGTCCACCCTTTGCCTTTTTACGTGGACCCCAAACTTTGTTCGGAACATATCAAAGCCCCTTCGATACCCGCTTTGGGTGGAGCTTCCCAACCTTCCTTACTTCTTGTATGGATTTCTTCGTGAAATCATTTCATCGATCGATCGCCCGATGGCCTCAAGAGAGGATGTTGGGGGGTTAATCTACGATGGTGCTCAACATTCTTTCAATGCAAGATGGCACCCACAGATCTCCATTAAAACAAACCTGAACTAGGTCCTTCCCTCGCCATAAACTATGGAGATGGTAAGACCTAGACACAAGAGGTTACTTACAAGAATTTTCCAAACGCATGCTTCCGGTGTGGGCATCTAGGTCATAGGATCAAAGACTTTCCCTAGAAGAAAAGTAGCAATAAAAACAAGCTTAAACCAGATGGGACCCTGGATCCTTTCCCCCAAGATGACACTCGGGGTCATCCCCCTCCGATGGAGGAAGAAGAGGGAACCCGCGTTGCTGAGACGGATTCAGAAGGATTCACTGAAGTAAGACGCAGGAGGAAAGTTAGCCCTCGAAGATCAACAGCAAGGAACAATATGATAATTTCCCCCTTGAATAACACGTACTGTAACCTAGAAAAGGAGATTAATGAGGTCGACTTCGCACGGGACAACCTCTATGAAGAGGACCGAGGTTATTGATGCCCTTCCTAATGGGAAAAGTCTAGGTCCGGATGGTCTCACCAATGAGCTTTTCAAGTCCTTCAAACATGAGGTGGCCACCCCACTGCGTCTGGGGTGGCAAGAGGCCCTCTCCTTCGGTGCCCTCCTTGAGTGTCTTAATAATGGCATCATCAAGTTAATCCACAAAACGGGAGACAAGAACAAAATTGAAAATTCGCATCCGATTACCATGCTCCAAACAGGATACAAGATAATTGCAAAAGTTATCGCCAACAAAATCTCTTGTCATCTAAAGTCATGGCTGTGTGAGGACCAGAAAGGTTTTATCAAAGGTAGATCTATACTTGAAGCAATTGTCGATATTTGGGAAGGCCTTGCTTTTGCTGAGGAGTCTGCTCAAGATCTGGTATTCATTAAGATCGACTTTGACAAAGCGTATGATAGATTGGAATGGGACTTTATTCTTCAATCATTGAAAGACCTTGCATGTAGCCAAAAGTTCACGAAGATGGTTTGCACTCTTCTTGGAAATGCTTCAACTAGAATAAATATCAACGCTAAGCTCTCTATGCCCATTCATTTAAAAAGATCAATTACGCAAGGCTGCCCTCTAGCTCCATTACTTTTCGCTATCACCTTGAATGGACTTAGTCAGCTATTAAAGCATCACATGGACGCTGGCAATCTCAAGGGTCTTTCCCTACCTCTAAATCACGGCCAAATGATTGCAAGACTTTTTGTTGATGACATGAATGCCTTTGTGCATAACGATATAAACAGCATTGAGGTGTTTTGGTGGTGCCTTGACACCTTTTGTGTGGCATCAGGTTCAAAAATCAACCATGCTAAAACTGCTTTTAGATCAATCAGCGGACCTACTCCCCAATTGTTGGTGGATCAAGGGTGTCAAGTTATCCCTAGAGGTCAAGTCTTCCGTCTCCTTGGCATTTCGATGGGTTTCGACATCTCAATGGACCAACGCTGGAACTGGGTGCTATCCAAGCTAGATAGCAAGCTGAATCATTGGAAAGGTATGCAAGTCAACTTGGCAGGGCGTGCTATGGTTGTTAACACATTTATGCTTTCTACAACCATTTACTTTATCTCATGTTGGAGACCTAAGGACAAAGACTTGGCCAAAGTGGAAAGAATCTGCAGAAACTTCCTTTGGACTGGGGACCCCAACAGGAGGGGGATTCCCAAAATCAAATGGGAAACTTGCATTAGCTCTAAAGATGTAGGGAGCTTGGGAATTTTGGATATCGTTGGGTTGGGTGAAAAGCTGGCGGCAAAGTGGATTATCAAGGCTTGGAGCAATAGAGAGTCCTCCTGGGCTAAATTAATCTTTAGAAACACCAAAGACCTTACCTTACTTGGCCATCCTGGTTGGAAGAACATAGGGATTCTCACGCTTTTGTTCTCCCCCCACTCGGTGTCCCCTAAAGGCTCTAGCCTTGTGTGTTCCTTATGGAATAATTGGAACAAGGCCAAACAGTTCATCAGAATCAGTGATGAGTGGAAGTGGGCGGCTGGGATAAGACAAAATGACTCTATCTGGTTCCCGATCAGCGGCATTAAGGGGTGGAGTCTTGGAACCTCCAAACTGCAACGCGGTTATGGAACAAGGGGTTCAAACAGTGGAAACATCTTTGGAAACAAGAGACCAACCAGTGGATTAGGTTCGAGGACTTGGATCCGAGACTTAGAGTTACCATTGAGGAATGGACTCTGCTTCAAAGCAGGTGTTTAGCATGGGACGGCTCAGCTACCAGCCTTCTCTACGGTCAGGATCCTCCTTGCCTGGAGGGCCTCAAATGGAGCAATGGTAAGAAGCTATCCAGAACCCCCAACTTCAAAGAGAACTTAGATGTTCACCACACTCTTAACAAGAGATGGTGCCTTTCTTGGACCAAGCTTCGGTGGGAACTAAAATTCATGTCTATTTGGCACCCCCTAATTGAGGTCAAAAAGTCTATTCTCATGTGGCAGATCTTTCATAAAGGTATCTCGTCCAATGCAAGGCCTAACAAAATCTGTGGTGTGCCGCCATGGTGCAAGCGTTGTCATCGATGCATCGAAGATTTAGCTCACCTGTTCTTCGACTGCCCCAAGTCCCGTGTTATCTGGCGTCACGTGACCCGAGTATTGAGACTGACGAACCAAATCAATTGGCAACAGGAGATGTTGGGTGAGGCGGTCGGCTGCTCAGCGAGGCTGTGGAATGCCATCAGGGGTGAGACTCTCTGGAAGATTTGGAGGGAGCGATGTGCGATCAATTTTGGCCAAACTCCTAAGGAATGGTAGATCGAGAAATCCTTGTTTCTTCTTGGTAAAAGAATCTCCCGAGATAAGAGATCTCCACCATTTAGACATCACCCTATTTATCTCCTCGAAAACAACAAGTTAAAACCCAAATGGCTCCCACATGGGGGTGATGATAGATTTATCCGCCTCATTTGTAATGCCCTCTAGCTTGCCATACTCCTCTCCTGCATTGTGGGATTTGGGGGGTCCCATGGGCACTAGTCCCATTCATTTGTAACTTTTCTTTTTTATTTTAGTTAAAGTTCGAGAGATTAGGCTAAGGCCGAACTTTCTTTTATTAAAAAAAAACATAATATGATTCATTTCAAGTTTTCTTCTTTATTTGCTTTTCAGTCCCCGCCAGCTCTTTACTTGAAGTGGGTCGCATTTTGTCTGATTATTGATCACGAGTCGCCATCGTCGCGTTACTTTACCAGTCCTTTTAAGCATCTCCATATGGACGAAGAAGTATATACGTCATGACTGTTACTCCAGCCAAGCCATAATTTCATCTCTCACTCTCTCGCAATTCACGCTCCCTTTTTCTATGTCGAAACCAAGGTCCACAAATCATATTGGACTACACAATGCACACGCAAAATATGAAATCTACTTTTCGACATGTTTTTAAGAATTTCATAGTTAAAGCTTATTGTAGTTTAAGCTTATTGTAGGTTGACATTTTCGACATTCTAGGTTGAGCAACCCTTGAGATGGATGCCATGCAATCATGCCTATGTAGGGAAAGAGGAGTCGAGACCCCAAGAAGATGGGTGAAGTGATCGACGATGATAGATCTTTTCTCAACTTCCGCCCTACATTCGATCCCATTGTTGTCGACCAAGAACGGGATGGCTTCCCTAGCTTGTTTTCTTTTAAGGATGTTACACATCTCTTTCGAAGGTTTGTCGGCCTTCGCCACCCACCAATCTTTGAAAAATGTTTGTAGATTTTTCCTTTGAACCTGTTCCTCGAGTGTTAGTCTTCCCCTAACTTTCAGAAGTCCTTGTTGGCATTGCAGGTTACCTTTGTTCAATTCTTCATCAAGACGTAAGCGCCTCCGGTACATCGTTTCTCTTCTTTTATTTCGGACATCTCTTATGGCCTTATGCATCCTGATCAGAATTTGTCTAGTCCTTTCCACCGCGCTTCTCCGGCACTTAGTTGGTTCATTACAGTGAGCAAAAGCCTCCACCCAAACTACATAAATTTCTTGGTGGACAGAGGGGAGGGAAAACGACGTCTAGCAAGCTTGAAACCAAGGAGCTTTTCGGAACGTGGGAATCGGTTTGAAAGAAAGAGTAATCGGGTAGTGGTCCGAGATAGTCAGGTCCATGTGTTGGGAAATCGAAGGAATACTCCACTGGAGGATGGTGTTTTGGTCGATGTAACATCTATCAAGTCTTGCTTTCCTCAAAGAGTCCCCCAATTAGAGGTTAGAACAGGAGAGCCCCTTCATGTCTTTCACCTCGATGAGGTCGAAATGGAACTTGATTTTATCCCATATCTCTTTCTCCTGACCATCAATAATTTTCCCCTTGTTATTCCAACGGTCCTCATGAAATTCAACCATGTTGAAGTCCCTGCAAAGCAAAACATTGTGTGAGAGGGAGTGAAGGGAAGTCCGAGTGTTGATTCTGTCCGTTTCTCCATTAGGGGCATAAATTGAAACCACAATGAACTGATTAGGTGACCCGATAGAGGCAGCAATCCAACGATGATTCCGATCTTCATAAGTCGAGGTCAATCTGTCGGACCAGGAGTGACTAATACCGATTGCAGCGCCCCCCGCCCCCCTAGGATGCAAAGTGGAGAGCAAAAGGTGGTTCGGAGAAATGCATTTAAGTCGTTTCTAGAGATCCTCTACATTGATTTTAATCCCTTGTAAGCAGATAAAGTCGAGGTTGAGGCACTTGTCTTTGAACCATTGACCAAGAATCACCGCTCTTGAGGGGTCGGACAAACCCCTGATGTTTAACGAAGTGATTTTCATTATTGATAGTTGCCCTCTTTGAGGGGAAGGACCCAATCTTTTTTGTACTTTTGATCTTCCTTTTCCTTCCCAACTTCTTGATTTAGGATCCTACTCTTGAGGGGGCTCTTCCAAGGCATGCCCGAGGGTTGTTTCCCTTTCAGCTTTGACTTTTGTTGAGGTAAACTTCGCATGCATACCGGAAGAGTAGGGCCAAGAGAGGAGCTTTCACTGTCTTGATTGTCTTCATTGCAAGTAGTGAAGCCATCCTCTTTACCAGTGGTGTAACCTTCTTGGTTGTCTTCTTTGCTAGTAGAGCATCCAATGGAATTGTCAGCCGGGTCTTCTTCATAAAGGTTATCCCCTGGCAGGTCGACCTCATTAATCTCCTTTTCTACGTTGCAATACATGTTATTCGAAGGTGCCATGGTCCTAACGTTCCTTGCTAATGATCTTCGAGGGCTGACTTTCCTCCTACGTCTTACTTTGGTGAACCCTTCTGAATCTGTCTCTACAACACGAGTGCCCTCTTCTTCCTCCATCGGAGGGGGATGCCCCCGAGTGTCCACTTGAGGGAAAGGATCCAGAGTTCCATCTGGTTTAAGCTTGTTTTTATAGGTATTTTGCTTTAGGGGGCAATCTTTGATCCTATGACCTTGGTGCCCACAATGGAAGCATACATTGGGCAAATTCTTGTAGGTAATCTCCTGTACCCAAATCTTACCACCGTCATAGTTTAGGGAGATCTTCGAGGGGAGGACCTAGTTCAAGTCTGTTTCAATGCAAATTTGAATATGCCGTCATGCGTTGAAGGAGTATTGTGCACCCTCGTAGATTAACCCCCCAACATCTTCTCTTGAGGCCATCGGGCGATCGATCGGTGAAACGATTTCTCGAAGAAAACCGTACAGGAAATATGGCAGATTGGGAAGCTCCACCCATAGTAGGTAAAGAAGAGGCTTTGACTTGTTTGGAACAAAGTCTGGGGTCCACTTAAAAATACCTAAAGTTGATCGGCCCACAAGCCACGAGCCGGCTTGCAAGGCCTGGAAGGCCTTGCGCAGCCAAGCTCTCACATTTTCTAGAGGGGGCCAAGGGCCAAAAACTTGACCGACGAGACAAGTTTTCATGAGTTCTTCTTGCTTTGCCGCCACAGACGCCTTGCATAGAGAGACCGATGAAGGTGTTGCGTCCGAGGGGACGGAGTCCACCTCGAGGGGGCATTGGGACTGAGGAGGAGCCACATGGCTTAAGACCAAAGAGGGAAAGAAGGAAGACATGGATGCGGGAATCAATAGCCCTCATGCAATCAAAAGATGTGAAGGCCACGATCAAATAAAGAGTTAAGGAAAACCTCCCCCAGGCACTACCGAAAGGAAACCCCCCCCAAACACTCCTTTTTAGAAAAGGGAAAGACTACAAGACGTTGAAAAAGGTCACCACTTTTTTTAGATTGATAATAAAACTTTTTAGAATCTTCCAGAATGGAGGCGAAAGGCTGCCACGTGCAAAAAACGGAAACTTCTTTTAAGTAAGTTTATTTAAACTCAACCAAGTAAGGAGCCCTCCAAAGCCAACAAGAACTCATGACTTTTGCGATTCTCCATGGTCTATCGTGCACAAACCTGTAGGGACTCGAACTATCGTGACAGAGGGTCAGCTGTCTATCGCGACAGAGGGTCAGCTATCTATTGTGACACGCATGGCAGAGTATCGCAACACCACCCAGCTATCTATCGCTACTCAACTGTGTATCGCGACAAGCCGAGCAGACTATTGCGACACCTTCATTTCATTTACGTCGGATGACCAGAAGCACACCGAGGAGGGAGCTGGCTGGCGATGGTGGATGT
Organism: Ceratopteris richardii; assembly: GCA_020310875.1. Classification (NCBI taxonomy): domain Eukaryota; kingdom Viridiplantae; phylum Streptophyta; class Polypodiopsida; order Polypodiales; family Pteridaceae; genus Ceratopteris; species Ceratopteris richardii. Next base: position 25,953,655 of record CM035415.1, read on the forward strand.
GATGTTAGAAGGAACTATAGTGTCCACAAGCCCGCATGATTGTCATTGATGGAGAGACTCTTTCTTACTTATAGTGCCGCAAATCACGCTGAACAAGACGTACTATGGCAGCCCTCTTTTCAGCATGCTAGAGTATTCCTGACGAATTTCCCTGAAGCCACATAGCGTTGAAGATTTCTTCCAGTCGAACCCTGTTCCACCATCTTTGCTTCAGCTCACTCGTTTTATCTCCAAAAGATGCAAAGAACTTCCTCCTGACATGAGTTGCTGCTTTTGTAGACTTATTTGGTGAGCATGATTCCTAAAAGCTTGGGGATGGCATTGATTATGTGGGCCAAACGCTTGGCGTTCGTCCGAGTAATGGCGAAACTACTGCGTTGGACATCAAGAAACCCTTCAGTCGGTTCGTCAGAGCCCTTTCGCCATCATCTCAGACTCTTCAACATGACGTGAGGTTGCGAGTGGTAACATAATATGATTCATTTCAAGTTTTCTTCTTTATTTTTTTTATATAAAGGAAGTTCGGCAATAGCCTACTCTCCCGGACTTGAATTAAATTAAGAAACAAAGGTACAATAGAAGGGGACTAGTGCCCACGGGACCCCCCAAATCCCACAAAGCAGGGGAAGCTTGAATAAATCCTATGTTGCATTACAGAGAAGGTTAATCACCCTCTCATCGCCCTCATGCGGGGCCCACTTGGGTTTGAGCTTGTTGTTGATCAAAAGGAGGACCTGATGGTGCCTGAAGGGGGGGCATTTCTTACTGTTAACAATCCTTTTGCCAAGAGGAACAATCGACCACTCCCTGGGGGGATCGCCGAAGTTGAGAGCACACCTCTCCCGCCATATTTTCCACAGGACTTCCCCTCTGATGGCGTTCCAGAGTGTCGCAGAGCAACCGATCGCTTCTCCCAAAAGGACTTGTTTCCAACTAAGATGTTTTTGGAGTCGGATTTTCATTCCAACCGTCTGCCAGATTCTGTAGGAGTTGGGGCAAGTAAGGAAGATGTGTGGGACATCTTCGATAGCCCGGTGGCAGCGTTTGCACTAAGGAGGGATCCCACAAAGTTTGCTAGCCTTATGGTTGGTCCAAATTCCTCGATGAAGAATTTGCCATAAGAGGACAGACTTCTTAATCTCTATAAGGGGGTGCCAGATACCCATGAATTTCATGTCCCACCGAAGCCGCGTCCAAGACAGGCACCACTTCTTGTTGAGGTTGATCTGGTGGTCAGCCGTTTCTTTGATGTTCGGGATTTTAAGTAGGCTATTCCCATTGTGCCATTTGAGACCAAGTGAGTTCGGTGTGTCGTGTCCCATGAGAAGGCGAGTCTTGTGACGATCCCATGCGAGGCATCTGCTTTGCAAAGTGTTCCATTCTTCGTAGGAGATGTTTATGCAAGGGTCAATATCCTCGAAGTTGATCCAGCTGTTGGTGTCGTGTTCCAGAGGTGTTTCCATTTTTTGAATCCTTTGTTCCATAACTTCTTGGCATTTTGAATGTTCCACGACTCCACACTCCGGATGCCATGTATCGAAAACCAGATAGAGTCGTTTTGTCTGATTCCGGCCGCCCACTTCCAGTCCTCACTAATTCTCGTGAAGCTTTTGACTTTATTCCAGCCCTTCCAAAGGGAGCACACGAGATTGGAGCCTTTCGGGAAGACGGGGATCGGGGAGAATAGTAGGGTCATGATGTCAAGATTCTTCCAGTTTGGGAACCCCATGAGAGCCAACTCATTCTTGTTTCTGAAGATCAGCTTGGCCCACGAGGCCTCCCTATTGCACCAAGCCTTAATCATCCATTTGGCTGCCAGTTTGTTAGCCATACACCCAATGTCCAGGATACCAAGCCCCCCGCTATCTCTAGGGCTAGTGCAGATGGCCCATTTGATTTTAGGCACCCCCCTTCTGTTATGATCGCCCGTCCAAAGAAAGTTTCTACAAATACTATTCAGTTTGGACAGGCCTTGCTCATTCGGTCTCCAACAAGAAAGGAAATAGATGGTAGAAGAGAGGAGGAACGTGTTGATAACCATCGCACGCCCAGCGAGATTGATTTGCATACCTCTCCAATAGTTAAGCTTGTTTTCGAGTTTGGCCAACACCCAGTTCCATCGCTGCTCCATAGAGACGCCAAACCCCAAGGGGATTCCGAGAAGTCGAAAGATTTGGCCCTGCGGAATGATTTGACAGCCATGATCAATGAGAAGGCCAGGATGATGTCCCACAATAGCCCTAAAGGCGGTCTTAGAGTGGCTGATTTTGGATCCAGAGGCTTCACAAAAGGTAGCAAGACACCTCCAGAAAGTCTCCAGGCTGGTATTATCATTGTGAACGAACGCGTTCATATCATCGACAAATAGTCTCATGATGATTTGACTGTGGTCGTGAGGCAGCCGGAGGCCTTTGATATTGCCAGCCTCCACATGATGTGCCACAAGTCTGCTCAGTCCCTCAGTGGCGATGGCAAAAAGAAGGGGGGCCAGAGGGCACCCTTGTCTAATAGATCTTCTAAGTTGGATCGCCTTCGAAAGTTTGCCGTTAACGTTAATTTGGGTCGTTGCGTTTCCGAGAAGGGTCGCGATCATCTTGGTGAATTTCTGACTACATCCGAGATCTTGGAGCGACTGCAGAATATAGTCCCATTCTAGCCTGTCGTAGGCTTTGTCAAAGTCGATCTTGAGGAAAACCACATCTTGATTAGACTCATTTGCAAATTGGATACCTTCCCAAATATCCATAATGGTTTCCAGGATAGACCTGCCTTTGATGAAACCTTTTTGGTCCTCACTAAGCCAAGATCTCAAGTGGCACGAGATTCTGTTGGCAACGACTTTGGCGATGATCTTGTATCCTGTTTGGAGCATCGTAATAGGCCGCCAGTTCTCGATTCTGTTCTTTTCCCCCTTCTTGTGTATCAACTTGATAATTCCATTATTTAGACAAGAAGGAAGAGCACCAAACTTTAGCGCTTCTTGCCAAACCATCCGAAGAGGGGTGGCAACCACCAGCTTGAAGGATTTAAAGAACTCGTTAGTGAGTCCGTCGGGTCCCGGGCTTTTACCGAGAGGGAGGGCATCAATGACCTCAATGATTTCTGATTCAGAGATAGGGGCATGAAGCAGGGAGTGGAGGTTGGGTGGTATCCTCCGGGGGGAAACCCTAGAAATGGCAGCCATACAGTCCCTTCTATGGAGGGAGAGGGGGTTCGAGGTTCCCAGGAGTCTCGTGAAGTGCCCTTCGATGATGCCAAAATTATCTTCTTCTGAATTGCATACATTGCCATGTGGATCTAGCAGTAGGGGGATCGATTCTCTGTTGTGTTTCCTTTTAAGGATACGGCACATCTCTTTGGTGGGTTTGTCGGCTTTGCCAGCCCACCACTCCTTGAAGAAAATTTGCAAGTTTTTCCTTTGTATTTCTTCCTCGTATCTCAACACCGCTCTGATTTTTCGGAGACCTTTCTGGGCTTGGTGTTTTCCTTTGTTCACTTCCTCCTCGAGCCGCCAGAGTCTGTGGTAAAGAGCTTCCCTACGAGCCCGCCGCACAGTCTCGAGCATCTTCTTAGTTCTGATCATGATCTTCCGAGACTTGTCGACCGCACTTCTCCAGCACTTGGCTGGGGCCAAGCCAGAGGCGAACGCCACCTTCCACACATCGGCAATTTCTTGATGGACGGAGGGGAGAGAGAAGGTGGTTGCGTTGGCATGGAACCACGGAGCCTTGCGGATCTTGTTGGAAGGTTGAAAAGTGATAACGATCGGGTAGTGATCAGAGATAGTGAGGTCAGTGCGTTGCGTGATGGCAGGGTGGCCCCACTGATGAGTAAATCTCTGAGAGATGTAGCATCTGTCGAGTCTAGCTTTCCTCAGGTCCTCGCCCGCTTGGAGATTCGACCAAGAAAAGCCATTCGAGTCTTTGAATTCAACCAAATCCAAGTGAAGTTTGGTCATGTCCCACGTTTCTTTCTCCCGACTGTCGATGACCCTGCCCTTGCCCATCCATCTGTCCATAGGGTCCTCCACCATGTTGAAGTCTCCACATATAAGCACGTTGTGGGGAAGCGAGTCTAAGGAGGCCCAAGTGTTCAGTCTCTCCAAATCCCCGTTAGGGGCGTACAAAGAAACCATAGTGACACAAAGAGGAGCACCAAAAGAAACAGCAATCCAACGGTGACTTACATCTTCAATGGAGTTTTCAAGCTTTTCAAACCAGAGTTGTTTAACACCGATAACCGTTCCTCCAGACCCCCGCTGGTGCTTCGTTGGGATCCACACATGGGCCGAGGAGACCTGTCTGAGCCGTTTCTGGAGGTCTTCTCCGTCAATTTTAATCTCTTGAATACATATAAAGTCTGGGTTTAAGCTAATGTCGCGAAGCCATTGACCAATGATGGTCGCTCTTGAGGGGTCGGTTAGCCCTCTAGCATTTAGCGAGATGACAATCATTTTTGTATTGATCCCTCTTTGCGGGAGGGAGCTTTGTCCTTTCTTCTCTTGGCTTCATCTTTCTTTTTCACTGGGATCTGATTCCGACTTAGAAATCGGTTCTTGTGGGGGCTTTTCCAGGGTAACTCCATAGGCTGTTTTCCTTTGCGGGATGCCCCTTGCTGGGGAGACTTGGGCCCCTTGCTCGGCACCGTTTCCGGGATCGTCGATCCAATGATGGAACTTTCACTATCCATGTTGTCTTCGTTACTAGTGGTGAAACCATCTTCTTTGCTTGTAGTGTAGCCCTCCTGGGGGGTTTCTTTATTGTCCGGGATCTCTAGGGCTTTGTCGTAGGTGTCTACCTCAAGTAGCTTCCCACCTGGGTAGTCAAGCTCATTGATCTCCTTTCCTAGATTGCAATACAAATTGCTATAGGGGGTAAGTGGCAGGTTGTTTCTCTCACCGTTGGCCCTAGGGCTTCTTTTCCTTCTTCTTCTAACTTCAATAAAGCCATCAGCATCAGCTTGTGGATTAAGGAGGCCCTTGCCTTCCCCTTCCTTGGCCGAGTGGGTCAAATCGCCAATGTTGTCTTGAGCAGTTTTGGAGGCTTCTTGAGATCGCTTGCTTTTTTGCCTGAAAGGGCAATCTTTAATCCTGTGACCTTGTTGGCCACAGCGAAAGCACGCGTTGGGAAGGTTTTTGTAGCTGATGTCCTGCTCCCACACATCTCCTTCGCCCATGTCCACTTTGATCATTGATGGAAGCGGCGAACTGAGGTCGGCCTCGACACAGATTTGGGGGTGCCACCTAGCATTGAACGAGTGTCTTGCACCTTCATAGATGAGACCACCAATGTCTTCGCGTGAAGCCAGCGGCTTGCCGATAGGAGAGACAATGTCCCACACGAAGTTGTACAAGAAGTAAGGAAGGTTAGGGAGCTCTACCCAAAGAGGGTACCTAAGCGATTTCGATTTGTCGGGAGTAAAGTCCGGGGACCATCTGAATAGGCACAGGGTTTTCAGTCCCCGTCAGCTCTTTACTTGAAGTGGGTCGCATTTTGTCTGATTATTTTCTTTTTATAAAAGGAAGTTCAGCCTTGGCCTATTCTCCCTGACTTTAATTAAAATAAAGAAGAAAAGTTACATGTGAATGGGACTAATGCTCATGAGACCCTCCAAAATCCCACAAAGCTGGGGAGAAGTTTGATAAGCTATAGGGCATTACAAATGAGACATATAAAACTATCATCTCTTTCATGCGGGACCCATTTGGGTTTCAGCTTGTTATCTACGAGGAGATAAATACAATGGTGCGTAAATGGTGGAGATCTCTTATCTCGGGAGAGTCTTTTACCTAGAAGGAACAAAGATTTCTCAATCGACCATTCCTTTGGTGTTTGACCAAAGTTGATAGCACATGGCTCCCTCCAAATCTTCCAAAAATCTCGCCTCTGATGATGGCATTCCACAGCCTTGATGAGCAGCCAACGGCCTCACCCAGCAGCGTCACGAGTTTGATTATTGGTCACGAATCGCCATCGTCGCGTGACTTTTAAGCATCTCCATACGTCATGACTGTTACTCCAGCCAAGCATGACTGCATCTCTCACTATGCATGACTGCATCTCTCACTATCTCGCAATTCACAAATCATATTGGACTACACAATGCACACGCAAAATATCAAATCTACTTTTCGACATTTTTTTAAAATTTCATAGTCTACGCTTATTCCATTGCAGTATTCTAATATTTAAAGACTTACAAACAAAATACAATAAGAACAGAGTTTCAAATGATGTTTTTCTGCCATGGAGACATAAATTTCACCCCATTTCATATCTTTGTGCTCCTTTTCGTTACAAAAAACTTTACATACTTACTTAACTCTTAGTTTATATTTTTCCAATCCTCGAAATTTCCTCAACGTCGTATTTTTTGTCTACTCTGAAACTTCCTCTATGTCCTGTGCGCTGATAATTGCACATCGTACTTTCCATTTTGCATATGCAAGTGCAAATACATACACATGCACGCGCGCACACACACATATATATATATATAGACAGAGAAAGAGAGCGAGATTGAGATCTCCTAGCAGTCAAATGAATTTGTACGGAGGAGAAGAAATGCGAACCTGCTTCGTCATTCCAGAAAAAAATCAAATCATGCCTCATAGACCTTCATTGGGGAAGGTCTATGAGGGGGTCCAGGAGTTTAAAGGATGTTGAAATGATATGCAATGCGGGGGTCCATGAGTTTAAAGGATGTTAAAAGTCTATGGTCCACAAGTGATCAGGTTAATAGACGTGGAAGAATCGGAAGTTGTTGGAACGTGAAATCTATTGAATGATGTACCCTGGCATGAAAGCATGCTTTTAATTTATTCAGCATTGCCAACAACCTTATCCTCATGTCTCAAAATATGGGTGAAGAAAAATATGGTGCACGAAAATATCGGTGAGGAAAGCAACATCCTTATCTGTTGTCTCAAAATATGGTGCAGGCAAAACATGAAGTGAGGTTGCGAGTGGTAACATAATATGATTCATTTCAAGTTTTTTTCTTTATTTTTTTTTTTAATGAAGGAAGTTCGGCCTTAGCTTACTCTCTCGTACTTGAATTAAATAAAGGTAAAATACAAAAGAAGAGGACTAGTGCCCATGGGATACCCCGAATCCCACAGAAGGGGGGAAGCTTTTACAAAGAGTAGATGGCTATACAAAGAGTAGATGGCTTTTTTTTCTCTACCGTGAAACTTCCTCTATGTCCTGTGCGCTGATAAGTGCACACCGTACTTTCCATTTTGCATATGCAAGTGCAAATACATACACATGCACTCGCACACACACACACACACACACACACACACACATATATATATATATATATATATATATATATATATATATATATATATATATATATATATATATATATATATATATATAGAGAGAGAGAGAGAGAGAGAGAGAGAGAATCCCCCTCCTATTGGGAATCCCCCTCCTATTGGGGTCCCGAGTCCAAAAGAAGTTTCTGTAGATTCTTTCCACTTTGGCCAAGTCTTTCTCCTTAGGTCTCCAACAAGAGATAAAGTAAATAGTTGTAGACAGCATAAATGTGTTAACAACCATAGCACACCCTCACTACAAGGAATACGGGCGTATAGCGACGGTTAATGCGACAGCATTTCGTCGCTATAAAATTGCAACTTGCATCATAATTAGCGTCGCGCGCCGACCATCGCTTAAACGACGCATAGCACGACAGTAGTTGCGACTACTGAAGCGACGGACGTGCGACGCTCCCATAAAACGTCGCTTAAAAGACGCTATTTTAAATCGACGCTTATATGCGTCGCATAGGCAACGTTACCGGCCGTCACATAAGCGACGCTAAAAGATGTCGCTTATACAACGACGAATAGCATCGCTTACACGACAATCTATTGACGAACAAAAATTAAAACGTTGGAGGCTCTGCGATCGGCATTTTCACGTATCCGATTGAAGAGCTCTCCAACGTTCGCAATTGCGCTGCGCCTTCGAGCTGAAGCAAGTATATGCAGACTAAGCTCTCTCTTACTCTCTCCCTCTGTCTTTGTTTCTCTCTTTCTACATCTTTCTCTCTTTGAATTCTCTCTCTCTCTCTAGATCTCTCTCTCTCTCTAGATCTCTCTCTCTAGAGATCTCTCTCTAGATCTCTTTCTCTCTCTCTAGATCTCTCTCTCTCTCTAGATCTCTCTCTCTCTCTAGATCTCTCTCTCTCTCTCTCTCTCTCTCTCTCTCTCTCTCTCTCTCTCTCTCTCTCTTTTCTTTCTCTCTTTATTGCAGGTTATTCAAGAAGCTAACCAAGCAAAAAGTATGGCTAACAATTGTAAGTACAATTTCTATTCTTTGTAGATCGTTTGAATTGTGTTATTTTCATTACATAGCATACTCACACTTATTGATATGCACTCATACACTTATACATGATGAAGATGCACTTTCACACATATACATATATACACATGCACATACACACACATATATACACATAGATACATGTGCACATACACTTAGACATACACACATATACACATGCATATGCACAAACATTCCTACAACCACATAAAAAGACATCCATGCATACATTATTGCATATATATATATATATATATATATATATATATATATATATATATATATATATATATATATATATATATATATATATATACATACACACATTAACATATATGCAAACACATGTATATGCACATCCACATGCACATGCATGTTTCATACATATACACATGCATATATATACACATGCATATACATATACACATATACATATACATATACACACATATACATATACATGCATATACACTTATACATGCACATGCACATACATACATATACACACACATACACATGCATATACATACATATACACACATATACATATACTCTTAGGTACACACATATGAATGAATTATATAATTAAAGTATTAAAACACATATACACATGCACACACACATGCATATACCTACATATACACATATATATGCACATACACACACATACACATAGAGTTATACATATACATGCATATACATATACACACACATACTCAAGAACATGCACATATTGATACACACAGATACACTTATACATGCACATGCATATACATACATATACACACACATACACATGCACATACATACATATACACACACATACATATAATCTTAGGTACACGCATATGAATGAATTATATAATTAAAGTATTAAAACACATATACACATGCACACACACATGCACATACCTACATATACACATATACATGCACATACACACACATACACATAGAGTTATACATATACATGCATATACATATACACACACATACACATGCACATGCACATACTCATACACACATATACACTTATACATGCACATGCACATACATACATATACACACACATACACATGCACATACATACATATACACACACATACATAATTAAAGTATTAAAACACATGCATAATATAACCAATAATAACAATCAATAGAACAAAACACTTCATTACTTAATACCATACACACAATTCAAAACATAACTGAAATATATATATATATATATATATATATATATATATATATATATATATATATATATATATATATATATATATATATATATATATATATATATATATATATATATATATATATATATATATATATATATATATATATATATATATATATATATATATATATCAATGTAAATACATATAGTCCAATGTCATAATCAACTAAAATCCTAATCGTCATCATCATGATCATCAACATCATCATCAACAATATCATGATCATTCTGATCTTCCTCATCCTCATCGTCATGATCACCCTGTGACCATCGAGATCGTCCCTCCTGTGTCTGTCTCTCCACCTCATCCATATTTGTCTCTCCATAATACTCCTGTATTACATATAACATAAATAATTAAAATAATTAAAACATTCATAAAAACAAAATAATTATATAAAATTTAAAAATACTCACAAAGGCATCAGGATGATCTTGCATATACTCGCCCAAACGCCGATATCCAAAATGTGTAGCATACTCGATCTCATGTTTCATAGGATATCGGCCATAATCCTTCCGCTGTAATGAAACAAATAAAAAACATTAGTTGCTTGCAACCTAAACTCAAATAAAAAATATACTCATGATAACACATATACTTACAAATGTAGCTACAAAACCATTATGGCCCATTTGGCCTAGGTGAGTTGTGTGGCCCGACTCCACTCTCTTCTTTGCAGCAGCCTGTTTATTCAAGAAAAAAAATACATAAATTAAATGTAAAAAATTACTAAAATATATAAAAATTATAAATATAAACTATTAATGACTGTACCTTCTGCTGAGGAAATGACTCCTGAAGACCTAGCTATCTACGAAAAAACTGCCACGTCTCAGGTGGTATGTTAGCTCGCCTCTTATTTTTTTCGACCATACAATATCTCCTGTTAATTTAATCTCAAACAGAAAAAAAAATCAGAATACATACACATATATACACACACATACACATACACATACACATACCCACATACACATATACATGCAAACATATACGCATGCATATATGTATACATATACACATATACATACATATAACATAAACATACATATACATATCCACATATATACGTACAAACACATGCATGCATATACACTCATTCATACAAAATACATGTATTTATCCCACAATAATGTGTAGTTGTGTATATGTGAATATGTGTGTATGTGTAAATGTGTATATGTGAATATGTGTGTATATGTAAATATGTATATGTGGATTTTTTGTTTCTGTAGATAATCAAATTATTAATATCAAATACCATTATTTGTAGATTCTGATCAATCAGATAGAACTCCACCACCATCTCCTCATCGTGCAACGACTTTATACTGTAAGTATATGAAATATTCAATTTTAAATATATTTGATGGATACATAACTTATATTTTTTTTTATGTGTAGATTCTGATCAATCAGAGGGTACTCCACCACCTCCTACCCATGCAACGACTTCACATGTGTCCTCTGATAGGAATTATGATGAATTTTACTATGAGGAGCATATTATATGTTGGTGTAACTCTTGTTATGGCACGTATCGAAGACCACGATTAGAATGTATTGAACATGAGGCAGAGTATGGTACTTTTGAGCGTGCACCATCACCTCGTCAACGTGATAGTGCTTGGGTATGTATTTTCTATATATATTAATGTCATTATTTTATTTAAAAACCATGTTTAAAATGAAATTATTGTTGATATATAGGAATACTTGCTCGATGATGATGATGATGATGATTTTTCTCATAATGTTAATATACATCATACACGTCATGGACTTGCTGTTCATCAATTACAAGCGGAGGTTTCTTGATATCCTCTACCTCTTGGTTTAGAGAATGAAACGGCTGGAGATTATCCATTGCCAGCTCGTGATCGTTCTTTAGTACAAACATATTATAGAAGAAGATATGGAGGATGGAATAGAGGACCAATTCCTTTAGATGGAGAGGTTTTTAACTTTTGGGGTAATCGCTATATGATTGCTCCATCCACTATTACTAATGCTGGTCGTGGTCTCTTTATTCTAGAGGATTTGTATGTGCCTCCGGACTCTGAAGTCACTCTTATGTCATTTTGTGGTCCTATATATGGATGGGGAGATTGGCATCGACTTTCACGTTATGTTCAAAGCATGAGTACTTATGGAATATGCTTGAACACAGCATCCCTTACTAGTAGAAGGATTTTACATGCAGAAAATGAAAGATTATATATTGATGGAAGACCTTACACACATGGAAATATAGCAGGTTTAATAAATAGTAGTCGAGGGTTACATAATAGTTCAAGAACTAATTGCACATTTGAGGAGCGTGAAAATAGTCATGAATCACCATACATGAGTAGAGATGTCTCAAGATACATAGTTGTCAATGCTATTACTACATTACATGCTGGTAATGAACTATTAGTGAATTATGGATGGCGTAGACCTCCAAGAGCACCTTTTAGCTAGAGAGAATAAAAATTTTCTATCCATATTTAATAAGTTATATACTTAATTTTATATTTGAAGTTTAATTTTTATTCATTTATGGAATACTAATGAGTTTTATTTATATGTGTAGATTCCAACGTATGATGTTGATGATATTCGTCCACAGCATTCACAATTACCAGTAAGACCACGATTATCAGAAGCTTCCATGAGGAGGCTACGCAAAACTAATCATGTGCAATATGCAAAGTTGAAAGATCTATATTCAAAAGATGATAAAGTACAAGATTTGTGTGACAATGATGAAGATGGCATGGCAGATTTTATTGAGGATTGGTATCCAAATGATAGTGAGAGCATTGATATTTCTAAAAATGAGAGATATCTTCGAGAGGAATGTCTAAAGCATGCATATGAAGGAAGTCGTTTGACACGACTAACTGCGAGCTTACTTATTCTCAACCTTCAAAATCGTTTTGGATGGAGTAATGTATCTATTTCGACACTATTAAGGTATAATTTTCAATTTTCTATCTATATATATATATATATGCATAAATATATATATATAAATACATGCAGGTTTTTATTTTTACTTTAGATAAGGTAAGAACAAGAACTTGAATTGAATGGAAACTTTTTGTCCGTGCATCTTTTAAAACTATTAATGCATCTTTCCAAATATTCACAATGGTGACTTGGATGAATCGCATGCACAGAAGTTACTCAAGGGACAACAATCTGATTATAATGGAGTAGTCCACATGCAAGAGGTTTACTGCATACCCGAGAAATCCTGCTCTATCTTGAGTAACCTCTATGCATGCAATTCATCCAGGTCACCATTATATGAACATATGTGTGAATTGAGAGGATACGATTGTTTGGATGGCAGGATACGATTGTTTGGATGGCGGGATACGATTGTTTGTTTTGGAGGATATGAATGATTTGTCGATTCACACATATGTTCAGTTTGAAAGTGTGAATCGACAAATCATTCAATGAACGTACATACTTCATATCATCCAAAACAAACAATCGTATCCTGCCATCCAAATTTTGCGTAAATATTTTGAAAGATGCATTAATAGTTTTAAAAGATGCGCAGACAAAAAGTATCTATTCAATTCAAGTTCTTGTTCTTACCTTATCTAAAGTAAGAATAAAAACCTGCATATATATATGTATATTTATTTATTTACCTTTTTTAATATATCTTTTTTTGATAAACTTGCAGGTTATTATCTGAAAAGTTTTTACCAAGTCAGAATATTCTTCCTACCTCACATGATGAAATGAAGAAGATAATCAACAATCTTGGTATAGATTATCAATGTATACATGCATGTCCTAACGATTGTATTTTTTATAGAGGTGAATATGCAGACTCTTTGACATGTCCCAAATGTCAATCTCCTCAATATAAGGGTGAAGAAGGTAAAATCCCCAAAAAGGTATTGAGACATTTTCCATTGGCTCCACGGATTAGACATATGTTTCAAAGCCCCGAATTATTAAAGCTTTTGACTTGGGGACATGATCACAAAGGTACTGATGGAATAATCAGAATTCCTCATGATAGTGTTGCTTTTCAACATATTGATTCTACATGGCCTGAATTTGCACAAAATCCACAGAATCTAAAGTTAGGAGTTGCATTAGATGGGGTTAATCCATTCTCCATGAAATCCAGTAAATGGTCAACATGGCCAGTGGTAGTCATAAACTACAATCTTCCGCCATATCTTAGCATTAAAAAGGAACATTTAATGCTTTCATGTGTTAAATATGCATATGTGTATATATGCATATGCACTTATGTAAAATATTCATGTATTCATGTAATATATGCAAGTGTTTATAATTGTGTACATGTATATATGGATATGTGTCTATGTGTAAATATGTACATGTAAATATGTATGCATATATATATATATATATGTTTATGTGTGCATGTAGGCATGTATATGTGATGTGTACATGTATATATGTATATATGTCTATGTGTAAATGTGTACATGTAAATATGTTAGTATGTATATATATATATATTTATGTGTGCATTTAGGTATGTATGTGTGATGCATAATATATCTACTCCATTTTATATTTATGTATCCTATCTACATGATGTGTATATATCTTTACATATATTATGATCCTCGTTGATTCGAGTAGCTATATATAGAGGCAAAAGGTTGGGAGGAGAGACATCTCTCTAGTAGGACGTCGGAGGTGTACATATACTTCAAACATATGGCTAAAAGGTTGAATTAGAGTTTTTAAATTAGGGATTTCAAAACCCTAATATCGAGATTAGTGTTCTGATCTCTCTCTCTCTCATATACATACATACATGCATAAACACACATACTTATATCCACATATATATACATAAAAGCAGTGCATACCGTGCATTGTCGTGACAATGAGCCATAAGTGTCCACATCTCTTTTAAACACCACTTAAGTGACCACCCTGTCCCAAACTCTGTCTCAAGTGAACTAAGCACGCATTTTTTATCCCTCTCATCATGCTCACTACAAAAATAAAAAACATAATGTAAATAAAACATAAAATATATATTTCAATTTATATGTAAAACTTTTACTTACTTCCACGATAAGTGGACAAAGCGCAGGTAAGAGTGGCATAGTGCCCGCATCCTTCTTTTGAACTCCAATCCATTCCCTATGTATACAATGTTCCCCTCTGGCTCTATGTCGCACTCTAGTCCTAAGGTGCCTATGCATGTCCTCATAGGCAACTCTGCTCTGCTATCACGTGCTGGAGGTGGTATAGGTGTCCTAAAAATAGATAGATAGAAATAAATAAAAATATGTGTTATAATATCATTAAAAAAGTTTATGAAAAGAAAACATACCTGTGAGCAGATAGCTCTCTTCCTGCGTGTGGAGCCGTGGAAGAGCCCTCGTCTGATCGCGTAAGCATCTGGATCGTATAATCCAGGTCCTCATCGGACACCTCTGCGTAATCACGCATTATGGCCCCTAGAGTATCAGACGGAACTCTTGCTCTCATAAGACTTTTTATGAGAGTGAGTTTCGCCTTTCTCTCTCTATTGGGATCCATAATACCTAACATATAAAACAAAATGGTTAGAAATTAATATATATACGTGTACATATGTAAGTGTGTATGCATTAAGAATGTGTATGTATGCATGTGTGTGTGTATGTATGTGTGTGTATATGTGTCTATGTGTGTATGTGTGTGTATGTATGTGTGTGTGTATGTATGTGTATATGTGTGTGTGTATGTATGCATCTATGTATGTATGTATGTATGTATGTATGCATATGCATATGCATTATGTATGTATATATATGCATGTATGTGTATGTGTGAGTATGTCTCTCTATGTGTGTGTATGCATATATGTGTGTATGTACGCATGTGTATGTGTGTATGCATCATTACGTGTGTATGTGTCTATGTGTGTATGTGTGTGTGTATATGTGTTTGTATGTGTGTATGCATGTGTATGTGTGTGTATGCATCATTATGTGTCTAAGTGTCTATGTGTGTTTGTGTGTGTGTATATGTGTGTGTGTGTGTCTATGTGTATGTGTGTGTGTTTATGAGTGTGTATGTGTTTATGTGTATGTATGTATCTATGTGTGTGTATGTGTCTATGTGTGTATGTGTATGCATGTATGCATATGTATGTGTGTGTATGCATCATCATGTGTGTATGTGTCTATGTGTGTATGTGTGTATGTATATGTGTGTGTTGTCTATGTGTATGTGTGTGTGTATATGAGTGTGTATGTGTTTATGTATATGTATGTATCTATGTGTGTGTATGTTTCTATGTGTGTATGTGTATGCATCTATGTATGCATATGTGTGTGTATGCATATGTATGTGTGTATGCATCATTATGTGTGTCTATGTATGCATGTGTATGTGTGTATGCATCATTACGTGTGTATGTGTCTATGTGTGTATGTGTGTGTATATGTGTTTGTATGTGTGTATGCATGTGTATGTGTGTGTATGCATCATTATGTGTTTCTATGTATGCATGTGTATGTGTGTATGCATCATTACGTGTGTATGTGTCTATGTGTGTATGTGTGTGTGTATATGTGTTTGTATGTGTGTATGCATGTGTATGTGTGTGTAAGTGTCTATGTGTGTTTGTGTGTGTGTATGTGTGTGTGTGTGTCTATGTGTATGTGTGTGTGTTTATGAGTGTGTATGTGTTTATGTGTATGTATGTATCTATGTGTGTGTATGTGTCTATGTGTGTATGTGTATGCATGTATGTATGCATATGTGTGTGTATGCATGTGTATGTGTGTGTATGCATCATTATGTGTGTATGTGTCTATGTGTGTATGTGTGTAGGTATATGTGTGTGTTGTCTATGTGTATGTGTGTATGTCTATGAGTGTGTATGTGTTTATGTATATGTATGTATCTATGTGTGTGTATGTGTGTATGTGTGTATGTGTATGCATGTATGTATGCATATGTGTGTGTATGCATGTGTATGTGTGTGTATGCATCATTATGTGTGTATGTGTCTATGTGTGTATGTGTGTAGGTATATGTGTGTGTTGTCTATGTGTATGTGTATATGTCTATGAGTGTGTATGTGTTTATGTATATGTATGTATCTATGTGTGTGTATGTGTCTATGTGTGTATGTGTATGCATGTATGTATGCATATGTGTGTCTATGCATGTGTATGTGTGTGTATGCATCATTATGTGTGTATGTGTCTATGTGTGTATGTGTGTAGGTATATGTGTGTGTTGTCTATGTGTATGTGTGTGTGTCTATGAGTGTGTATGTGTTTATGTATATGTATGTATCTATGTGTGTGTATGTGTCATGTGTATGCATGTATGTATGCATATGTGTGTGTATGCATATGTATGTGTGTGTATGCATCATTATGTGTGTCTATGTATGCATGTGTATGTGTGTATGCATCATTACGTGTGCATGTGTCTATGTGTGTATGTGTGTGTATGTGTGTGTATATGTGTGTGTGTGTCTATGTGTATGTGTGTGTGTTTATGAGTGTGTATGTGTTTATGTGTATGTATGTATCTATGTGTGTGTATGTGTCTATGTGTGTATGTGTATGCATGTATGTATGCATATGTGTGTGTATGCATATGTATGTGTGTGTATGCATCATTATGTGTGTCTATGTATGCATGTGTATGTGTGTATGCATCATTACGTGTATGTGTCTATGTGTGTATGTGTGTGTATGTGTGTGTGTCTTTGTGTATGTGTGTGTGTCTCTGAGTGTGTATGTGTTTATGTGTATGTATGTATCTATTTGTGTGTATGTGTATGCATGTATGTATGCATATGTGTGTGTATGCATATGTGTGTGTATGCATATGTATGTGTGTGTATGCATCATTATGTGTGTATGTGTGTATGTGTGTGTGTATACATTATGTATGTGTATGTAAGCATGTGCATTATGTATGCATATAACTATGTATGTATGCATATGCATATGCATTATGTATGCATATGCATATGCATTATGTATGCATATGCATATGCATTATGTATGCATATGCATATGCATTATGTATGCATATGTGTGTGTGTGTATGCATTATGTATGTGTATGTAAGCATGTGCATTATGTATGCATGTAAGTATGTATGTATGCATATGGATATGCAATATGTATGCATGTATGTGTATGTGTGTGTATGCATATATGTGTGTGAATGTGTGTGTACATGTGTCTGTATGTGTGTATGCAAAAAAAAAATTCAAAATTCCTACCGTCGCTTATGCGACGACCTCGTCGCATAAGCGATGGTTCCCGTTTTTTTCCGATCCGGGGGCGTCGCTACGCCCCCCTTTTTCTTGTAGTGCCTGCCAAGTTGACTTGCATGCCTTTGCAATGATTTAGTTTTCTATCCAGATTGGATAGCACCCAGTTACATCGTTGGTCCATTGAGATATTGAATCCCATCAGAATGCCAAGGAGACGGAAGACTTGACCTCTAGGGATAAATTGACACCCTTGATCTAACAACAATTGGGGTGTAGGTCCGCTGATTGCTCTAAAAGAAATTTTAGCATGGTTAATTTTTGAACCTGACGCCACACAAAAGGTGTCGAGGCACCACCAAAACACCTCAATGTTGTTTATATCATTATGCACAAAGGCATTGATGTCATCGGCAAAAAGTCTCGCAATCATTTGACCGTGATTTAGAGGTAGGGAAAGACCCTTGAGATTGCCAGCGTCCATGTGATGCTTTAATAGGCGACTGAGTCCGTTCGAGGCAATAGCGAAGAGTAAAGGAGCCAAAGGGCAGCCTTGCCTAATTGATCTTTTTAAACGAATGGGCTCAGAGAGCTTACCGTTGATATTTATTCTAGTTGAAGTGTTTCCAAGAAGAGTGGAAACCATCTTCGTGAACTTTTGGCTGCATCCAAGGTGTTTCAATGATTGAAGAATAAAGTCCCATTCCAATCTATCATATGCTTTGTCGAAGTCAATCTTAATGAATACCAGATCTTATGCAGACTCCTCAGCAAATGCAAGGCCTTCCCAAATATCGACAATTGCTTCAAGTATTGATCTACCTTTGATAAAACCTTTTTGGTCCTCACAAAGCCATGATTTTAAATGACAAGAGATTCTGTTGGCGATGACTTTTGCAATTATCTTGTATCCTGTTTGGAGCATGGTAATCGGTCGCCAATTTTCAATTTTGTTCTTATCTCCCCTTTTGTAGATTAACTTGATGACGCCATTATTAAGACACTTAGGGAGGGCACCGAAGGAGAGAGCCTCTTGCCACACCAGACGTAGTGGGGTGGCCATCTCATGTTTGAAGGACTTGAAAAACTCATTGGTGAGGCCATCAGGACCAGACTTTTCCCATTGGGAAGAGCATCAATAACCTCGATAATTTCATTCTTGGAAATGTTAGCATCCAGCAGAGAAATCATGTTCTGTGGGATTCTAGATTGAGCAACCCTTGAGATGGATGCCATAGAGTCACGCCTGTGCGGGGAAGAGGAGCTGAGACCCCGACAAGATGGGTGAAGCGCTCGACGATGATAGATCTATTCTCAACTTCCGTGCTACATTCGGTTCCATTGTTATCGACCAATAAGGGGATGGATTCCCTAGCTTGTTTCCTTTTGAGGATGTTACACATCTCTTTGGATGGGGTGTCGGCCTTCCCCGCCCACCAATCTTTGAAGAATATTTGAAGATTTTTCCTTTGAACCTCCTCCTCTAATCTTAGTCTTCCCCTGATTTTCAAAAGACCTTGTTGGCATTGTAAATTACCTTTGTTCACCTCTTCTTCAAGCCGTGAGAGCCTCCAGTACACCTGATATCTCTTATGACCTTTTGAGTCCTGATCAGAATTTTTCGAGTCCTTTCCACCGCGCTTCTCCAACACTTAGCCGGTTCATTATAGTAGGCAAAGGCTTCCACCCATACTGCAAAAGTTTCTTGGTGGATAGAGGGGAGGGAGAACGATGTCTGACAAGCATGAAACCAAGGGGCTTTCTGGTGCAGGTATCAATTCTATCCGCTTCTCCATTAGGGGCATAAATTGAGACCACAGTGAACTGAAAAGGGAACCCGATAGAGGCAGCAATCCAACGAGGATTCCGACCTTCAAACGTCGAGGTCACACTGCTCGACAAGGAGTGACTAATACCGATCATAGCACCCCCCGCCCCCCTAGGGTGAGAAGTGAAGAACCAAAGGTGGTTCGGAGAAATGCATTTACATTGTTTCTGGAGATCCTCTCCATCGATTTTAATCTCTTGTAAGCAAATAAAGTTAGGGTTGAAGCACTTGTCTTTGAACCACTGGCCAAGAATCGCCACTCTTGACGGGTCAGACAAACCCCTCATGTTTAGTGATGTGAATTTCATTATTGATGGTTGCCCTCTTTGAGGGGAGGGACCCGATCTTTTTTCTTCTTGTGATCTTCTTTTTTCCTCCCAACTTCTTGGCTTAGGATCCTACTCTTGACGGGGCTCTTCCATGGCATACCCGATGGTTGTTTTCCTTTAAGCCTTGACTTTTGTTGCGATACACTTGGAATGCATACCGGAAGGGTAGGACCAAGGAAGGAGCTTTCACTGTCTGGGTTGTCTTCATTGGTAGTAGTGAAGCCTTCCTCTTTACTCATGGTGTAATCTTCTTGGTTGTCTTCTTCGCTGGTAGAGCACCCATGGGTATTATCAATGGGGTCTTCTTCATAATGGTTATCCCCTAGGAAGTTGACCTCATTAATCTCCTTCTCTAGGTTACAGTACATGTTATTCGAAGGAGCAATTGTCATAGTGTTCCTTGCTGTTGATATTCGAGGGCTAACTTTCCTCCTGCATCTTACTTCAATGAATCCTTTTGAATCCGTCTCAGCAACGCGAGTTCCCTCTCCTTCCTCCATCGGAGGGGGCTGACCCCGAGTGTCAACTTGAGGGAAAGGATCCAAGGTCCCATCTAGTTTAAGCTTGTTTTTATTGGTACTTTTCTTCAAGGGGCAATCCTTGATCCTATGACCTTGATGCCCGCAACGGAAGCACGCATTTGGCAAATTCTTGTACGTAACCTTTTGTGTCCAAGTCTTACCATCTCTGCAGTTTATGGAGATTTTCGAGGGAAGGACCTCCTTCAGGTCTGTTTCAATGAAGATCTGTGGGTGCCATCTTGCAGTGAAAGAATGTTGAGCACCATCGTAGATTGACCACCCAACATCCTCTCTTGAGGCCATCGGGCGGCCGATCGGTGAAACGATTTCTCGAAGAAATCCATACAGAAAGTACGGCAGATTGGGAAGCTCTACCCAAAGCAGGTAACGAAGAGGCTTTGATCTATTTGGAACAAAGTGGGTGGACCGGCCCACTTGCAACATCCTTTCTGTTGTCTCAAAATATGGTGCAGGCAAAACATGAAGTGAGGTTGTGATTGGTAACATAATATGATTCATTTCAAGTTTTCTTATTTATTTTTTTTTTAAATAAAGGAAGTTCGGCCTTAGCCTACTCTCCCGGACTTGAATTAAATAAAGGAAAAATATAAAACAAGGGGACTAGTGCCCACGGGATCCCCCGAATCCCATAGAACGGGGGAAGCTTTTACAAAGACTAGATGGCTTTACAAGAAAAAGGTTAATGGCCCGCTCATCCCCCACATGCGGAGCCCACATGGGAATAGTGTGTTCTTGGTCCCATAAGTAGTCGGGTTTTCTGCTTTATTTGCTTTTCAGTCCCCTTCAGCTCTTTACTTGAAGTAAGTCATGGTAAAGCATTGCGTAGTACAGTGGGTCGCATTTTGTCTGATTATTGATTATTGCTAGTACTTTTAAGCATCTCCATATACGTCATGCTTCTGCTCTTTGGTTTGAAGACTGTTACTCCAGCCAAGCAATAATTCTCTCTCTCTCCATGCATAACTGCACATTAGAACGGGATACAGGGGCATCTCTCACTCTCTCGCAATTCACGCTCCCTTTTTCTATGTCGAATCCAAGGTCCACAAATCGTATTGGACTACACCATGCACACGAAAAATATCAAATCTACTTTTCCACATGTTCTTTAGAATTTAATAGTTTAAGCTTATTGTAGGTTGACATTTTCGACATTCTAGGTTGAGCAACCCTTGAGATGGATTCCATGCAATCACGTCTATGCGAGGAAAGAGGAGTCGAGACCCCAAGAAGATGGGTGAAGTGATCGACGATGATATATCTATTCTCAACTTTCGTGCTACATTCGATCCCATTGTTGTCGACCAAGAAGGGGATGGCTTCCCTAGCAAGTTTCCTTTTAAGGATGTTACACATCTTTTTCGAAGGTTTGTCAGCCTTCCCCGCCCACCAATCTCTGAAAAATATTTGTAGATTTTTCCTTTGAAACTCTTCCTCGAGTCTTAGTACTCCCCTAACTTTCAAAAGCCCTTGTTGGCATTGCAGGTTACCTTTGTTCACCTCTTCTTCAAGATGTAAGAGCCTCTGGTACATCGTTTCTCTTCTTTTATTCCAGTCATCTCTTATGGCCTTATGCGTCCTGATCAGAATTTGTCTAGTCCTTTCCAGCAGGCTTCTTCGACACTTAGCCGGTTCATTACAATGACCAAAAGCCTCCGCCCAAACTACAGAAATTTCTTGGTGGAGAGGGGAGGGAAAACGACCTCTAGAAAGCTCGAAACTAAGGAGTTTTTTGGAGCGTGGGAATCAGTTTGAAAGAAAGAGTAATCGGGTAGTGGTCCGAGATAGTCAGGTCCATGTGTTGGGAAATCGAAGGAATACCCCACTAGAGGATGGTGTTTTGATCGGTGTAACATCTATCACATCTTGCTTTCCTCAGAGAGTCCCCCAATTGGAGGTTAGACCAGGAGAGCCCCTTCATGTCTTTCACCTCGACCAGCTCGAGATGGAACTTGATTTTATCCCATATCTCTTTGTCCTAACCGTCAATAATTTTCCCCTTATTATTCCAAGGGTCCTCAGGAAATTCAACCATGTTGAAGTCCCCACAAAGCAAAACATTGTATGAGCGGGAGTCAAGGGAAATCCGAGTGTTGATTCTGTCCGCTTCTCCGTTAGGGGCATAAATTGAAACCACAGTGACCTGATTAGGTGAACCGATAGAGGCAGCAATCCAGCTATGATTCCGATCTTCACAAGTCGAGGTCAATCTGTCGGACCAAGAGTGACTAATACCGATTGCAGCGCCCCCCGCCCCCCTAGGATGCGAAGTGGAGAGCCAAAGGTGCTTTGGAGAAATGCATTTAAGTCATTTCTGGAGATCCTCTCCATTGATTTTAATCTCTTGTAAGCAGATAAAGTCGGGGTTGAGGCACTTGTCTTTGAACCATTGACCAAGAATCACCGCTCTTGAGGGGTCCGACAAACCCCTGATGTTTAACGAAGTGATTTTCATTATTGATAGTTTCCCTCTTTGAGGGGAGGGACCCGATCTTTTTTTTCCTTTTGATCTTCCCTTTTCCTCCCAACTTCTTGATTTAGGATCCTACTCTTGAGGGGGCTCTTCCAAGGCATGCCCGACAATTGTTTCCCTTTCAGCTTTGACTTTTGTTGAGGTAAACTTGGCATGCATACTCGAAGAGTAGGGCCAAGAGAGGAGCTTTCACTATCTTGGTTGTCTTCATTAATAGTACTGAAGCCATCCTCTGTACTCGTGGTGTAACCTTCTTGGTTGTCTTCTTTGCTGGTAGAGCATCCAATGGAATTGTCAGCAGGGTCTGCTTCGTAAAGGTTATCCCCTGGGAGGTTGACCTCATTAATCCCCTTTTCTAAGTTGCAATACATGTTATTCGAAGGTGCTATGGTCGTAACGTTCCTTGCTAATGATCTTCT
Source organism: Ceratopteris richardii (assembly GCA_020310875.1). Classification (NCBI taxonomy): domain Eukaryota; kingdom Viridiplantae; phylum Streptophyta; class Polypodiopsida; order Polypodiales; family Pteridaceae; genus Ceratopteris; species Ceratopteris richardii. The sequence continues at coordinate 25,977,062 of CM035415.1, forward strand.
AGGGCTGACTTTCCTCCTACATCTTACTTCGGTGAACCCTTCTAAATTAGTCTCTGCAACACGAGTGCCCTCTTCTTCCTCCATCGGAGGGGGATGCCCCCGAGTGTCCACTTGAGGGAAAGGATCTGGGATGCCATCTGGTTTAAGCTTGTTTTTATAGGTATTTTGCTTTAGGGGGCAATCTTTGATCCTATGACCTTGGTGCCCACAATGGAAGCACGCATTGGGAGATCTCCTGTATCCAAATCTTACCATCACCACAGTTTAGGGAGATCCTCGAGGGGAGGACCTGGTTCAAGTCCGTTTCAACACAAATTTGAGGATGCCATCGTGCGTTGAAGGAGTATTGTGCACCCTGGTAGATTAACCCCCCAACATCCTCTCTTGAGGCCATCAGGTGATCGATCGATGAAATGATTTCTTGAAGAAAACCATACAGGAAATATGGCAGATTGGGAAGCTCTGCCCATAGTAGGTAACAAGAGGCTTTGACTTGTTCGGAACAAATTCTAGGGTCCACTTAAAAAGACATAAAGTTGACCGGCCCACAAGCGAGGAGCCGGCTTGGAAAGTCTGGAAGGCCATCTCTTGATTCTCAAACACTACGAGTAGGTGATTCGCCGCCAGGAATTGACCGATGAGACAAGTTTTCATCAGTTCTTCTTGCTTTGTCACCACAAGATGAAAACTTGATCGATGAGACAAGTTTTCATAAGTTCTTCTTGCTTTGTCACCACAGACTCCTTGCACAGAGAGACCGACGAAGGTGCTGAGTCTGAGGGGACAGAGTCCACCTTGAGGGGGCATTGGGACTGAGGAGGAGCCCCATGGCTTAAGACCAAAGAGGGAAAGAAGGAAGACATGGATGCGGGAACCAAAAGCCCTCGTGCAATCAAAAGATTTGAAGGGCACGATCAAATAAAGACTTAAGGAAAACCTCCCCCAAGCACTACCGAAAGGAAACCTCCCAAACATTCCTTTTCTAAAGGGAAAGACTACAAGACGTTGAAAAAGGTCACCACTTTTTTTTTTAGATTAATAAAAAAAGCTTTTTAGAATCTTCCAGAACGGAGGCGAAAGGCTACCACGCACAGAAAATGGAAACTTCTTTTAAGTAAGTTTCTTTAAACTCAACCAAGCAAGGAGCCCTCCAAAGCCAACAAGAACTGATGACTTTTTGCGATTCGCCACCATCATTCACGCACAAACCTCGAGGGACTTAAACTATCGCCACAGAGGGTCAACTGTCTATCGTGACACGCGCGGCAGACTATCGCGACACCACCCAGCTTTCTATCACGACTCAGCTGTGTATCGCGACACGCCCAGCAAACTATCGCGACACCTTCATTTCACTTATGTCGGACGACCAGAAGCACACCGAGCAAGGAGCTGGCCGGCGATGGTGGATGTGTTGTTAGAAGGAACTATAGCGTCCACAGCCTCGCATGATTTTCATTGATGCAGAGACTCTTTCTTACATGTAGTGCCGCAAATTACGCTGAACAAGATGTACTACAGCAGCCATCTTCTAAGCACGCTACAGTATTCCTGACGAATTTCCCTGAAGCCACATAGCGTTGAAGATTTCTTCCACTCGAATCCTATTCCACCATCTTTGCTTCAGCTCACTCCTTTTATCTCCAAAAGATGCAAAGAACTTCCTCGTGACATGAGTTGCTGCTTCTGTAGACTTCTTTGGTGAGCATGATTCCTAAACGCTTGGGGATGGCATTGACTATGTGGGCCAAAAGCTTGCCGTTCGTCCAAGTAATGGCGAAACTACTGCGTTGAGCCTTTCTTTTTTTTTTTTTTTTTTGAGAGAACAGAAAAGTTAAAATTGATGCAGGAAAATAAAAAGATACACCGGGACTTCCAAAAGAAAGGGACTTCTACAACCAAAATCCTTCAATGTGCAGCTTAATAAAGCTGGACATAAGGTCTCTAGTTGTAGAATGAGCTTGAAGCATTTTGGTTCTCCACTTGTTACAAGGGTATTTTTTTACAATCAAAGCTGGACTATCGTCACTTGGGGGGGTACTATTGGTAATATGAAGGCAGTGATCAATAATTCTTACAATGTTCAGCATACAGGGGAGAAAATTGTCTTTACAATGAGTGTCAAAAATTTTACTGTTCCTATCTTTCCAGATGGCCCACAGAATATGAGCTCTCAGACTTTGCCAGAGAACAATGTCCATTTTGTTTGCTTCTCCTATAAGGAGAACTCTGAAATCTGGAGACCTTAATCCATAAGTCTGGCAATACAGAATGATGACCCTCCAATATCTAGCAGAGTTCTTACATTTGAAAAACAAATGCTCCAGGTCTTCATCCATACCACAGAAGAGAATGCAGCCTTCTTCTCAGTACGCATAGTATTCCTGACGAATTTCCCTGAAGCCACATAGCGTTGAAGATTTCTTCCAGTTAAACCCTGTTCCACCATCTTTGCTTCAGCTCACTCCTTTTATCTCCAAAAGATGCAAAGAACTTCCTCGTGACATGAGTTGCTGCTTCTGTAGACTTCTTTGGTGAGCATGACTCCTAAACACTTGGGGATGGCATTGATTATGTGGGCCAAATGCTTGGCGTTCGTCCGAGTAATGGCGAAACTACTGCGTTGAGCCTTTCTTTTCTCTCCACATCAAGTTTGGACTTCAAGAAACCCTTCAGTCGTTTCGTCAGAGCCCTTTCGCCATCATCTCAGACTCTTCAACATCACGTGAGGTTGCGAGTGGTAACATAATATGATTCATTTCAAGTTTTCTTCTTTATTTGCTTTTCAGTCCGTGTCAGCTCTTTACTTGAAGTGGGTCGTATTTTGTCTGATTTTTTCTTTTTATAAAAGGAAGTTCGGCCTTGGCCTATTCTCTCTGACTTTAATTAAAATAAAGAAGAAAAGTTACATGTGAATGGGACTAGTGCCCATGGGAGCCCCCAAAATCCCACAAAGCTAGGGAAAAGTTTGATAAGCTATAGGGCATTACAAATGAGACGTATAAAACTATCATCTCCTTCATGCGGGACCCATTTGGGTTTCAGCTTGTTATCTACGAGGAGATAAATACAGTGGTGCCTAAATGGTGGAGACCTCTTATCTCCGGAGATTCTTTTACCTAGAAGGAACAAGGATTTCTCAATCGACCATTCCTTTGATGTTTGGCCAAAGTTGACAATACATCACTCCCTCCAAATCTTCCAAAGGGTCTCGCCTCTGATGGCATTCCAAAGCCTTGATGAGCAGCCAACCGCCTCACCCAACAACGTCTGTTTGCCAATCGATTTGGTTCGAGAGACGCAAAATCCGTGTCACGTGAAGCCAGATAACCCGGGACTTGGGGCAATCAAAGAAGAGGTGAACAAGGTCTTCGATGCAATGATGGCATAGCTTGCACCATGGAGGCACACCACAAATTTTGTTGGCCCTTGCATTGTGCCAGATACCCTTATGGAAGATTTGCCACATGAGAACGAACTTCTTGATCTCAATAAGGGGGTGCCAAATGGACATGAAAAGTTCCCATCGAAGTTTGGTCCAAGAAAGGCACCACCCCTTGTTAAGAGTGTGATGACCATCTTAGTTTACTTTGAAGTTGGGAATTCCGGATAGTTCCTTACCATTGCTCCATTTGAGGCCCTCTAGGCAAGGAGGATCCTGTCGGCAGAGAAGGCGGGTAGTTGAGTGGTCCTACGCTAAACACTTGTTTTGAAGAAGAGTCCATTCTTCGAGAGAAACTCTATGTCTCGGGTCTAAGTCTTCCAACCTGATCGAATGGCCGGTCTCTTGTTTCCGGAGTTGTTTTCACTATTTGAACCCCTTGTTCCATAGCCGCTTAGTTGTTTGGAGGTTCCATGACTCCACCTCCCTTATGCCGCTGATCGGGAACCAGATGGAGTCATTTTGTCTTATCCGAGCAGCCCACTTCCACTCATCACTAATCCTGATGAATTGTTTGGCTTTGTTCCAACTCTTCCATAAGGAACACACGAGGCTAGAGCCTTTAGGGGACACCGGGTGGGGGGAGAACAAAAGCGTGAGGATCCCAATGTCCTCCCAACCGGGAAGACCAACTAAGGTAAGGTCTTTCAAATTTTTGAAGATCAATTTAGCCCAAGAGGACTCTCTATTGCACCAAGCCTTGATAAACCACTTTGTCGCCAACTTGTCAGCCATACCAGCAATATCCAAAAGACCCAAGACCCCTGAGTCTTTCGAGCTAATACAAGTTTCCCATTTGATTTTGGGAATCCCCCTCCTATTGGGGTCCCCAGTCCACAGGAAGTTTCTACAGATCCTTTCCACTTTGGCCAATTCTTTCTCCTTAGGTCTCCAACACGAGATATAGTAAATAGTCGTAGAAAGCATAAATGTGTTGACAACCATAGCACACCCTGCCCAGTTAGCTTGCATACCTTTCCAATGATTTAGTTTGTTATCTTGTTTGGATAGCACCCAGTTCCACTGTTGATCAATCGAGATGTTGAAGCCCATCGGAATACCGAGGAGACGGAAGACTTGACCACTAGGGATAACTTGACACCCCTGATCAATCAAGAGTTGGGGTGGAGGCCCATGGATTGCTCTGAAAGCAGTTTTGGCATGGTTGATTTTTGAACCTGACGCCGTAGAAAAGGTGTCGAGGCAATTGATTATTTTTTTTTTTTAAATAAAGGAAGTTCGGCCTTAGCCTAATCTCCCGGACTTTAATTAAAATAAAGAAAAAAAGTTACAAGTTAATGGGACTAGTGCCCATGGGACCCCCCAAATCCCACAATGCAGGGGAGGAGCATGGCAAGCTACAGGGCATTACAAATGAGGCGGATAACATTACCATCACCCTCATGTGGGAACCATTTGGGTTTCAACTTGTTGTTTTCGAGGAGATAAATACGGTGATGTCTAAACGGTGGCGATCTCTTGACTCGGGAGATTCTTTTACCAAGGAGAAACAAGGAATTCTCGATCGACCATTCCTTAGGAGTTTGGCCAAAATTGACGGCACAGCGCTCGCGCTAGATCTTCCAGAGAGCCTCACCTCTGATGGCATTCCACAATCTCGATGAGCATCCGATCGCCTCACCCAACATCACTTGTTGCCAGTTGATTTGACTCGTGAGTCTCAAAACCCGGGACACGTGATGCCAGATAACACGGGACTTGGGGCAGTCGAAGAACAGGTGAGCTAAATCTTCGATGCACCGATGGCAACGCTTGCACCATGGCGGCACACCACAGATTTTGTTAGCCCTTGCATTGGTCCAGATTCCTTTATGCAAGATCTGCCACATGAGAACGGACTTTTTGACCTCAATTAGGGGGTGCCACAAAGACATGAATTTTAGCTCCCACCGAAGTTTGGTCCATGCAAGGCACCATCTCTTGTTAAGGGTGTGGTGAACATCCAAATCCCCTTTGAAGTTCGGGATTGTGGAAAGCTTCTTACCATTGCTCCTTTTGAGGCCCTCCGAGCAAGGAAGATCCTGACCGCAGAGAAGGCGGGTAGTTGAGCGGTCCCAGGCTAAACACCTGCTTTGAAGAAGAGTCCATTCCTCAAAGGTAACGCTAAGTCTCGGATCCAATTCTTCGAACCTAATCCACTGGCTGGTCTCTTGTTTCCAAAGCTGTTTCCACTGTTTGAACCCCTTGTTCCATAACCGCCTTGCAGTTTGGAGGTTCCAAGACTCCACTCCCCGAATGCCACTGATCGGGAACCAAATAGAGTCATTTTGTCTTATGCCAGCCGCCCACTTCCAATCATCACTGATTCTGATGAACTGTTTGGCCTTGTTCCAATTCTTCCATAAGGAACACACTAGGCTAGATCCTTTAGGGAAGACCGGATGGGGGGAGAACAAAAGCGTGAGAATCCCTATGTCCTTCCAACCAGGGAGGCCAACAAAGGTAAGGTCTTCCGTGTTTCTGAAGATCAATTTAGCCCAAGAGGACTCCCTATTGCTCCAGGCCTTGATAAGCCATTTTGCCGCCAGCTTGTCAGCCAACCCAGCAATATCCAAAATTCCCAAGCCCCCTAAGTCTTTAGGGCTAATGCAAGTTTCCCACTTGATTTTGGGAATCCCCCTTCTGTTGGGGTCCCCAGTCCAAAGGAAGTTCCTGCAGATTCTTTCTACTTTGGCCAAGTCTTTCTCCTTAGGTCTCCAACACGAGATAAAGTAAATAATTGTAGACAACATAAAAGTGTTAATAACCATAGCACGTCCCGCCAGGTTGACTATTGTAGACAACATAAAAGTGTTAATAACCATAATTGTAGACAACATAAAAGTGTTAATAACCATAGCACGTCCTGCCAGGCAATTGATTATTGATCACGAGTCGCCATCGTCGCGTTACTTTGCCAGTACTTTTAAGCATCTCCATATGGACGAAGAAGTATATACGTCATGACTGTTACTCCAGCCAAGCCATAATTTCATCTCTCACTCTCTCGCAATTCACGCTCCCTTTTCTATGTCGAAACCAAGGTCCACAAATCATATTGGACTACACAATGCACACGCAAAATATCAAATCTACTTTTCGCAATTTTTTTAAAATTTCATAGTCTACGCTTATTCCATTGCAGTATTCTAATATTTAAAGACTTACAAACAAAAAACAATAAGAACAGAGTTTCAAATGATGTTTTTCTGCCATGGGGACATATATTTCACCCCATTTCATATCTTTGTGCTCCTTTTCGTTACAAAAAGCTTTACAGACTTACTTAACTCTTAGTTTATGTTTTTTCAATCCTCGAAATTTCGTCAACATCGTATTTTTTCACTACTTTGAAACTTCCTCTATGTCCTGTGCGCTGATAATTGCACATCGTACTTTCCATTTTGCATATGCAATTGCAAATACATACACATGCACGCACACACACACACACACATATATATATATATATATATATATATATATATATATATATATATATATATATATATATATATTTAATAATATATATATATAGAGAGAGAGATTGAGATCTCCTAGGAGTCAAATGAATCTGTACGAAGGAGAAAAATGCGATCCTGCTTCGTCATAGACCTTCATAGACCTTCATTGGGGAAGTTGGTTCCAATGAAATGATATGCAATGCGGGGGTCCATGAGTTTAAAGGATGTTGAAAGTCTGAGAACAGCTTCAATGTGCGCTCTATGGTCCGCAAGTGATCAGGTTAATAGACGTGGAAGAATCGCAAGTTGTTTGAACGTGACATCTATTAAATGATGTACCCTGACATGAAAGCATGCTTTTAATTTATTCAGCATTGCCAACAACCTTATGTCATACGCTTTGTCGAAGTCGATCTTAATGAATACTAGATCTTGAGCAGACTCCTCAACAAAAGCAAGGCCTTCCCAAATATCGACAATTGCTTCAAGTATAGATCTACCTTTGATAAAACCTTTCTGCTCCTCACACAGCCATGACTTTAAATGACAAGAGATTCTGTTGGCAATAACTTTTTCTATTATCTTGTATCCTGTTTGGAGCATGGTAATCGGATGCCAGTTTTCAATTTTGTTCTTATCTCCCTTTTCTGGATTAACTTGATGACGCCATTATTAAGACACTCAGGGAGGGCACCGAATGAGAGAGCCTCTTGCCACATGAGACGTAGCGGGGTGGCCACCTCATGTTTGAAGGACTTGAAAAACTCATTGGTGAGGCCATCCGGACTTGGACTTTTCCCGTTGGGAAGGGCATTAATAACCTCGATAATTTTATTCTCAGAGATGTTAGCATCCAGCAAAGCAATCAAGTTATGTCGGATTCTAGTTTGAGCAACCCTTGAGATGGTTGCCATGGAGTCGTGCTTAAGGGGGGAAGGAGGAGTCGAGACCCCGAGAAGATTGGTAAAGTGCTCGACGATGATAGATCTATTCTCCACTTCCGTGCAGCATTCGGTTCCATTGTTATCGACCAATAGGGGGATGGATTCCCTAGCTTGTCTCCTTTTGAGGATGTTACACATCTCTTTCGATGGTTTGTCCGCCTTCCCCACCCATCAGTCTTTGAAGAAAATTTGAAGATTTTTCTTGGAACCTCCTTCTCTAATCTTAGTCTTCCCCTGATTTTCAAAAGACCTTGTTGGCAATGTAACTTACCTTTGTTCACCTCTTCTTCTAGCCGTGAGAGCCTCCGGTACACCGTTTCTCTTCTTTTTTTTTGGATATGTCTTATAGCCTTTTGAGTCCTGATTAGAATTTTTCGGGTCCTTTCCACCGCACTTCTCCAACACTTAGCCGATTCATTACAGTAAGCAAAGGCATCCGCCCACACCTCAGAAATTTCTTGGTGGATAGAGGGGAGGGAAAACGATGTCTGACAAGCATGAAACCAAGGGGCTTTCTAGAACATGGGAATCAGTTTGAAAGACAGAGTAATCGGGTAGTGGTCCGAGATAGTCAGTTCCATGTGTTGGGAAAACGAAGGAATACCCCACTGAAGGATGGTGTTCTGATCGATGTAACATCTATCAAGTCTTGCTTTTGTCAAAGAGTCCCCCAATTGGAGATTTGACCAGGAGAACCCCTTCATGTCTTTCACCTCAACCAGGTCGAGATGGAGCTTGATTTTATCCCATATCTCTTTCTCCTGAGTGTCAATAATTTTTCCTTTGTTGTTCCATCGGTCCTCAGAAAACTCAACCATGTTGAAGTCCCCACAAATCAGAACATTATGTGAAACGTAGTCGAGGGAAGTCCAAGTATCCATTCTATCTGCTTCTCCATTAGGGGCATAAATTGAGACCATAGTGAACTGGAAAGGGAACCCGATAGAGGCAGAAATCCAACGATGATTCCGACCTTCAAGAGTCGAGGTCACATTGCTAGACAAGGAGTGACTAATACCGATAGAAGCACCCCCCGTTCCCCTAGGGTGAGAAGTGGAGAACCAAAGATGGGTCGGAGAAATGCATTTAAGCCGTTTTTGGAGATCCTCTCCGTCGATTTTAATCTCTTGTAAGCAAATAAAGTCAGGGCTGAAGCACTTGTCTTTGAACCACTGGCCAAGAATCGCAACTCTTGACGGGTCAGACAGACCCCTGACATTTAGTGATGTGAATTTCATTAATGATGGTTGCCCTCTTTGAGGGGAGGGACCCGATCTTTTTTCTTCTTGTGGTCTTCTTTTTTCCTCCCAACTTCTTGACTTAGGATCCTACTCTTGAGGGGGCTCTTCCAAGGCATGCCCGAAGGTTGTTTTCCTTTAAGCTTTGACTTTTGTTGCGGTAAACTTGGAAAGCATACCGGAAGGGTATGACCAAGAGAGGAGCTTTCGCTGTCTAGGTTGTCTTCATTTCTAGTAGTGAAGCCTTCCTCTTTACTCATGGTGTAACCTTCTTGGATGTCTTCTTTGCTGGTAGAGCACCCAAGGGTATTATCATTGGGGTCTTCTTCAAAGTGGTTGTCCCCTGGGAAGTCGACCTCATTAATCTCTTTTTCTAGGTTACAATATATGTTATTCGACGGGGCAATTGTCGTAGCGTTCCTTGCTGTTGATCTTCGAGGGCTAACTTTCCTCCTGCGTCTTACTTCAGTGAATCCTTCTGAATCTGTCTCAGCAACGTGAGTTCCCTCTTCTTCCTCCATCGGAGGGGGATGACTCCGAGTGTCATCTTGAGGGAAAGCATCCAGGGTCCCATCTGGTTTAAGCTTGTTTTTATTGGTACTTTTCTTCAGGGGGTAGTCTTTGATCCTATGACCTTGATGCCCGCACCGAAAACACGCATTTGGCAAATCCTTGTAAGTAACCTCTTGTGTCCAGGTCTTACCATCTCCATAGTTTATGGAGATTTTCGAGGGAAGGACCTGGTTCAGGTATGTTTCAACGCAGATCTGTGGATGCCATCTTGCATTGAAAGAATGTTGAGCACCATCGTAGATTAACCCCCCAACATCCTGTCTTGAAGCCATAGGGCGACCGATCGGTGAGACAATTTCACGAAGAAATCCATACAGGAAGAAAGGCAGATTGGGAAGCTCCACCCAAAGGGGGTACCGAAGAGGCTTTGATCTGTTCAGGACAAAGTCTGGGGTCCACTTAAAAAGGCAAAGGGTGGACCGGCCCAGTTGCCAGGAGCCGGCTTGCAGGGCTTGGAAAGCCATCTTTTCGTTCTCAAATACTAGAAGCAGGTGATTCGCCGACAGGAATTGACATTTGGACACAATTAGGCAGTGCAGGAACCACTCCTTGCAAAGCCAAGTTCTCACACTTTCAAGAGGGGGCCTAGGGCCAAACAGTTGACCGATCAGGTAAATTTTCATCAGTTCTTCTTGCTTTGCCACCACAGACTCCTTGCATAAAGAGTCCACTGGGGGCGTGGCATCCGTTGGAGCGGAATCCAACTCAAGGGGGTACACGGACTGAGGGGGAGCCATATTGTTCATGACAAACGACTTAATGACCAAAATCCCCCCCCCCCAAAACCACTTTGAAGCGTGAATGCAAGCGAGAAAAGCCTTCAAAAACACCGACATGACAGGCACCAAGAGAAAATATTTTGATATTTAAACGATGAAAAAAACTGGAACGAACTTGAAAAGGAAGATTTGAAGACCCTTGCATTCTCAGACCTACTCATTGTTCCCACGATTTTAAGATTTCTGTTTGCTGGAGGAGAATAGACCAATAACTATTTTCCACTTTCCTTGAATAAGCCACGAGCGCCTCACATTAAAGCAAAGCTCTATTTTTCTGTTCTATCTTTTCTTCTTTGGAAAGTTTTATCTCTTGCTCCTCGCCCGTCAATAGAAACACTAATTAAAGCAATCACTTTTTAAATTTTTATTTTTATTTTTTTTTTTAGGGTACAAGGAAATTGGAAATCATACGGAAATTGAAATACACACTCACACACCCAACCTCTTAAGGTAGAGACATCCTTCATGATTGACTCATGGATATGTCCGGCCAGGACTTGAACTCAGGACATCCTCCTGCAGCTTCAAGGCGTCAGCCACTAGGCTACGCGGCCAAGGACATCACTTTTTAAATTTTAAGGTCAAACAATAAAAGCTTCCATGAGCGCCGGCCAGCTTTCTTCAGGCGAGCCGCGACACTCGAAATAACTCTAAAAATTCTATGGTCAAACACGATAAATCAGAGATCACCGGGTAAAAGACCACTTGACGGGCACACAAATTAAGTCGCGCTATCGCTTTTAGAAAAGGACAAACGACAGGTTCTATCCCACGATAGATAGATACGTATCGCGACAGACGGAGGGTGTCCGACTCTCGAGGCCGACAGAGTATCGCACGATAGACAAAGGTGTATCGCGATTCGCGACAGACGGGGGTTCTATCGCGACAGACGGGGGGTTGTCCAAGGCCGAGAGAGTATCGCACGATAGACAAAGGCGTATCGCGACAGACTGGAGGGTATATCGCGACAAACGAGGAAGGTAGGTGTCCGAGCTCTGCATCAGCGCCCTGCGAAGGAGTGGATCTACTTCTAGAGAAAAGCCAAACATGGCACCCTTACGACACCATCCCAAGGGATGCAATTGGACGTTGCTGCTGCTGGACGTTGCCGGTGCTGACAGAGATTGCTGAGAATGCTGCTAGGCATTGATTCTGCTTACGGAGCTCCCTGCTGCTGATGGGTCGTCGTCGCCGTCGTCATCCTTTCAAGCCTATGTACGTCGCCAGTTATCTGACAGAGCTTCCTGTTATGAGGAGGTCCAAGCTGCGCCTTCTTTGTGTGGACTTTTTTTTTTAAATAAAGGAAGTTCGGCCTTACCCTAATCTCCCGGACTTTAATAATAATAAAGAGAAAAAGTTACAAGTGAATGGGACTAGTGCCCATGGGACCCCCCAAATCCCACAATGCAGGGGAGGAGTATGGCAAGCTACAGGGCATTACAAATGAGGCGGATAAAATTATCATCACCCTCATGTGGGACCCATTTGGGTTTCAACTTGTTGTTTCGCTCTGTCGGTGTAAAAAAGCAGTTCAGATTACTTGAAGCCCACACTGTTCGTTCTATGCAAACCAGTCACCATACTCCTTTTGCCAGACAAACATGTGATGTAGCATTACGCAACTATGAGTTGTTGCTTCTGTAGACTTCTTTGGTGAGCATTGATTATGTGGGCCAAACGCTTGGCGTTCGTCAAGTAATGCCGAAACTACTGCGTTGAGCCTTTCTTTTTTTTTTAAATAAAATGAAGTTTTTTTTTTAATAAAAGGAAGTTCGGTCTTAGCCTAATCTTCCAGACTTTAATTAAAATAAAGATAAAAAGTTACAAGTGAATGGGACTAGTGCCCATGGGACCCCCCAAATCCCACAATGCAGGGGAGGAGTATGGCAAGCTAGAGGGCATTACAAATGAGGCGGATAAATTTATCATCACCCTCATGTGGGACCCATTTGGGTTTCAACTTGTTGTTCTCGAGGAGATAAATACAGTGATGTCTAAATGGTGGAGATCTCTTATCTCGGGAGATTCTTTTACCTAGGAGAAACAAGGATTTCTCGATCGACCACTCCTTAGGAGTTTGGCCAAAATTGACAGCACATAAATAAAATGAAGTTCGGCCTTAGTATAATTTCCCGGACTTTAATTAAAATAAAGAGAAAAAGTTACAAGTGAATGGGACTAGTGCCATGGGACCCTCCAAATCCCACCATGCAGGGGAGGAGTATGGCAAGCTAGAGGGCATTACAAATGAGGCCGATAAATTTATCATCACCCTAATATGGGACCCATTTGGGTTTCAACTTGTTGTTTTCGAGGAGATAAATACAATGATGTCTAAACGGTGGAGATCTCTTATCTCGGGAGATTCTTTTACCTAGGAGAAACAAGGATTTCTCGATCGTTCATTCCTTAGGAGTTTGGCCAAAATTGATAGCGCATCGCTCCCTCCAAATCTTCCAGAGAGTCTCCCCTCTGATGGAATACCACAGCCTTGATGAGTAGCCGACCGCCTCACCCAACATCACCTGCTGCCAATTGATTTGGTTCGTGAGTCTCAATACTCGGGTCAAGTGATGCCAGACAACACGAGACTTGGGGCAATCGAAGAACAGGTGAGCTAAATCGATGCACCGATGGCAACGCTTGCACCATGGCGGCACACCACAGATTTTGTTAGCCCTTGCATTGGACCAGATACCTTTATGCAAGATTTGCCACATGAGAACGGACTTTTTGACCTCAATTAGGGGGTGCCAAATAGACATGAATTTGAGTTCCCACCGAAGTTTGGTCCAAGAAAAGCACCATCTCTTGTTAAGAGTGTGGTGAACATCTAAATCCTCTTTGAAGTTGGGGGTTTTGGATAGCTTCTCGCCATTGCTCCATTTGAGGCCCTCCAGGCAAGGAAGATCCTGATCGCAGAGAAGGCGAGAAGTTGAGCGGTCCCATGCTAAACACCTGCTTTGAAGAAGATTCCATTCCTCAAAGGTAACTCTAAGTCTCGGATCCAATTCTTCGAACCTAATCCACTGGCTGGTCTCTTGTTTCCAAAGTTGTTTCCATTGTTTGAACCCCTTGTTCCACAACTGCTTTGCAGTTTGGAGGTTCCAAGACTCCACCCCCCTAATGCCACTGATCGGGAACCAAATAGAGTCATTTTGTCTTATCCCAGCCGCCCACTTCCACTCATCACTGATTCTGATGAATTATTTGCCCTTGTTCCAATTCTTCCATAAGGAACACACGAGGCTAGAGCCTTTAGGGGACACCGGGTGGGGGGAGAACAAAAGCGTGAGAATCCCTATGTCCTTCCAACCAGGAAGGCCAACTAAGGTAAGGTCTTCCGTGTTTCTGAAGATCAATTTAGGCCAAGAGGTCTCCCTATTGCTCCAAGCCTTGATAAGCCACTTCGCGCCAGTTTGTCAGCCAACCCAACAATATCCTAAATTCCCAAGCCCCCTGAGTCTTTAGGGCTAGTGCAAGTTTCCCATTTGATTTTGGGAATCCCCCTCCTGTTAGGGTCCCCAGTCCAAAGGAAGTTTTTGCAGATTCTTTCCACATTGGCCAAGTCTTTCTCCTTAGGTCTTCAACATGAGATAAAGTAAATAATTGTAGTCAGCTCTTTACTTGAAGTGAAGTGGGTCGCATTCTGTTTGATTATTGATCACGAGCCGCCATCATCGTGTTACTTTGCCAGTACTTTTAAGCATCTCCATATGGACGAAGAAGTATATTCGTCATGACTGTTACTCCAGCCAAGCCATAATTTCATCTCTCTATGCATGACTGCACATTAGAATGGGATACAGATGCATGACTGCACATTAGAATGGGATACAGGGGCATCTCTCACTCTCTCGCAATTCACGCTCCCTTTTTTCTATGTCGAAACCAAGGTCCACAAATCATATTGGACTACACAATGCACACGCAAAATATCAAATTTACTTTTCGACATTTTTTTTAAATTTCATAGCCTACGCTTATTCCATTGCAGTATTCTAATATTTAAAGACTTACAAACAAAATACAATAAGAAGAGAGTTTCAAATGATGTTTTTCTGCCATGGGGACATAAATTTCACCCCATTTCATATCTTTGTACTCCTTTTCGTTACAAAAAACTTTACTCTTACTTAACTCTTAGTTTATGATTCATTAGACAAAGCAAATTTAGCCTATAAACCTGTGTTCCTTTTCATGGTGTCCAATTGCATTTGAATTTGTTGATCGTGCATTACAAAAGTCATCACATTAGATCAACTGAGAAAGCTCATCGGTTCTGAGAAGCAACATATACGAAGACGACAGTGGTCTGCCAGTTCAAGCGCTTGGGGACCTTAATTCTTCCTTCTGTGGTTTGCTTTCCTTCCCATAACTCCATGGAAGCTATCAATCACACTCCCACTGGTTTCAACAACATCCCTATGTCCTTAGTTGGCCACCCTGGTTGGAAGGACATAGGGATTCTCACGCTTTTGTTCTCCCCCCACCTGGTCTTCCCTAAAGGCTCTAGCCTCGTGTGTTCCTTATGGAAGAATTGGAACAAGGCCAAACAGTTCATCAGAATCAGTGATGAGTGGAAGTGGGCAGCTGGCATAAGACAAAATGACTCTATTTGGTTCCCGATCAGCGGCATTCGGGGGGTGGAGTCTTGGAACCTCCAAACTGCAAGGCGGTTATGGAACAAGGGGTTCAAACAGTGGAAACAACTCTGGAAACAAGAGACCAGCCAGTGGATTAGGTTCGAAGAATTGGATCCAAGACTTAGAGTTACCTTTGAGGAATGGACTTTTCTTCAAAGCAGGTGTTTAGCGTGAGACCGCTCAACTACCCGCCTTCTCTGCGGTCAAGATCTTCCTTGCTTGGAGGGCCTCAAATGGAGCAATGGTAAGAAGATATCCAGAATCCCCAACTTCAAAGAGGATTTAGATGTTCACCACACCCTTAACAAGAGATGGTGCCTCTCTTGGACCAAACTTCGGTGGAAGCTAAAATTCATGTCTATTTGGCACCCCCTAATTGAGGTCAAAAAGTCCGTTCTCATGTGGCAGATCTTGCATAAAGGTATCTGGACCAATGCAAGGGCTAACAAAATCTGTGGTGTGCCGCCATGGTGCAAGCATTGCCATCGGTGCATCGAAGATTTAGCTCACCTGTTCTTCGACTGCCCCAAGTCCCGTGTTATCTGGCATCACGTGACCCGAGTATTGAGACTCACGAACCAAATCAACTGGCAACAAGTGATGTTGGGTGAGGCGATCGGTTGTTCATCGAGGCTGTGGAATGCCATCAGAGGTGAGACTCTCTGGAAGATTTGGAGGGAGCGATGTGCTGTCAATTTTGGCCAAACTCCTAAGGAATGGTCGATCGAGAAATCCCTGTTTCTCCTAGGTAAAAGAATCTCCCGAGTCAAGATATCGCCACCATTTAGACATCAATGTCCTCGAAAACAACAAGTTGAAACCCAAATCGATCCCACATGAGGGTGATGATAATTTTATCCACCTCATCTGTAATGCCCTGTAGCTTGCCATACTCCTCCCCTGCATTGTGGGATTTGGGGGGTCCCATGGGCACTAGTCCCATTCACTTGCAACTTTTTTTCTTTATTATAATTAAAGTCCGGGAGATTAAGCTAAGGCCGAACTTCCTTTATTAAAAAAAAAAAACACCGCAGTCTGAGAGAAGGCGAAGAAAGCTCTGTAAGGATAGTGTTACGAGTTTAGATCCAGGAACAAGGAGATTAAAGGGAGATTTATTCTTGATGCTATTATCTCTATTTGGGAAGGGATGGATTATGCTAAGGATAATAACATTGACACTTTTTTTTTCAAAATTGATTTTGACAAGGCCTATGATAGGATTGAGTGGGATTTTATTCTTCAATCTCTTCATGATATTGGTGCGGGAAAAAAATTTATTAAGTACACAAGTATTTTGTTTGGTAATGCTCATTCCAATGTTGCCATGAATGGGCACCTGTCTTCCCCTTTTAAGCTGTGTAGATCTATAAGACAAGGTTGTCCCTTAGCCCCATTACTGTTTGCCATTACTAGTGATGCTCTTGGTTGGCTTGTTAAAGATTGTATTAATCAAGGTCTTATAAAAGGTTTAGAAATTCCTCAAGCTGCTGACATGCTTTGCTTGCAGATGTTTGCTGATGATACTAACCTTGTGATGGAAGCTGATCCCATGTCTGCTAACACTTTTTTAAATTGTCTTAAAACCTTTTGTCTGGCTAGTGGTTCTGTTGTTAATCATCACAAAACTGGTTTTTTTGCTTCTAATGACTCTGTTCTAGATTCTGTGCTTATGGCAGGGTGTGACATCATTAAAAAAGGTACTGTTTTCATATTATTGGGTATCCCTATGGGATTTGAAATTACTTTTCAGCAGAGATGGGACTGGGTCATGGATAAATTTAGATTGAAGATTTTTAAATGGATGGATATGCAGGCCAACATCTCCCAAAGAGTTTTTGTGTTGAAGCATTATATTCTCCCTGGTCTAACTTATTTCCTTTCTTGTTGGCAGCCTACCAAGAAGCAACTGGCCCAAGTCATTGCTCTGTCGAGGAGGTTCTTATGGGGTAGCTCCAAAATTCCAAAAGTAGCTTGGAAGATTTGCTGTATGAAGAAGTCTGACGGTGGCCTTGGCCTTTTTTGCCCCTCAAGGATGGCTACTCAAATGGCTGCTAAATGGATTCTAAGGGCTGTCTCTTCTATTGACTTTTGGGCCTGCCTGATTAAAAGAAATATCAAATTCTTCTGCTTGAGTAGCAATAAGAGTTGGTGTGATTTTTCTCTTTGGGATATTGTGTAGAAATATCAAATTCTTCTGCTTGAGTAGCAATAAGAGTTGGTGTGATTTTTCTCTTTGGGATATTGTGTCTTCCCCTGGCATATTCATCCCCAAAGGGAGTCAGTTGGTTTGTAACTTCTGGAGAGCTTTGATGTCTATCAAGGAAGGATACAAGCTTCCCATCTGGTTTGCCAAGAATTACTCCTTTGTTTTGCAGGATTCTTTATGGGTTGGTTGGTTTACTAATTATAGGGATGCCTCCCTTCCTATAAGGTGGCATAAATGTAAAAATTATGGTTTCAATGAATGGGAGGATCTGTTGAGAAATGGTCAAGTGATTGAGGATAGTCATATTTTGAATGCTAACAACTTGTCTGTGGCCTGCAAACAGATAATCAAAGAAAAGAAGATGCAGATGCTGAGTATGAGTGCAGAAAATCTTTGGGACAAATCTATAGCTTTGTCTGAGGTAGCTCAGGACATGTACTCTTGCTACAAGTCTTCCTACACCAGCATCATTAGCACATGTGGGAGATTGAATAATAAGTGGGACCTGTCTTGGAATTATCATCAATGGAGGTACAGATTTCAAAGCATCTGGGCTTACCCTATGGCTAACAAACATTCCTGTCTCCTGTGGCTGATCCTGCACAAAGGAGTCTGGACTGGGAGCAGAGCTAGAAAGTATAATATTGATGCAGGATTGTGTAAAGCTTGTGGCAAGGTTGAAGATTTGGAACACTTGTTTATTAAGTGTAAAGACAGTATGGCCTACTGGAAAATCATACATTTCTACTGCGAGACTGCTGGAATCAATTCCCTGGGAATCAAGGAGCTGCTTATTGGGGAAACTTACAGGATGGACATTGCCTTGTGGCAGATTGTGAGGGCTCATATCCTTTGGTTCGTGTGGAAAAGCAGAAACAGCAAGCTTTTTGACAGAAATGGAAAAAGTTTTCTTTTCTCCTGCCTTGTTGGAATTAGGAGAGTTCTCTACATGTGCAGCAATATTCCCCTCAATGAGAAATTGATAGATAAGAACCCCTTGTATATTGTCAAGAAGTACCCTTTTAGTTCATGGAAGAACAAATTACTCCAGATTCACTCTAGGGACAGAAACAATATGATCAGTTTCTTTAACTGGTATATTAGGAACTGTTTGATATGTATTTTGGCTTGGGTTCTCTTGGCCCATTGCCTTTGTTCCTGACCTTCTTTGTTGTTCTCCTCCCAGGCAATTTGTGGGAGTGTCTCTTGTATTTTCTTTTCCTGCATTAATATTATACTTTGTGTTTGTGCTCAAAAAAAAAAACAAGGAGACGAAGCGCAGCAAGGTGTCCATGCCATGCATTGTCGTCAATGTTACTGAATGCAATAACATTATGGCATTGTCGTCAATGTTACTGAATGGAATAACATGCTTACTCCATCATAACTAATGATCCTTCGGAGGGAATCAGAAAACCATCGCAAGGGTGCAGTTTACGAGCATTAGCTGTGCTCCACTCTACTCTATTGGTGGACCTTCACCTGTGTGGCCCGGCTCCCATCGCGTGAGTCTCGGAGTCATCCCATCGCGACTATGACCTTTGCCTCATCGCGAGGGTGTCTAACGGCCCATCACGACGGTGTGGCTCATGCCCATCATCATTGTGATCTGATTCAAAAAAAGTGCTCACACGCCTGGGGCACGTTTCTCGAGGGCGCGCCCGGACCGTCGCGACCTTGCTCTCTGCATCGCTTTCTGACGCACCGCCAGTGGGTACCAACCTGCACCAAAGTTCTTTTACACACCGGCGGGCTGAATTCTTGGGTTTGCGCTGCGAGGCTGGTCAGTGGACAGATTTCTACTACCTCCCATCACGACTGTCCGGTTCCTTGCCACTTGGCGCGATCACGTGTGGGACTTTGGCCCTTGGCTCCAAGGGGACTCGACCTTCTATTCACAAAAATTAAAAGATGTTTGCGGTGCCCCTTCTTTACCATCGCGATGATGATGCTCCCTTTTGGAGGTTGTCTGGGCTTCCAGACTCATGGGAGTTAGCACCAAGGGTCAGCTTCCCGAGCAACGCCCGTGAAGGCTCTCTTTTCTCTTCGATTTAAAGCAATTGGTTTTATAAGAAATGGTTTTCAAGTGAATGGTAATCTTATCTCTCAAGCCTTGGCCAATAGGCATCGTCTAAGTTTAGAGCTTCTATTGTAAAGAGGGTTTCCACAGGCAACCTCCAGGCAGCCCTTCGCCTTCGTTCTAGAGGATTCTTAAAAAGGTTTTTCTTTAAAATCTTAAAAGTGGCCCATTGGAAGTTGGATTTCGTTGGCATTAAATTCTAAAAAGTGACTCTCGCTTATGTTTAATCGAAAGAGAGAGATGCGCTAATTCATCCTTTTGAGTAGCCTTCGATCGTCTTTGCCCCAATGTCGACCCTTCTTCCCTCGTTGGTCCTAAACAATGTGGCTGCCCCCCAATCACAGTGCCCCCTTGAAGTGGGCTCCGGCCCATCGAACATCGCCCCTCTGGTGGTTTCTTTATGCAAGGAGTCAGTGGCGGCAAAGCAAGAAGAATTGATGAAAACTTGTCTAATCGGTCAAGTCTTTGGCCCTAGATCCCCTCTAGAAAATGTGAGATCTTGGCTGCGTAAGGAGTGGTTCCCGCGTGGTCTAATTGTGTGCAAATGTCAATTCCTGCCGGCGAATCACGTGCTTCTAGTGTTTGAGAATGAAGAGATGGCATTCCAAGCCCTGCAAGCCGGTTCTTGGCAAGTGGGCCGGTCCACCTTACGCCTATTCAAGTGGACCCCAGACTTTGTTCCGAACAAATCAAAGACTCTTCGTTACCCGCTTTGGGTGGAGCTTCCCAACTTGCCGTATTTCTTGTACGAATTTCTTCGAGAAATCATGTCACCGATCGATCGTTCTATGGCCTCAAGAGAGGATGTTGGGGGGTTAATCTACGATGGTGTGCAATACTCCTTCAATGCACGTAGGCACCGGCAAATTTGCGTTGAAGCAGACTTGAACCAGGTCCTCCCCTCGAAGATCTCCATAAATTATGGTGATGGAAAGAATTGGGTGCAAGAGATTACCTACAAGATTTTGCCCAATGCATGCTTCCATTGTGGGCACCAAGGTCATAGGATCAAGGATTGCCCCCTGAAGCAAAATTCCAATAAAAACAAGCTTAAACCAGATGGGGCCTTGGATCACTTAGCTCAAGCTGGCACTCGGTGGCTTCCCCCTCCGATGGAGGAAGAAACGGGCACTCGTGTTGCAGAGACGGACTCAGAAGGATTCACCGAAGTAAGACGTAGGAGGAAAGTCAGCCCTCGAAGATCTTTAGTAAGAAACATTACCACCATTGCTCCTTTGAATAACATGTACTGCAGCTTAGAAAAGGAGATTAATGAGGTCGACCTCCCAGGGGATAACCTTGACGAAGAAGATCCGGTAGACATTGCCATTGGATGCTCTACCAACAAAGAAGACAACCAAGAAGGCTACACCACCAGTAAAGAGGATGGTTTCACTACTAGCAATGAAGACAACCTAGACAGTGAAAGCTCCTCTCTTGGCCCTATTCTTCTGAGTTGCTTGCCAAGCTTACCTCAACTGAAGTCAAAGCTTAAAGGTAAACACCCGTCAAGCATGCCTTGGAAGAGCCCCCTCAAGAGTAGGATCCTAAATCAAGAAGCGGGGAGGAAAAAAGAAGATCAAAAGAAGAAAAAAGTTTGGGCCCCTCCCCTCAAAGAGGGCAACCATGGCAATAATGAAAATCACTTCGCTAAACATCGAGGGTTTGTCGGACCCTTCAAGAGCGGCCATTCTTGGTCAATGGTTCAAAGACAAGTGCCTCAACTCTGACTTTATCTGCTTACAAGAGATTAAAATCAACGCAGAGGATCTCCAGAAACGGCTTAAACGCATTTCTCCGAACCACCATTGGCTCTCCACTTCGCACCCTAGGGGGGCGAGGGGTGCTGCCATCCGTATTAGTCACTCTTGGTCCGGTAGATTGACAGCGACTTGTGAAGATCGGAATCATCGGTGGATTGTTGCCTCTATCGGGCCACCTAATCAATTCACTGTGGTCTCAATGTATGCCCCTAATGGTGAGACAGACAAAATCGACACTTGGACTTCCCTCGACTCCCTTTCTCACAATGTTTTGCTCTGCGGGGACTTCAACATGGTTGAATTTCCTGAGGACCGTTGGAATAACAAGGGGAAAATTATTGACGGTCAGGAGAAAGAGATATGGGATAAAATCAAGTTCCATCTCGACCTGGTTGAGGCGAAAGACTTGAAGGGGTTCTCCTGGTCTAACCTCCAGTTGGGGGACTCTCTGAGGAAAGCTAGACTTGATAGATATTACATCGACCAAAACACCATCCTCTAGTGGGATATTCCTTCGATTTCCCAACACATGGACGTGACTATCTCGCACGATTACCCGATTACTCTTTCCTCCAAACCGATTCCCATGCTCCGAAAAGCTCCTTGGTTTCAAGCTTGCCAGACGTCATTTTCCCTCCCCTCTGTCCACCAAGAAATTTCCATAGTTTGGGCGGAGGCTTTTGCCCACTGTAATGATCCAGCTAAGTGCTGAAGAAGTGCGATGGAAAGAACTAGACAAATTTTGATCAGGACGCATAAGGCCCTAAGAGATATCCGAAATAAAAGGAGAGAAAAGGTGTATCAGAGGCTCTCACGTCTTGAAGAAGAAGTGAACAAAGGTAACTTGCAATGCCAGCAAGGGCTTCTGAAAATTAGGGGAAGACTGAGACTCGAGGAAGAGGTTCAAAGGAAAAATCAACAAATTTTTTTCAAAGATTGGTGGGCGGGGAAGGCTGACAAACCTTCGAAAGAGATGTGTAACGTCCTTAAAAGAAAACAAGCTAGGGAAGCCATCCCCTTCTTGGTCGACAACAATGGGATCGAATGCAGCACGGAAGTAGAGAATAGATCTATCATCGTCGAGCACTTCACCCATCTTGTTGGGGTCTCGACTCCTCTTTTCCCGCACAAACGTGATTGCATGGCATCCATCTCAAGGGTTGCTCAACCTAGAATCCCTCCTAACATGATTTCTCTGTTGGATGCTAACATTTCAAAGAACGAAATTATCGAGGTTATTGATTCTCTCCCCAATGGGAAGAGCCCGGGCCCAGATGGACTCGCCAATGAGTTTTTCAAGTCCTTTAAGCATGTGGTGACCACCCCGCTGTGTCTTGTGTGGCAAGAGGCTCTCTCCTTCGGTGCCCTCCCTGAGTGTCTTAATAATGGTATCATCAAATTAATTCACAAAAGGGGTGATAAGAACAAAATTGAAAACTGGCGGCCGATTACCATGCTTCAAACTAGGTACAAGATAATCGCCAAAGTAATCCCCAATGAAATCTCGTGTCATTTAAATTCATGGCTTTATGAGGACCAGAAGGGTTTTATCAAAGGTAGATCTATACTTGAAGCAATTGTCGATATTTGGGAAGGCCTTGCTTTTGTTGAGGAGTCTACTTAAGATCGACTTCGACAAAGCATATGACAGATTGAAATGGGACTTTATTCTTCAATCTGTGAAAGATCTTGGATGCAGCCAAAAGTTCACGAAGATGGTTTCCACTCTACTCTGAAATGCCTCAACAAGAATAAACATCAACGATAAGCTCCCTGAACCCATACGTTTAAAAAGATCTATCAGGCAAGGTTGCCCACTGGCTCCATTACTCTTCACTATCACCTCGGATGGCCTCAGTCTCCTATTTAAGCATGAGTTGGATGTTGGAAATCTCAAAGGTCTCTCCCTACCCCTTGGTGAGGACCAGATGATTGGTAGACTCTTTGCTGAGGAGGTGAATGCCTTTGTTCTTAACGAAAGAAACTACATTGAGGTGTTTTGGAACTGCCTCGACACCTTTTGTAAGGCGTCAGGTTCAAAAATCAACCATGCTAAAACTACTTTCAGAGAAATCCATGGGCCTCCGTCCCAACTGTTGATTGATGAGGGATGTCAAGTTATCCCTAGCGGCCAAGTCTTCCGTCTCCTTGGCATTCCGATGGGCTTCAACATCTGAATGGACCAACGGTTGAACTGGATTCTATCCAAACTGGATAGCAAACTAAATCATTGGAAAGGTATGCAAGCTAACTTGGCAGGGCGTGCTATGGTTGTCAACACATTTATGCTTTCTACGATTATTTACTATATCTCGTGTTGGAGAGGCCAAAGTGGAAGGATCTGTAGAAACTTCCTATGGACTCGGGATCCCAATAGGAGGGGGATTCCCAAAATCAAATGGGAAACTTGTATTAGCTCAAAAGACTCAGGGGGCTTGGGTATTTTGGATATCACAGGGTTAGCTGACAAGCTGGCGGCAAAGTGGTTTATCAAGGCTTGGTGCAATAGGGAGTCCTCCTAGGCTAAATTGATCTTCAGAAATTTGAAAGACCTTACTTTGGTTGGCCTTCCCGGCTGGAAGGACATTGGGATCCTCACGCTTTTGTTCTCCCCCCACCCGGTGTCCTCTACAGGCTCTAACCTCGTGTGTTCCTTATGGAAGAGTTGGAACAAAGCCAAACAATTCATCAGAGTCAGTGATGAGTGGAAGAGGGCTGCGGGGATAAGACAAAATGACTCTATCTGGTTCTCGATCAGCGGCTTAAGGGAGGTGGAGTATTGGAACCTCCAAACGGCTAAGCGACTTTGGAACAAGGGATACAAACAGTGGAAACAGCTATGGAAACAAGAGACTGGCGAGTGGATTAGGTTTGAAGACTTAGACCCAAGACAAAGAATTTCTCTCGAAGAATGGACTCTTCTTGAAAACAACATTAGGGGAAAAAATGAACCCTGAATGGGCCTTTTAGATTAAGGAGTGAGTAGTGATGGACCAATCAGAAGAGGGTGGTGGCCACAGTGTATGCCCTATAAAATACTAGGCTGAAGGGGGGAGAGGGGACATATTTCTCCCTTATTTAATCAGCTGCCTCTAGAGAGAGAAGAAATCTCGTAACTCAGTTGGGCCCAAAAATTCAAAATCTCTAAAAAGTTAAAAAACTCATCATAACACCTAAAAATGGACCCCCCATTACTTTTTAGGGTCAAAAGTACTCTTTTTGACCCCAAATTCAAAATCCGTGCATGTTTTGAGCTGAAAAAATGGGTTTCTTCAAAAATAGTGAAAAAAGAGTTTTTTCCCTCCTAAACCTCACATTTTCATAACCAGGTCCCAAAAAGTCATCTTATCCCACTACTTTCACTCTGTAGCACACCATTGAAGCTCTTGTTTCTACACTCCAACCTACCTACATCTCCTATCTCGAATTACTGTTGTAGCTTAAAGACCTTTAGCTTCAATGGCAACATCTAATGCTTCTAGGCGACCGAAAGATGAAATCCTAAAATTAAGATGTCACAATATCAAAGCCACAGATGCACAGTGGCTATCACATGAGTACTGCAAAGGTGCATGGGTGTGCATGCAACCCTCTAGAGTTGGGCCTCATCGAGTTAGAGATCGTGGAAACTTAGATCTTCACTGGAAGGGAAAGTTACTTGGCTTCAAGAAGCACAGAGACAATGAAATGGTTGCTACTGTACAACATGTTTTTACAATGGCAACTATGAAACTAGAAAACTCTAGTAGTATGAGATATCCTATGAATTGTAAGTATTACTCTACAATATTTTATGTTTTCTTGTGTCGGATATATTTCTCAACTATTTAGATATGTTTTTGTTTGTTTCAGATATATTTCCTTCTACTTTGGTGGAAGAGCAACCACTTCATAGTCTTACAGGTACTTTCCAGGCATTGCATGCAGATGTTAGTGCACTAGTCTTTCCAAATATATCTCTTGCTCAACTTTACCATGATAGAGTTTTCTTTTACACACACAGATATGATGTACCCTCTACAATGAATGGTTTTGGAAGGTTAGAGAGAATTGAAGTACATTCTCTTCTTAGCTTGGAGTGGCCAAGACCTGATATATGGTCCGTATCATCTTTGAAGCAAAAGATGGTAATGGATATACATAAGTCATTAAAATTCACAAAAGTGTCTAGGTCTGTAGGTTTGCACTTGTCTTTTCCCATTCATTGTTTTGTATATTTATTCCAAGGATTCTCATTCCAAGAGACTTCCACCATGAGAACGGACTTCTTGATCTCAATAAGGGAGTGCCAAATATACATGAAAAGTTCCCATCGAAGTTTGGTCCAAGAAAGGCACCACCCCTTGTTAAGAGTGTGATGACCATCTTAGTTTACTTTGAAGTTGGGAATTCCGGATAGTTCCTTACCATTGCTCCATTTGAGGCCCTCTGGGCAAGGAGGATCCTGTCCGCAAAGAAGGCGGGTAGTTGAGTGCTCCCACGCTAAACACTTGTTTTGAAGAAGAGTCCATTTTTTGAGAGAAACTTTATGTCTCGGGTCTAAGTCTTCCAACCTGATCCATTGGCCAATTTCTTGTTTCCAGAGTTGTTTTCACTGTTTGAACCCCTTGTTCCATAGCCGCTTAGCTGTTTGGAGGTTCCAAGACTCCACCTCCCCTATGCTGCTGATCGGGGACCAAATGGAGTCATTTTGTCTTATCCCAGCAGCCCACTTCCACTCATCACTCATTCTGATGAATTGTTTGGCTTTGTTCCAACTCTTCCATAAGGAACACACGAGGCTAGAGCCTTTAGGGGACACCGGGTGGGGGGAGAACAAAAGCGTGAGGATCGCAATGTCCTCCCAACCGGGAAGACCAACTAAGGTAAGGTCTTTCAAATTTTTGAAGATCAATTTAGCCCAAGAGGACTCTCTATTGCACCAAGCCTTGATAAACCACTTTGTCGCCAACTTGTCAGCCATCCCTGTGATATCCAAAAGACCCAAGACCCCCGAGTCTTTCGAGCTGATACAAGTTTCCCATTTGTTTTTGGGAATCCCCCTCCTATTGGGGTCCCCAGTCCATAGGAAGTTTCTACACATCCTTTCCACTTTGGCCAATTCTTTCTCCTTAGGTCTCCAACACGAGATATAGTAAATAGTCATAGAAACCATAAATGTGTTGACAACCATAGCACACCCTGCCAAGTTAGCTTGCATACCTTTCCAATGATTTAGTTTGTTATCCAGTTTGGATAGCACCCAGTTCCATCGTTTCCATCGAGATGTTGAAGCCCATCAGAATACCGAGGACACAGAAGACTTGACCACTATGGATAACTTGACACCCCTGATCAATCAACAATTGGGGTGGAGGCCCATGGATTGCTCTGGAAGCAGTTTTCGCATGATTGATTTTTGAACCTGACACCGTAGAAAAGGTATCGAGGCAATTGATTATTGATCACGAGTCGCCATCGTCGCGTTTCTTTGCGAGTACTTTTAAGCATCTCCATATGGACGGAGACGTATATACGTCATGACTGTTACTCCAGCGAAGCCATAATTTCATCTCTCTCTCTATACATGACTGCACAATAGAACGGGATACAGGGGCATCTCTCACTCTCTCGCAATTCACGCTGCCTTTTTCTATGTCCAAACCAAGGTCCACAAATCATATTGGACTACAGAATGCACACGCAAAATATCAAATCTACTTTTCGACATTTTTTTAAAATTTCATAGTCTACGCTTATTCCATTGCAGTATTCTAATATTTAAAGACTTACAAACAAAAAACAATAAGAAGAGACTTTCAAATGATGTTTTTCTGCCATGGGGACATAAATTTCAGCTCCTTTTCGTTACAAAAAACTTTACTCTTACTTAACGCTTACTTTTTTTTTTTTTAAGGAAGTTCAGCCTTAGCCTAATCTCCCGGACTTTGATTATAATAAAGAGAAAAAGTTACAAGTGAATGGGACTAGTGCCCATGGGACCCCCCAAATCCCACAATGCAGGGGAGGAGTATGGCAAGTTACAAGGCATTACAAATGAGGCAGATAAAATTATCATCACCTTCATGTGGGACCCATTTGGGTTTCAACTTGTTGTTTTCGAGGAGATAAATACAATGATGTCTAAACGGTGGCGATCTCTTGACTCGGGAAATTCTTTTACCTAGGAGAAACAAGGATTTCTCGATCGACCATTCCTTAGGAGTTTGGCCAAAATTGACAGCACAACGCTCCCTCCAAATCTTCCAGAGAGCCTCACCTCTGATGGCATTCCACAGCCTCGATGAGCAGCCGATTGCCTCACCCAACATCACTTGTTGCCAGTTGATTTGACTCGTGAGTCTCAATATTCGGGTCACGTGATGCCAGATAACACGGGATTTGGGGCAGTCGAAGAACAGGTGAGCTAAATCTTCGATGCACCGATGGCAACGCTTGCACCATGGCGGCACACCACAGATTTTGTTAGCCCTTGCATTGGTCCAGATACCTTTATGCAAGATCTGCCACATGAGAACGGACTTTTTGACCTCAATTAGGGGGTGCCAAATAGACATGAATTTTAGCTCCCACCGAAGTTTGGTCCAAGAAAGGCACCATCTCTTGTTAAGGGTGTGGTGAACATCTAAATCCTCTTTGAAGTTGGTGATTCTGGATAGCTTCTTACCATTGCTCCATTTGAGGCCCTCCAAGCAAGGAAGATCTTGACCGCAGAGAAGGCGGGTAGTTGAGCGGTCCCATGCTAAACACCTGCTTTGAAGAAGAGTCCATTCCTCAAAAGTAACTCTAAGTTTCGGATCCAAATCTTCGAACCTAATCCACTGGCTGGTCTCTTGTTTCCAGAGTTGTTTCCACTGTTTGAACCCCTTGTTCCATAACCGCCTTGCAGTTTGGAGGTTCGAAGACTCCACCCCCCGAATGCCGCTGATCCGGAACCAAATAGAGTCATTTTGTCTTATGCCAGCCGCCCACTTCCACTCATCACTGATTCTGATGAACTGTTTGGCCTTGTTCCAATTCTTCCATAAGGAACACACGAGGCTAGAGCCTTTAGGGAAGACCGGGTGGGGGGAGAACAAAAGCGTGAGAATCCCTAAGTCCTTCCAACCAGGGTGGCCAACTAAGGTAAGGTCTTCCATGTTTCTGAAGATCAATTTAGCCCAAGAGGACTCCCTATTGCTCCAAGCCTTTATAAGCCACTTTGCCGTCAACTTGTCAGCCAACCCAATAATATCCAAGATTCCCAAGCCCCCGGAGTCTTTAGGGCTAATGCAAGTTTCCCATTTGATTTTGGGAATCCCCCTCCTGTTGGGGTCCCCAGTCCAAAGGAAGTTTCTGCAGATTCTTTCCAATTTGGCCAAGTCTTTCTCCTTAGGTCTCCAACACAAGATAAAGTGAATAATTGTAGACAGCATAAATGTGTTAACAACCATAGCACGCCCTGCCAGGTTGACTTGCATACCTTTCCAATGATTCAGCTTCCTATCTAGCTTGGATAGCACCCAGTTCCAGCATTAGTCCATTGAGATGTCGAATCCCATCGGAATGCCAAGGAGACGGAAGACTTGACCGCTAGGGATAACTTGACACCCCTGATCCACCAACAATTGGGGAGTATGTCCGCTGATTGCTCTAAAAGCAATTTTAGCATGGTTGATTTTTGAGCCTGATGCCACATAAAAGGTGTGGAGGCACCACCAAAACACCTCAATGCTGTTTATATCGTTATGCACAAAGGCATTCATGTCATCAGCAAAAAGTCTCACAATCATTTGGCCGTGATTTAGAGGTAAGGAAAGACCCTTCAGATTGCCAGCGTTATCTTTGTTCACCTATTCTTCAAGCCGTGAGAGCCTCCGATACACCGTTTCTCTTCTTTTTTTTCGGATTTCTCTTTTAGCTTTTTGAGTCCTGATTAGAATTTTTTGAGTCCTTTCTACTGCGCTTCTCCAACACTTAGCCGGTTCATTATAGTAAGCAAAGGCTTCCGTCCACACCTCAGAGATTTCTTGGTGGACAAAGGGGAGGGAAAACTATGTCTCACAAGCATGAAACCAAGGAGCTTTCTAGAACATGGGAATCGGTTTGAAAGACAGAGTAATCCAATAGTGGTCTGAGATAGTCAGGTCCATGTGTTGGGAAATCGAAGGAATACCCCACTGAAGGATGGTGTTCTGATCGATGTAGCATCTATGAAGTCTTGCTTTCCTCAAAGAGTCCCCCGACTGGAGATTTGACCAGGAGAACCCCTTCATGTCTTTCACCTCGACCAGGTCTAGATGGAGCTTGATTTTATCCCATATCTCTTTCTCCTGACCGTCAATAATTTTTCCTTTGTTATTCCATCGGCCCTCAGGAAACTCAACCATGTTGAAGTCCCTACAAATCAGAACATTGTGAGAAAGGGAGTCGAGGGAAGCCCAAGTATCCATTCTATTTGCTTCACCATTAGGGGCATAAATTGAGACCACACTGAACTGTAAAGGGAACCCGAAAGAGGCAACAATCCAACGATGATTCCGACCTTCAAAAGTCGAGGTCACATTGCCAAACAAGGAGTGACTAATGCCGATAGAAGCACCCCCCGTCCCTCTAGGGTTAGAAGTGGAGAACCAAAGGTGGTTCGGAGAAATGCATTTAAGCCGTTTCTCTAGATCCTCTCCGTCGATTTTAATCTCTTGTAAGCAAATAAAGTCAGGGGCGAAGCACTTTTCTTTGAACCACTGGCCAAGAATCCAAGCTCTTGACGGGTCAGACAGACCCCTGACGTTTAGAGATGTGAATTTCATTAATGATGGTTGCCCTCTTTGAGGGGAGGGATCCGATCTTTTTTCTTCTTGTGGTGTTCTTTTTTCCTCCCTACTTCTTGACTTAGGATCCTACTCTTGAGGGGGCTCTTGCAAGGCATGCCGGAAGGTTGTTTTCCTTTAAGCTTTGACTTTTGTTGCGGTAATCTTGGAAAGCATACCGGGAGGGTAGGACCAAGAGAGGATCTTTCGCTGTCTGGGTTGTCTTCATTGCTGGTAGTGAAGCCTTCCTCTTTACTCGTGGTATAACCTTCTTGGTTGTCTTCGTTGCTGGTAGAGCACCCAAGGGTATTATCAGTGGAGTCTTCTTCAAAGTGGTTGTCCCCTGGGAAGTCGACCTCATTAATCTCTTTTTCTAGGTTACATTATATGTTATTCGAGGGGCAACTGTCGTAGTATTCCTTGCTGTTGATCTTCGAGGGCTAACTTTCCTCCTGCGTCTCACTTCAGTGAATCCTTCTGAATCCGTCTCAGCAACGCGAGTTCCCTCTTCTTCCTCCATTGGAGGGGGATGACCCCGAGTGTCATCTTGGGGGAGAGGGTCTAGGGTCCCATCTGGTTTAAGCTTGTTTTTATTGGTACTTTTCTTGAGGGGGCAGTCTTTGATCCTATGACCTTGATGCCTGCACCGGAAGCACGTGTTTGGCAAATTCTTGTAAGTAACCTCTTGTGTCCAGGTCTTACCATCTCCACAGTTGATGGAGATCTTCGAGGGAAGGACCTGGTTTAGGTCTGTTTCAAGGCAGATCTGTGGATGCCATCTTGCATTGAAAGAATGTTGAGCTCCATCGTAGATTAACCCCCCAACATCCTATCTTGCGGCCATCGGGCGACGGATCGGTGAGACGATTTCACGAAGAAATCCATACAGGAAGAAAGGCAGATTGGGAAGCTCCACCCAAAGCGGGTAACGAAGAGGCTTTGATCTGTTGGGGACAAAGTCTGGGGTCCACTTAAAAAGGCAAAGGGTGGACCGGCCCACTTGCCAGGAGCCGGCTTGCAGGGCTTGGAAAGCCATCTCTTCGTTCTCAAATACTAGAAGCAGGTGATTCGCCGGCAGGAATTGACATTTGGACACAATTAGGCCACGCGAAAACCACTCCTTGCGAAGCCAAGTTCTCACACTTTCAAGAGGGGGCCTCGGGCCAAACATTTGACCGATCAGGCAAGTTTTCATCAGTTCTTCTTGCTTTGCCGCCACAGACTCCTTGTATAAAGAGACCTCTGGGGGCGCGACGTCCACTGGGACGGACTCCATCTCAAGGGGTAACACAGACTGAGGGGGAGCCACAATGTTCATGACAAATTGTTAATTGAACCCCGCTACTAATTGATAATTGAACCCCGCTTTGCCAGATCTTCTTTTTTGCTGTTTGAATATTACTTTTAGAGCTGAAGACAAAACTACCAGCGCCTATTTGAAAGCTACACTTTTGAATATTACTTCACCATGAAGGTAGCCCTCAAAATAGGCTCACTAACTCAGCAGCGACACGACCGCGATGGTCATTGGTCACAAGGAAGAGAGGGTTTAATGTTTTGTGTAACTTTTGTTACTTAATGTTCTGTATGCTAATATCTAAAGCATGCTTCGAGTTCCAAGTCCACAATGAACCGGAAGGATAGGACTCCTTAATTTGGCTCGGTATGGTGACGACTGCATGTTGAGCTCCTTGAGTAACCTCTTCAAATCCTGGAGCCGTGCAGTAAGGATTACGGGAGTAAAAGCGCCCGAGCAAGTACACTGAAGAAGCTGCCACATAGCAAAAAGAGCGCGATAGACCGGAATGCTCGCGACACTCTTTCTTTTGCGATAGACCAAAACCTGCGATAGACACTCGACGACCCTGCGCGTGTGTCGCGATAGACACTCTTTAGTGTCGCGACAGACACTCTTGAATGTCGCAAAAAACGCCGCGACGCTCAGTGTGTTGCGATACACTCTGGAGTCTCGCGACAGACACTCTGGAGTGTCGCGACAGACACTCCTCACTCCTGAGTGTCGCTGCTTCAGGAGACGGGACAAGTCAAGCTGAGTCGTCTCGCACGTTTCATCTGTACCAAGGAAGACCGGCGACGAGTCGAGAAGGAGCGCGAGTGTCGTCTATGTTGTTACACCATTTTCGTGCTCTAATCTTTGGCGGCGATGCGAAGACAGAGTAGAGAAGGAGCTTGAACTCTTAGTTTATGATTCATTAGACAAAGCACATTTAGCCTATAAACCTGTGTTGCTTTTCATGGTGTACAATTGCATTTGAATTTGTTGATCGTGCATTACAAAAGTCATCACATTAGATCAACTGAGAAAGCTCATCGGCAGTCTGAGAAGCAACATATATGAAGACGACAGTGGTCTGCCAGTTCAAGCGCTTGGGGACCTTACTTCTTCCTTCTGTGGTTTGCTTTCCTTCCCATAACTCCATGGAAGCTATCAATCACACTCCCACTGGTTTCAACAACACCGCAGTCTGAGGGTTCTCGATAGCTTCCAGAACCCCCAACTTCAAAGAGGATTTAGATGTTCACCACACTCTTAACAAGAGATGGTGCCTTTCTTGGAACAAACTTCGGTGGGATCTAAAATTTATGTCTCTTTGGCACCCTCTAATTGAGGTCAAAAAGTCCGTTCTCATGTGGCACATCTTGCATAAAGGTATCTGGTCCAATGCAAGGGCTAACAAAATCTGTGGTGTGCCGCCATGGTGCAAGCATTTCCATCGGTACATCGAAGATTTAGCTCACCTGTTCTTCGACTGCCCCAAGTCTCGTGTTATATGGCGTCACGTGACCCGAGTATTGAGACTCTCGAACCAAATCAACTGGCAACAGGTGATGTTGGGTGAGGCGGTCGACTGCTCATCGAGGCTGTGGAATGCCATCAGAGGTGAGACTTTCTGGAAGATTTGGAGAGTGCGATGTGCTGTCAATTTTGGCCAAACTCCTAAGGAATGGTCGATCGAGAAATCCTTGTTTATCCTAGGTGAAAGAGTCTCCCCAGATAAGAGATCTCCACCGTTTAGACATCACTGTATCTATCTACTTGAAAACAACAAGTTGAAACCCAAATGGGTCCCACATGAGGGTGATGATAAATTTATCCGCCTCATTTGTAATGCCCTCTCGCTTGCCATACTCCTCACCTGCATTGTGGGATTTGGCGGGTCCCATGGGCACTAGTCCCATCCACTTGTAATTTTTTTTGCTTTATTGTAATTAAAGTCCGGGAGATTAAGCTAAGGCCGAACTTCCTTTTTATTAAAAAAAACACCGCAGTCTGAGAGAAGGCCAAGAAAGCTCCGTAAGGATAGTGTTACGACTTTAGATCGAGGAGCAAGGAGACGAAGCGCAGCAAGGTGTCCATGCCATGCATTGTTGTCAATGTTACTGAATGCAATAACATTATGGCATTGTCGTCAAATGTTACTGAATGGAATAACACGTTTACTCCATCCTAACTAATGATCCTTCGGAGGGAATCAGAAAACCATCGCCAGGGTGCAGTTTACGAGCATTAGCTGTGCTCCACTCTACTCTGTTGGTGGACCTTCACCTGTGTGGCCCGGCTCCCATCGCGTGAGTCTCGGAGTCATCCCATCGCGACTACGCCCTTTGCCTCATCGCGAGGGTGTCTAACGACCCATCACGACGGTGTGGTTCATGCCCATCATCATTGTGCTCTGATTCAAAAAAAGTGCTCACTCACCTGGGGCACGTTTCCCGAGGGCGCGCCTCGACCGTCGCGACCTTGCTCTCTGCATCGCTTTCTGACGCACGGCTAGTGGGTACCAACCTGCACCAAAGTTCTTTTACGCACCGGCGGGCTGAATTCCTGGGTTTGCGCTGCTAAGCTGGTTAGTGGACAGATTTCTACTACCTCCCATCGTGACTGTCCGGTTCCTTGCCACTTGGCGGCATCGCGTGTGGGACTTCGGCCCTTGGCTCCAAGGGGACTCGACCCTCTATTCACAAAAATTAAAAGACGTTTGCGGTGCCCCTTCTTTACCATTGCGATGGTGATGCTCCCTTTTCGAGGTTGTCTGGGCAAACGGGAGTTAGCGCGAGGGGTTAGCTTCCCGAGAAGCGCCCGTGAAGGCTCTCTTTTCTCTTCGATTTAAAGCAATTGGTTTTATAAGAAATGGTTTTCAAGTGAATGGTAAACTTATCTCTCAAGCCTTGGCCAATAGGCATCGTCTAAGTTTAGAGCTTCTATTGTAAAGAGGGTTTCCATTAGGCACAAGGCAACCTGCAGGCAGCCCTTCGCCTTCGTTCCAGAGGATTCTTAAAAAGCTTTTTCTTTAAAATCTTAAAAGTGGCCCATTGGAAGTTGGATTTCGTTGGCATTAAATTCTAAAAAGTGACTCTCGCTTATGTTTAATCGAAAGAGAGAGATGCGCTAATTCATCCTTTTGAGTAGCCTTTGATCGTCTTTGCCGCAATGTCGACCCTTCTTCCCTCGTTGGTCCTAAACAATGTGGCTCGCCCCCAATCACAATGCCCCCTCGCAGTGGGCTCCAGCCCATCGGACGTCGCCCCTCTGGTGGTTTCTTTATGGAAAGAGTAAGTGGCGGAAAAGCAAGAAGAATTGATGAAAACTTGTCTAATCCGTCAAGTCTTTGGCCCTAGATCCCCTCTAGAAAATAAGAGATCTTGGCTGCATAAGGAGTGGTTCCCGCGTGGTCTAATTGTGTGCAAATGTTAATTCCTGCCGGGGAATCACCTGCTTCTAGTGTTTGAGAATGAAGAGATGGCCTTCCAAGCCCTCCAAGCTGGTTTTTGGCAAGTGGGCCGGTCCACCTTATGCCTATTCAAGTGGACCCCAGACTTTGTTCCGAACAAATCAAAGCATCTTCGTTACCCGCTTTGGGTGGAGCTTCCCAACTTGCCGTATGTCTTGTAGGAATTTCTTCGAGAAATCGTGTCACCGATCGGTCGTCCTATGGCCTCAAGAGAAGATGTTGGGGGGTTAATCTACGATGGTGTGCAATACTCCTTCAATGCACGATGGCACCCGCAAATTCGCGATGAAGCAGACTTGAACCAGGTCCTCCCCTCGAAGATCTCCATAAATTATGGTGATGGAAAGAATTGGGTGCAAGAGATTACCTACAAGAATTTGCCCAATGCGTGCTTCCATTGTGGGCACCAAGTTCATAGGATCAAGGATTGCCCCCTGAAGCAAAATTCCAATAAAAACAAGCTTAAACTAGATGGGGCCTTGGATCACTTACCTCAAGCTAGCACTCGGGGGCTTCCCCCTTCGATGGAGGAAGAAACGGGCACTCGTGTTGCAGAGACAGACTCAGAAGGATTCACCGAAGTAAGACGTAGGAGGGAAGTCAGCCCTCGAAGATCTTTAGTAAGAAACATTACCACCATTGCTCCTTCGAATAACATGTACTGCAGCTTAGAAAAGGAGATTAATGAGGTCTACCTCCCAGGGGATAACCTTGACGAAGAAGATCCAGGAGACATTTCCATTGGATGGTCTACTAGCAAAGAAGACAACCAAGAAGGCTACACCACCAGTAAAGAGGATGGCTTCACTTCTAGCAATGAAGACAACCTAGACAGTGAAAGCTCCTCTCTTGGCCCTACTCTTCTGGTTTGCTTGCCAAGCTTACCTCAACTGAAGTCAAAGCTTAAAGCTAAACAACCGTCAAGAATGCCTTGGAAGAGCCCCCTCAAGAGTAGGATCCTAAATCAAGAAGCGGGGAGGAAAAAAGAAGATCAAAAGAAGAAAAAAGTTTGGGCCCCTCCCCTCAAAGAGGGCAACCATGGCAATAATGAAAATCACTTCGCTAAACATCAGGGGTTTGTCGGACCCTTCAAGAGCGGCCATTCTTGGTCAATGGTTGAAAGACAAGTGCTTCAACTCTGACTTTATCTGCTTACAAGAGATTAAAATCAATATAGAGGATCTCCAAAAACGGCTTAAACGCATTTCTCCGAACCACCTTTGGCTCTCCACTTCGCACCCTAGGGGGACGGGGGGTGCTGCCATCGGTATTAGTCACTCTTGGTCCGGTAGATTGACATCGACTTGTAAAGATCGGAATCATCGGTGGATTTCTGCCTCTATCGGGCCACCTAATCAATTCAATGTGGTCTCAATGTATGCCCCTAATGGTGAGATAGACAGAATCGACACTTGGACCTCCCTTGATTCCCTCTCTCACAATGTTTTGCTCTGCGGGGACTTCAACATGGTTGAATTTCCTGAGGACCGTTGGAATAACAAGGGGAAAATTATCGACGGTCAAGAGAAAGAGATATGGGATAAAATCAAGTTCCATCTCGACCTGGTTGAGGTGAAAGACTTGAAGGGGTTCTGCTGGTCTAACCTCCAATTGGGGGACTCTAAGAGGAAAGCTAGACTTGATAGATGTTACATCGACCAAAACACCATCCTCTAGTGGGGTATTCCTTCGATTTCCCAACACATGGACCTGACTATCTCGGACCATTACCCGATTACTCTTTCCCTCTAACCGATTCCCATGCTCCGAAAAGCTCCTTGGTTTCAAGCTTGCCAGACATCATTTTCCCTCCCCTTTGTCCACCAAGAAATTTCCACAGTTTGGGCGGAGGCTTTTGCCCACAGTAATGATCCGGCTAAGTGCTAGAGAAGTGCGGTGGAAAGAACTAGATAAATTTTGATCTGGACGCATAAGGCCATAAGAGATATCCGAAATAAAAGGAGAGAAAAGGTGTATCAGAGGCTCTCACGTCTTGAAGAAGAAGTTGACAAGGGTAACTTGCAATGCCAACAAGGGCTTCTGAAAATTAGGGGAGGACTGAGACTCGAGGAAGAGGTTCAAAGGAAAAATCTACAAATTTTTTTCAAAGATTGGTGGGCGAGGAAGGCTGACAAACCTTCGAAAGAGATGTGTAACATCCTTAAAAGAAAACAAGCTAGGGAAGTCATCCCCTTCTTGGTCGACAACAATGGGATCGAATGCAGCACGGAAGTAGAGAATAGATCTATCATCGTCGAGCACTTCACCCATGATTCTCTCCCTAATGGGAAGAGCCCGGGCCCAGATGGACTCGCCAATGAGTTTTTCAAGTCCTTTAAGCATGTGGTGACCACCCCGCTGTGTCTTGTGTGGAAAGAGGCTCTCTCCTTCGGTGCCCTCCCTGAGTATCTTAATAATGGTGTCATCAAATTAATTCACAAAAGGGGTGATAAGAGAAAAATTGAAAACTGGCGGCCGATTACCATGCTTCAAACTAGGTACAAGATAATCTCCAAAGTAATCGCCAACAGAATCTAGTGTCATTTAAAGTCATGGCTTTGTGAGGACTAGAAGGGTTTTATCAAAGGTAGATCTATACTTGAAGCAATTGTCGATATTTGGGAAGGCCTTGCTTTTGCTGAGGAGTCTGGTTAAGAACTGATATTCATTAAGATCGACTTCGACAAAGCATATGACAGATTGGAATTGGACTTTATTCTTCAATCTCTGAAAGATCTTGGATGCAGCCAAAAGTTCACGAAGATGGTTTCCACTCTACTCTGAAATGCCTCAATGAGAATAAACATCAATGGTAAGCTTTCTGAACACATATGTTTAAAAACATCTATCTGGAAAGGTTGCCCACTGGCTCCATTACTCTTCGCTTTCACCTCAGATGGCCTCAGTCTCCTATTTAAGCATCACTTGGATGCTGGAAATCTCAAAGGTCTCTCCCTACCCCTTGGTCAGGACCAGATGATTGCTACACTCTTTGCTGATGACGTGAATGCCTTTGTTCTTAACGAAAGAAACTGCATTGAGGTGTTTTGGAACTCCCTCGACACCTTTTGTAAGGCGTCAGGTTCAAAAATCAACCATGCTAAAACTACTTTCAGAGAAATCCATGGGCCTCCGCCCCAACTATTGATTGATCAAGGGTGTCAAGTTATCCCTAGCGGCCAAGTCTTCCGTCTCCTCGGCATTCTGATGGGCTTCAACATCTGGATGGACCAACGGTGAAACTGGATTCTATCCAAACTGGATAGCAAACTAAATCATTGGAAAGGTATGCAAGCTAACTTGGCAGGGCGTGCTATGGTTATCAACACATTTATGCTTTCTACGATTATTTACTATATCTCGTGTTGGAGACCTAAGGAGAAAGAATTAGCCAAAGTGGAAAGGATCTGCAGAAACTTCCTATGGACTGGGGACCCCAATAGGAGGGGGATTCCCAAAATCAAATGGGAAACTTGTATTAGCTCAAAAGACTCAGGGGGCTTGGGTATTTTGGATATCACAGGGTTAGCTCACAAGCTCGCGGCAAAGTGGTTTATCAAGGCTTGGTGCAATAGGGAGTCCTCTTGGGCTAAATTGATCTTCAGAAATTCGAAAGACCTTACTCTGGTTGGCCTTCCCCGTTGGAAGGACATTAGGATCCTCACGCTTTTGTTCTCCCCCCACCCGGTGTCCCCTAAAGGCTCTAGCCTCATGTGTTCCTTATGGAAGAGTTGGAACAAAGCCAAACAATTCATCAGAGTCACTGATGAGTGGAGGTGGGCTACGGGGATAAGACAAAATGGCTCTATCTGGTTCCCGATCAATGGCTTAAGGGAGGTGGAGTATTGGAACCTCCAAACAGCTAAGCGACTTTGGAACAAGGGATACAAACAATGGAAACAACTCTGGAAATAAGAGACTGGCGAGTGGATTAGGTTTGAAGACTTAGACCCAAGACAAAGAATTTCTCTCAAAGAATGGACTCTTCTTGAAAATAGAATTAGGGGAAAAAATGAACCCTGAATGGGCCTTTTAGATTAAGGAGTGAGTAGTGATGGACCAATCAGAAGAGGGTGGTGGCCATAGTCTATGCCCTATAAAATACTATGTTGAAGGGGGCAGAGGGGACATATTTCTCCCTTATTTAATGAGCTGCCTCTAGAGAGAGAAGGAATCTCGTAACTCAGTTGTGCCCAAAAATTCAAAATTTTTGAAAAGTTAAAAAACTCATCATAACACCTGAAAATGGACCCCCCATTACTTTTTAGGGTCAAAAGTACTCTTTT
This sequence comes from Ceratopteris richardii, assembly GCA_020310875.1. NCBI lineage: Eukaryota > Viridiplantae > Streptophyta > Polypodiopsida > Polypodiales > Pteridaceae > Ceratopteris > Ceratopteris richardii. Next base: position 26,016,029 of record CM035415.1, read on the forward strand.
TGACCCCAAATTCAAAATCCATGCATGTTTTGAGCTGAAAAAATGGGTTTTTTTCAAAAATACTGAAAAAAGAGTTATTTCCCTCCTAAACCTCACATTTTCATACCCAAGTCCCAAAAAGTCATTGTTTCCCACTACTTTCACTCTGTAGCACACCATTGAAGCTCCTGTTTCTACACTTCAATCTACCTACATCTCCTATCTCGAATTATTGTTGTAGCTTGAAGACCTTTAGCTTCAATGGCAACATCTAAAGCTTCTAGGCGACCGAAAGATGAAATCCTAACATTAAGATTTCACAATATCAAATCCACAGATGCACAGTGGCTATCACATGAGTACTCCAAAGGTGCATGGGTGTACATGCAACCCTCTAGAGTTGGGCCTCATCGAGTTAGAGATCGTGGAAACTTAGATCTTCATTGGAAGGGAAAGTTACTTGGCTTCAAGAAGCCTAGAGACAATGGAATGGTTGCTATTGTACAACATGTTTTTACAATGGCAACTATGAAACTGAAAAACTCTAGTAGTATGAGATATCTTGTGAATTGTAAGTATTACTCTACAATATTTTATGTTTTCTTGTGTCGGATATATTTCTGAAATATTTAGATATGTTTTTGTTTGTTTCAGATATATTTTCTTCTACTTTGGTGGAAGAGCAACCACTTCATAGTCTTGTAGGTACTTTCCAGGCATTGCATGCAGATGTTGGTGCACTAGTCTTTCCAAATATATCTCCTGCTCAACTTTACCATGATAGATTTTTCTTTTACACACATAGATATGTTGTACCCTCTACAATGAATGGTTTTGGAAGGTTAGAGAGAACTGAAGTACATTCTCTTCTTAGCTTGGAGTGCCCAAAAGCTGATATATGGTCCGTATCATCTTTGAAGCAAAAGATGGTAATGGATATACATAACTCTTTAAAATTCACAAAAGTGTCTAGGTCTGTAGGTTTGCACTGGTCTTTTCCCATTCATTGTTTTGTATATTAATTCCAAGCATTCTCATTCCAAGAGACTTCCACCATGTTTATTTGTAAAGATATCACATATGAGCAAGTCGAAAGTCTTTTTGGTGACAATTGGGGTTTGATGGAAGGAATTGCAAAAGGGGATAAATATCTTTGTAAAATAGGCGGAATAGGTATAGGATTTTGATATTTGAAACACCGTACTTCATTATACATCAGATTCTACTATGATCGTTGGATGTGCAAACTTGGCAAATGGATACCATTTCAAAGTTCAGAGGAATCTTTGCATTCATTTGAAATAAAGCTTAGATTTCCCAACAATGAAACAGAAACTATTTTAGTGAATAATCATTGGACCTTGGCTAATCTGAGAGAACACTTGATGATTATGGGGTTTGAAGAACTAACACAATCCAAATTCAAAATTCAAGGACATAAGGTGAGAAATGTTTCATGCTTTTGTTAAAGTAATCTTTTCATTATTGTTTATTTTACTTTAATGACTTCATATTCTTGCAAATTGATTAAAGGTGGGCAAAAGAATGGAATAAAAAATGAAAGTCCCTGTAGATTGGAGCAATGATGGAACAGAACTCTCATTGTCATAGTTCTTTTGCAACCTAATTTGTCACTTCTTGGGCCCTAGTCATTGTATCTCATGGTTTTTACACTTTCAAGAACCTTGTAAAAATTAGGACAATTGATTCATGTTTGATATTGTATATACCTGCTTCTCTGCAATGGTAATTTAAAAACTTTTGGAATGTCAAAAAGTCTGTTCACTACTTTGAATTGTGGTTGCTCATGTTTTTTCTGTGCATTATTTTGTCATCAGAAACACATTTGTTGAATTTGCACTTTTTTCCATACTTTTAAAAGTGGGCCCAATCAGTTTAAAAACTTGAAACTACTATAAAAATGGTTCTATGTGCTCATTTCTCACATTTGCACTCTCAAAGAGCTAGAAAGCACAGACTACAAGCCTCTAGAATTCTCACACGCAAGCAATGGTTGCTAGCACTTCGACTCCCATGAAATCTCCTCGAGATCTATTCATGGAGTTTTTAGATACTACAGACTACAATGGTCGTACCAATTTGTATGACCTAGTTTGTAGAGTCCCTAATCTTGAAGGGACAATAGCCATGAACTCCGATGTGATCGATGAGATCACAGATTTTATGGAGTTCTATATATTAAGATATGCCATAGATATTCCATCACATGAGTGTAAATGGGTCCCCTGTGACCTTCTTTTCTACATTCATAAAGAAGATGAGGCATTTGCGAAGTGCTTAAAGCGTTTCATGGCTATTGCTGAGGCTTCAGGGCACCTGTTAGATGACACAGTGCCCTTAATTAAACAATTAAATAAGAAAAGGAAAATGGGAAGAAAATATCTTTCCTACGTAGCAACAACCATTTTTTTTGTCAATGAGGAGCCCGAACCTTCACCCATGGACCTACCCCATCTTGTTAATGGGGGTTTGGTAGATGACAAGAAGGAACGCGAGACCGAAGCTCTCAACTTATTAGAAGAGAGTCAAAAAATTTCCAGAGAATTTCCTGAAGGAGTAGTGGACAAATTAAAAGAAGCCAGTACACAGAACAATCCACCCTCCAACTTAGACCCCGTGGAACCCACTCTACCAGAGGTGAAGATGGAAATGTTTTCAGTTGTACTTGTCGATGGGGAGGAATTTTTGTTCCTGCATGATATTGAGAAGGCATTCGGTCTATGCCTTGACGAATGCCTTAGTATTTTCTGCTCAACCTCGGATATCCCCATGGACAACACTTCTCACATTATCGAAAAGGCAACAATTCCACTTGGTGATTCACTTGCGGACACCATTACATTTGTGTGTGAAGAGATCTTGAGCCCTGCCAACCAAGATGCCACTCAAGAAGATCTGGCCGCAGCAAGGGAAAGAATTTTGGAGAAGAAGATTCCAACATCCCTTGTTGTGGAGCAAAGTGGCATGGCCCATTCATCGATTCCACTAGATGCAATGGGAAAAGGAGAGGATGAAGATAGGCATCAAGATGTAAGTCTCTACTGACATTTATGGTTGTCTCATATTCATACAAGATGTATCTATTTAACTTTATGATTGTTTATGTGCAGGAAACAATTGAAGTGGATAAATTTGCAGCAAGGAGTGGTGGTGACCGTGTTTTCCGGGGCCATGGCTCTTCCTTGGCCCAATACATTGGAAAATTGCCAAAGGAAGATGTTGTCATAATCCACAAGGACTTTTCCCCTCAAGGACACTTCATGACTTGGTGTTTGAAGGCCTTGAGCAAAGTTTTGTGCCTATGTACAATAATGCAAGGGACCAATTGTATATTTCTAGTTAGGAAGTCCCTTGCCCTTACTACCTTAGGAGTTCACTTTAGAGGAAAAATATTAGGTCAAATAGGAATAGCTTTAGGTCTTGGATTGAAAGACCCTCAGTTAATATCCCAATCAGTTTTGACTTACCAATTGCCACTATCTTTTTAGAGAAGAAAGAATGTAGTGGAGAGGCTCAAGGCAAAGAGCCAATTGTAAAAACTTTATAATACCAATTATTGTTTTTCCAATTTCCATGTGCATTCAATCTATTATATCTTTATGGTTTTGACAATCTCATAACTTTTGCACAGTTTAATCAGTCTTTTTCCATTATTTCTTGTAATTTTTGTTGCCCAAAATGCATGCAATGGCCTAGGAATGCAAAAAAAGGCCTGCCACAGAAGCGCGGGGATGGGCCCTGCAAAACTTTTGCAGGGCCCATCCCCGCGTTTTTGTGGCAGGCCTTTTTTTTGCATTCCTAGGCAATCCTATGCACTACCTTACCTATATTGCAAGTCTATCTCCCTCAATTAGCACCTTCACTTGGGGAATTGTGGAATTCTTCTTATGTGCAATAATTAGAGAAAGTTAATACTCCTCTGGGTGCATATAAGCATGCAGCAGTAAATAAGTACATGTATGTTCATAAACATTGTTTAGCTATTGGTCATGGGGTTAGCATGGAGTGCACTCTAGCCAAGGCCAATCATATGCCCCAATGTGCATGGCATGTGTTTTCATGGCTTGGAAATGCCAAAAAAAGGCCTGCCACAGAAATGCGGGGATAGGCCCTACAAAACATTTGCAAGTCCCATCCCCGCGTTTCTGTGGCAGGCCTTTTTTTGGCATTTTTAAGCCATGAAATGCATTAATAGCATTACCACTTACAACAAGTATAGAAAAATGAATGATACAACCATGAAAAACACTTCAAAGAGGTACTGAAAAAAGACACCTAGAAACATAGGAGAAATAAACTTCAAAACATGTACACTAAGATATAAACACTTGAGAGAGCAAATATGAGAAGACAGATTATATTCATCATTTCGGATTAACAAAATATTCATCATATAGGATATACAAAAGGTTCTCCAAACAAGGGAGTACAATTTTTTTTTAAGGGTTATTCCCTCTAATTCTCCTAGCTAGCTACAAATCTTTAGGTTGTATTGTCACTCTCTTTGCATGGATGGCACATAGGTTAGAGTCCTCCAACATTGATATAAGATACAACTCTGCAGCTCTTTGGAGAGCTTCAATGGCTATCCCTTGGATACGAAGTCCAGCGCAATAGCGTTGGATCTCTTCCTTCACAACTCTTGCAAATGACCTTCATGGAATAAGAAGCTCCACATACTTTTGATAGTGTCGCATCTCTGCAAAAGCTCTGGTTTGCTTTCTACGCCTTTGTGGTGCTCTTGCATTTGGGGGGATGTTGGGTTGTGGTCGTTGTGGTCTACGACGTGGTTGATAGTTCTTCTTTCTTCTTTGAGGACGCCTAGATGGTCTTGCCTCATCATTTACTTCCTCTTCCTGACCTTGCTCTCTTTCTTCATCGGTTGGTCTTTGTCCTTGTCCTGGGGGGAGTGTCTTGCCTCCTTGTGTTACTCGATGGTTCATGGGGATATCATCATTGTTCCATGGTGGCTCATTTATACTTTCTTCATCTGAGGAACTCGATAAATTTGATGTCTTAGTCAAAACTTGCCTATGTCCTCGTTGTTTGGGCCTTGCCTTGATTGGTGTCGTGACTGGGGGCTCATCATCAGATGCGGGAGGGGAATAATTTATTTCTTGGGATACATCTCTCTCTGGTGAAGCTTCCTCCCCCACGATGGAATGCTACCAGACTCTGTCCCTGCACCCGAGTTTCATATGGAAGAGTTGCTTGTGGTTCAATGCTTCTTGTGGGGTGTCATCCATGTTGGGCTCTGAGTACCTTGCACATGGCTAGGGTAGACGACATGATCTTTCCTAGCAGTCTGCTTTGTGCGTGTCATTCTGTTAGGTTGTAAAGTGGTAAAATGAGGAAGGACACCTCTATTTATAGGCTCACTTAAGAATTGTCCTGTTCACATTTAAATGGATAAAAACTAGTTTTAAGACATTAAAAGTATATTCACAAAAACAATAAAATTTTATTTGAAGTGAAAGGTTTTATAAAAACCTTGAGAAGAATAATGCATTTTAAGAGTTTGGAAACTATTTCCAAGTAGAACCCTCGCGGATTCTTTGTGCACGCCATTGGGCATGATGTACAGGTCCTGACGATGACATCCATTTCTCTCTTGCAATATCATGTTGTAGCTTTTGTGTAATCTTTGCTATTTGTGACTCCATAGTGTTTAAGACCAAATAAAAAAATGTAAGCGAAACTTACTATGTAATGTGTAATGTTGCTTTCTCCCCAAGAGAAGATGAATGACTGTGTAAACTCCTTCAAAGTCACTTGGAATAATTCTTGTTGTGAAGCATTAGTGGAAATCAAACACATCAAATATAACAATTGATCGAACAATGACCAAACCTTCTTTCGCTTGTTAATGAGATCAACCTGACTATCATTGTCTGTTGTAATTGAACAAAGGTCCTTCCAAAGCTCCCATTTCCCATCATCTTGACTATTCACATCTCTTTTAAAGAAACGTCTTGCCTTCTTCCTAGTCATCGAAACTTGTTGTAAAATCTCTTGAGACTCACCATACTTCTTAACAACTAAAGATACATGGCCACCATGACAACCTATAGAATTCAAAAGATCTTTTATTTTTTGGATTGCTATTGTAGACCTCTCTAGTGGTTTCATTGCAAATGCATATTCAACATGGAGCTTCAAAAGCCTATCAAAGATCCTCATGAATGCATGCAAAGTACAAAAGTGAACATTCACTAATGGAAATGGGATAATGGGGTTCCAATCATTGCTTATTTTATCACGAGTCGGTTCTTGTAACATTGGACACCTCAAAAGTGATATCTCCCATTCCCTGTGATTCGATGAGTCTGTTTCATCAATTTCTTCAGAGTCATCAACTCTCATCAATGCCCTTGCAGGTTTAGACTGTCTCTTAGATCCTTTGTAACCTTGTGTACAATATGGGCAAGGACAGAGAGAAGATGCTCCTTGTTTACAATCTAACATGCATTTTATACTCTTAAGGTCTCCACCCAAATGCCATTCTACCTCAAAATCACCTATATCATCTATAGAAAGCTTTTGCCCATGTATTTGAGAAGAGATTACTTCCGTATTCCATGGAGTCCTACTAAAAATCCACGAAATAACATTGTTTGTTTCTTTGGGAACTTCTATAGCACCTAACCACCAGATATCTCTCTCTGATTGCACACTATAAGTCAAATGGTCACTCCCTCCTAAAGTTTCATCACTCATTGCATGGTCCATAATTTCATTCATTAACGTCACACTCAACCTTTCTAGTCGCTTACCCTTTATGATTTGAGACTCATCAAGCTTCAGTATGAACTTTAACTTAACATTACAGTTTGCACAAAAGAGAAAACATTATCTTAATATGACACTTGAATGCAATAAAAATTCAACACCAAATAAAATGTAGTAGGGATACCTTTGATTGTTGAACTATAAAAGTGAACCATTGCTTGTTGAAGCTTCTGAAGATCCACAAATATATTGTTGAATTTAGTGTGTAGATAGGATTTTTTATTGCTTCTTGGGAATATTTGGATGATAAACAGAGGCAGGCATACTTTCTTCTATGAATAAATATTGTCCAATAGTACGAGTCACATCCTCATTTGAAGTTTTTTTTTATAGACACTTTATATGGGCATGGAAATATACTCTCCGAAATACCTTGTGATTGTAAGGCTTGCCTGAGAAGGGTGTACATTGCAGTATACCCATTTCTACTGATGCCCGCATCGTCACATATTGCCTGCACATCTTGCACTGTGATAAGGTTTTTTAACTTCTTTGAAAACTCATCTTCAACAACAACTCTAATACACTTTCCTATGCATGAGTCTAAAGCAAAAGTGATTTCTTTGGTGTTTATACGGCTATTCATCAGCTTGAATTGGTCTTGTGTTGTTGATGAAGCAGTTATGTCTTGAATAAACGACCTACACAATGAAAGATTCCATTACAAATCTTCATTAAAACATATAAAAGTAAGACAAAGACTCACCTTGTTGCATATATACGTCATTTGCGTGCTCCACCACCTTTTGAAAGAGCATCAAAGGATGAAAATGCTCTTTTCCTGTGTCTCATACCAAGTGGAGTCTCTTTCAGCTGTTGGAGATGGGCAGTTAACTTTGAAATTGTGCTTTGTTTTGCTTCAATATCCCGTTCCAAATTTGCAAGTTGTTTTTGTAAAGATATGATTGTGCTTTCTAAAGTGACCACCCTCATATGATGGATGTGATATTGTTGGAACCAATACTTAGCAGTAGCACGTGAATGTGTAGATAATCGCTTGCAGTAACCTAATAGTCCAGCTTCACCCCCACCAATGAAGTGAAGTAAAGTTGAGAGGTTATGGAATGTTGGATGGTAAGAAGATATTGGATCAAGAGGATATAGTGAATCATGAGCCCAAAGATCAATACTTTTTTTCTCCAGCTGCACGACGTTCATTTTGAGAATTGGCATCATTGTTGCATCGTGTATTTGGAGCAAACTCACTAGGCACACGAACATGGATACTTGTTGATGCAGGAGCATGCGGATGTTCTACTGTGAAGTTTGTGATACATGTCAACACCATCTTTGCTAATGACCAGCAGTATCAAAAACAAAGATGAAAACTTGGTTGGAAGGGACTCTAAAGCATATGTTTTGCTCAAAAAATATGTTTTCTTGTATGTGTATGGGTTAAAGTGTGTTTTTCCACTGTGTATGGCTGAAAATGTATGGCTGAAAACTCACTTTTGGAGGGAGTTTGAGAATTATACTTTCTCTAAAAGAAACTTCAAAAAATGGGCCCGAAAAAGTGACTTCTGACATATATATTAAAAAATAGGCCCTTTTGAGTTAATATACACTGAAAATGAGACTTTTTAAAAAAATTCATTTTTTTATTCAAATACATGTACGAGTTTGATGATGTGGAAAGTAGATTCTCTTTCTCTCTCTCTAGAAGAAGAAAGAGAGAGGCCTATTGAGGCCTAAAAAAAGCCTACTCTAGCCTACTAAAAAGTGCCCTATTAAATGCACTTTGTCCCCTTAAACAAGAACAGAATTAAGCTTAATCCCTAAAAATTAGGGATCCTTACAAGGCCCATGCAGGGTTCATTTTTTCCCCTAATGGGTGTTCAGCATGGGACCAATCAACTACCTGCCTTCTCTGCGGATAGGATCTTCCTTGCCTAGAGGGCCTCAAATGGAGCAATGGTAAGAAACTATCCAGAATTCGCAACTTCAAAGAGAACTTAGACGTTCATCACACTCTTAACAAGGTGTGGTCGCTTTCTTGGACCAAACTTCGATGGTAACTTATGTTCATGTCAATTTGGAACCCCCTTATTGAGATCAAGAAATCCGTTCTCATGTGGCAAATCTTGCATAAAGGTATCTGGTACAACGCAAGGGCCAACAAAATCTGTGGTGTGCCTCCATGGTGCAAGCGGTGCCATCGATGCATCGAAGACCTTGTTCACCTCTTCTTTGATTGCCCCAAGTCCCGTGTTATCTCGCATCAAGTGACATGGATTCTACGTCTCTCGAACCAAATCAATTGGCAACAGGCACTGTTGGGTGAGGCAATTGGCTGCTCTGCTAGGCTATGGAATGCCATCAGAGGCAAGACTCTTTTGAAAATATGGAGAGAGCGATGTGTTGTCAACTTTGGCCAAACCCCAAAGGAATGGTCGATTGAGAAATCCTTGTTTCTTCTAGGTAAAAGAATCTCCCGAGACAAGAGATCTCCTCCATTTAGACACCACTATATTTATCTCCTCGTAGATAACAAGTTGAAACCCAAAGGGGTCCCCCATGAAGGAGATGATAGTTTTGTACCCCTCATTTGTAACGCCCTCTAGCTTACCGAACTCGTCCCCTACCTTGTGGGATTTGGGGGTCCCAAGGGCACTAGTCCCATTCACCTGTAACTTTTCTTCATTATTTTAATTTAAGTCTGGGAGATTAGGCCATGGCCGAACTTCCTTTTGTAAAAAAAAAATGATTCATTTCAAGTTTTCTTCTTTAGTTTTTTTTTAATGAAGGAAGTTCGGCCTTAGCCTATTCTCCCGGACTTGAATTAAATAAAGGAAAAATACAAAAGAAGGGGACTAGTGCCCACGGGATCCCCCGAATCCCACAGAAGGGGGGAAGCTTTTACAAAGAGTAGATGGCTTTACAAGAAAAAGGTTAATCGCCCGCTCATCCCCCATATGCGGGGCCGAGATGGGTACAGTGTGTTCTTGGTCAAAGGAGTACTTGATGACTCCTAAGAAAAAAAAAGGGGGGGGGTCATACAATTAGCGATCCGCTTGCCAAGGAGAAACAATGAAAACAAAATCGACCACAGTTTCAAGCATTTCTGAGAGTCACATAGCGATCCCTTGCTTCTCCCAACAGAGCTAGCTTCCAACTGATATATCTCTGAGGACTAATTTTAATTTCGATGATCTGCCATAGCCTTTCTGGTAGGCTTTGCAAGGCTTACATGGAGTTATAGAGGAGGTTGATAAACCTCGCATCCCCATCATATGGAGCCCACTTGGTTTTAAGCTTATTGTTGACATACTGTAGCTCTTTGTGATGTCTGAGGGGGGGGGTTTCTTACAATTAGCGATTCTTCTACCGAGAAGGAAAAGGGACTTCTCGATCGACCACTCCTTGGGGGTATTGTCAAAGTTTTTAGCACATCTTTCTCGCCAAATCTTCCAAAGGATCTCTCCCCTAATCGCATTCCAGAATGCCGCAGAGCAACCAATCGCTTCACCAATGAGGGTTTGCTTCCAATTGATTTGTTCTTGGAGTCCCAAAGAATGACCAAGGACCCTCCATAACCGAAGGGATTTAGGGCGAGCAAAGAACAAGTGACCAATATCCTCTCTGCTACGGCAACATCGCTTGCACCAGGGTGGAACCCCACAGATCTTGTTGGCTTTTTCATTGGTGCATATTCCACGGTGTAGGATTTGCGATAGGAGAACCGACTTTTTGTTTTCAATTAGAGGGTCCCAGATAGACATAAATTTCATATCCCATCGAAGTCGCGTCGAGTTGAGGCACCATTTCTTGTTGAGACTAATGTGAATATCATTGCAAGCTTCGACCTCAGGAAGCTTGGAAAGGTGATTACCATTATACTATTTAAGGCCCTTTGGGTTCGGAGAGTCCTGTCCCATAAGTAATCGGGTTTTCTTCTTTATTTGCTTTTCAGTCCCTTCAGCTCTTTACTTGAAGTGGTTCATGGTAGAACGTTGCGTAATACAGTGGGTCGCATTTTGTCTCATTATTGATTATTGCCAGTACTTTTAAGCATCTCCATATACGTCATGCTTCTGCTCTTTGGTTTGAAGACTGTTACTCCACCAAGCAATAATTCTCTCTCTCTCCATGCATGACTGCACATTAGAACGGGATACAGGGGCATCTCTCACTCTCTCGCAATTCACGCTCCCTTTTTCTATGTCGAAACCAAGGTCCACAAATCATATTGGACTACACAATGCACACTCAAAATATCAAATCTACTTTTCGACATTTTTTTTAGAATTTCATAGTTTAAGCTTATTGTAGGTTGATATTTTCGACATTCTAGGTTGAGCAACCCTTGAGATGGATGCACTTGCGGACCATAGAGCGCACATTGAAGCTGTTCTCAGACTTTCAACATCCTTTAAACTCATGGACCCCCGCATTGCATATCATTTCATTGGAACCAACTTCCCAATGAAGGTCTACGAGGCATGATTTGATTTTGTTCTGGAATGACGAAGCAGGATCGCATTTCTTCTCCTCCGTACATATTCATTTGACTGCTGGGAGATCTCAATCTCTCTCTCTCTTTTTCTCTCTCTCTATATATATGTGTGTGTGCGCGCGTGCATGTGTATGTATTTGCACTTGCATATGCAAAATGGAAAGTACGATGTGCAATTATCAGCGCACAGGACATAGAGGAAGTTTCAGAGTAGAGAAAAAATAGGACGTTGAGTAAATTTCGAGGATTGGAAAAACATAAACTAAGAGTTAAGTAAGTCTGTGAAGTTTTTTGTAACGAAAAGGAGCAAGAAAGAAGTTTTCACGAAGATTTAGCTTAAAATCTTGAGATGGATTCCATTCCAATGGACATCGCGCCCCGAGAGGTCTCTTTATGCAAAGAGTCTGTGGCGGCAAAGCAAGAAGAACTGATGAAAACTTGCCTGATCGGTCAAATGTTTGGCCCTAGGCCCCCTCTTGAAAGTGTGAGAACTTGGCTTCGCAAGGAGTGGTTCCCGCGCGGCCTAATTGTGTCCAAATGTCAATTCCTGCCGGCGAATCACCTGCTTCTAGTATTTGAGAACGAAGAGATGGCTTTCCCCTGCAAGCCGGCTCCTGGCAAGTGGGCCGGTCCACCCTTTGCCTTTTTAAGTGGACCCCAGACTTTGTCCCGAACAGATCAAAGCCTCTTCGTTACCCGCTTTGGGGGGAGCTTCCCAATCTCCCTTTCTTCCTGTATGGATTTCTTCGTGAAATCGTCTCACGGATCGGTCGCCCGATGGCCTCAAGAGAGGATGTTGGGGGGTTAATCTACGATGGTGCTCAACATTCTTTCAATGCAAGATGGCATCCACAGATCTGCGTTGAAACAGACCTGAAAGACAGGATGTTGGGGGGTTAATCTACGATGGTGCTCAACATTCTTTCAATGCAAGATGACATCCACAGATCTGCGTTGAAACAGACCTGAACCAGGTCCTTCCCTTGAAAATCTCCATAAACTGTGGAGATGGTAAGACCTGGACACAAGAGGTTACTTATAAGAATTTGCCAAACGCATGCTTCCGGTGCGGGCATCAAGGTCATAGGATCAAAGACTGCCCCCTGAAGAAAAGTACCAATAAAAACAAGCTTAAACCAGATGGGACCCTAGATCCTCTCCCCCAAGATGACACTCGGGATCATCCCCCTCCAATGGAGGAAAAAGAGGGAACTCGCGTTGCTGAGACGGATTCAGAAGGATTCACTGAAGTGAGACGCAGGAGGAAAGTTAGCCCTCGAAGATTAACAGCAAGGAATACTACGACAATTGCCCCCTCGAATAACATATACTGTAACCTAGAAAAAGAGATTAATGAGGTCGACTTCCCAGGGGACAACAACCACTTTGAAGAAGACACTGATAATACCCTTGGGTGCTCTACCAGCAAAGAAGACAACCAAGAAGGTTATACCACGAGTAAAGAGGAAGGCTTCACTACCAGCAATGAAGACAACCCAGACAGCGAAAGCTCCTCTCTTGGTCCTACCCTCCCGGTATGCTTTCCAAGATTACCGCAACAAAAGTCAAAGCTTAAAGGAAAACAACCTTTTGGCATGCCTTGGAAGATCCCCCTCAAGAGTAGGATCCTAAGTCAAGAAGTAGGGAGGAAAAAAGAAGACCACAAGAAGAAAAAAGATCGGGTCCCTCCCCTCAAAGAGGGCAACCAACATTAATGAAATTCACATCTCTAAACGTCAGGGGTCTGTCTGACCCGTCAAGAGCTTCGATTCTTGGCTAGTGGTTCAAGGACAAGTGCTTCGCCCCTAACTTTATTTGCTTACAAGAGATTAAAATCGATGGAGAGGATCTCCAAAAACGGCTTAAATGCATTTCTCCGAACCACCTTTGGTTCTCCACTTCTCACCCTAGAGGGACGGGGGGTGCTTCTATCGGCATTAGTCACTCCTTGTCTGGCAATGTGACCTCGACTTTTGAAGGTCGGAATCATCGTTGGATTGCTGCCTCTTTCGGGTTCCCTTTCCAGTTCACTGTGGTCTCAATTTATGCCCCTAATGGTGAAGTAGATCAAATGGATACTTGGGCTTCCCTCGACTCCCTTTCACACAATGTTCTGATTTGTGGGGACTTCAACATGATTGAGTTTCCTGAGGACTGATGGAATAACAAAGGAAAAATTATTGACGGTCAGGAGAAAGAGATATGGGATAAAATCAAGCTCCATCTCGACCAGGTCGAGGTGAAAGACATGAAGGGGTTCTCCTGGTCAAATCTCCAATCGGGGGACTCTTTGAGGAAAGCAAGACTTGATAGATGCTACATCGATCAGAACACCATCCTTCAGTGGGGTATTCCTTCAATTTCCCAACACATGGACCTGACTATCTCAGACCACTATCTCATTACTCTGTCTTTCAAACCGATTCCCATGTTCCAGAAAGCTCCTTGGTTTCATGCTTGTCAGACATCGTTTTCCCTCCCCTCTGTCCACCAAGAAATTTCTGAGGTGTGGACGGAAGCCTTTGCTTACTGTAATGAACCAGCTAAGTGTTGGAGAAGCGCGGTAGAAAGGACTCGAAAAATTCTAATCACGACTCAAAAGGCTATAAGAGAAATCCGAAAAAAAAGAAGAGAAACGGTGTACCGGAGGCTCTCACGCCTTGAAGAAGAGGTGAACAAAGGTAAGTTACATTTCCAACAAGGTCTTTTGAAAATCAAGGGAAGACTAAGATTAGACGAGGAGGTTCAAAGGAAAAATCTTCAAATTTTCTTCAAAGATTGGTGGGCAGGGAAGGCCCATAAACCAACGAAAGAGATGTGTAACATCCTCAAAAGGAAACAAGCTAGGGAATCCATCCCCCTATTGGTCGCTAACAATGGAACTGAATGTTGCACGGAAGTGGAGAATAGATCCATCATCGTCGAGCACTTTACCAATCTTCTTGGGGTCTCGACTCCTCTTTCCCCCCACAGGCGCGACTCCATGGCAACCATCTCAAGGGTTGCTCAAAACAGAATCCCACAGAACTTGATTGCTCTACTGGATGCTAACATCTTCGAGAATGAAATTATCGAGGTTATTGATGCCCTTCCCAATGGGAAAAGTCCGGGTCCGGATGGCCTTACCAATGAGTTTTCCAAGTCCTTCAAACATCACGTGGCCACCCCACTGCGCCTCGTGTGGCAAGAGGCTCTCTCATTCGGTGCCCTCCCTGAGTGCCTGAATAATGGCGTCATCAAGTTAATCCACAAACGGGGACATAAGAACAAAATTGAAAACTGGCGTCCGATTACCATGCTCCAAACAGGATACAAGATAATTGCAAAAGTTATCGCCAACAGAATCTCTTGTCATTTAAAGTCATGGCTGTGCGAGGACCATAAAGGTTTTATCAAAGGTAGATCTATACTTGAAGCAATTATCGATATTTGGGAAGGCCTTGCTTTTGCTGAGGAGTCTGCTCAAGATCTGATATTCATTAAGATCGACTTCGACAAAGCGTATGACAGATTGGAATGGGACTTTATTCTTCAATCATTGAAAGACCTTTGTTGTAGCCAAAAGTTCACGAAGATGGTTTCCACTCTTCCTGGAAATGCTTCAACTAGAATAAACATCAACGGTAAGCTCTCTGAGCCCATTCATTTAAAAAGATCAATTAGGCAAGGCTGCCCTCTGGCTCCATTACTATTCGCTATCGCCTCGAGTGGACTCAGCTGCCTATTAAAGCATCACATGGACGCTGGCAATCTCAAGGGTCTTTCCTTACCTCTAAATCACGGCCAAATGATTGTGAGAGTTTTTGCTGATGACATGAATGCCTTTGTGCATAACAATATAAACAGCACTGAGGTGTTTTGGTGGTGCCTCCACACCTTTTGTGTGGCATCAGGCTCAAAAATCAACCATGCTAAAACTGCTTTTAGAGCAATCAGCGGACATACTCCCCAATTGTTGGTGGATCAGGGGTGTCAAGTTATCCCTAGCGGTCAAGTCTTTCGTCTCCTTGGGATTCCGATGGGATTCGACATCTCAATGGACAACAGCTGGAACTGGGTGCTATCCAAGCTGGATAGGAAGCTGAATCATTGGAAAGGTATGCAAGTCAACCTGCCAGGACGCGCTATGGTTATAAACACATTTATGCTGTCTACAATTATTTACTTTATCTCGTGTTGGAGGCCTAAGGAGAAAGACTTGGCCAAAGTGGAAAGAATTTGCAGAAACTTCCTTTGGACTGGGGACCCCAACAGGAGGGGGATTCCCAAAATCAAATGGGAAACTTGCATTAGCCCTAAAGACTCAGGGGGCTTGGGAAGTTTGGACATTGTTGGGTTGGCTGACAAGTTGGCGGCAAAGTGGCTTATCAAGGCTTGGAGCAATAGGGAGTCCTCTTGGGCTAAATTGATCTTCAGAAACACGGAAGACCTTACCTTAGTTGGCCACCCTGGTTGGAAGGACATAGGGATTCGCACGCTTTTGTTCTCCCCCAACCCGGTCTTCCCTAAAGGCTCTAGCCTCGTGTGTTCCTTATGGAAGAATTGGAACAAGGAAAAATAGTTCATCAGAATCAGTGATGAGTGGAAGTGGGCGGCTGGCATAAGACAAAATGACTCTATTTGGTTCCCGATCAGCGGCATTCGGGGGGTGGAGTCTTGGAACCTCCAAACTGCAAGGCGGTTATGGAACAAGGGGTTCAAACAGTGGAAACAACTCTAGAACAAGACCAGCTAGTGGATTAGGTTCGAAGAATTGGATCCGAGACTTAGAGTTACCTTTGAGGAATGGACTCTTCTTCAAAGCAGGTGTTTAGCATGGGACCGCTCAACTACCCGCCTTCTCTGCGGTCAGGATCTTCCTTGCTTGGAGGGCCTCAAATGGAGCAATGGTAAGAAGCTATCCAGAATCCCCAACTTCAAAGAGGTTTTAGATGTTCACCACACCCTTAACAAGAGATGTTGCCTTTCTTGGACCAAACTTCGGTGGGAGCTAAAATTCATGTCTTTTTGGCACCCCCTAATTGAGGTCAAAAAGTTCGTTCTCATGTGGCAGATCTTGCATAAAGGTATCTGGACCAATGCAAGGGCTAACAAAATCTGTGGTGTGCCGCCATGGTGCAAGCGTTGCCATTGGTGCATCGAAGATTTAGCTCACCTGTTCTTCGATTGCCCCAAGTCCCGTGTTATCTGGCATCACGTGACCCGAGTATTGAGACTCACGAACCAAATCAAGTGGCAACAAGTGGTGTTGGGTGAGGCGATCGGCTGCTCATCGAGGCTGTGGAATGCCATCAGAGGTGAGACTCTCTGGAAGATTTGGAGGGAGCGATGTGCTGTCAATTTTGGCCAAACTCCTAAGGAATGGTCGATCGAGAATTCCTTGTTTCTCCTAGGTAAAAGAATCTCCCGAGTCAAGAGATTGCCACCGTTTAGACATCACTGTATTTATCTCCTCGAAAACAACAAGTTGAAACCCAAATGGGTCCTACATGAGGGTGATGATAAGTTTATCCGCCTCATCTGTAATGCCCTGTAGCTTGCCATACTCCTCCCGTGCATTGTAAGATTTGGGGGGTCCCATGGGCACTAGTCCCATTCACTTGTAACTTTTTTTCTTTATTATAATTAAAGTCCAAGAGATTAGGCTAAGGCCGAACTTCCTTTATTTAAAAAAACGAAAAGGAGCACAAAGATATGAAATTGGGTGAAATTTATGTCCCCATGGTAGAAAAACATCATTTGAAACTCTCTTCTTATTGTTTTTTGTCTGTAAGTTTTTAAATATTAGAATACTGCAATGGAATAAGCGTAGACTATGAAATTTAAAAAAAATGTCGAAAAGTAGATTTGATCTTTTGCGTGTGCATTGTGTAGTCCAGTATGATTTGTGGACCTTGGTTTCGACATAGAAAAAGGGAGCGTGAATTGCGAGATAGTGAGAGATGAAATTATGGCTTGGCTGGAGTAACAGTCCATATGGAGATGGTTAAAAGTACTGGCAAAGTAACGCGACGATGGCGACTCGTGATACTTCCCTCTAGACTTAGCAGACCAATTCAGACAAAATGCGACCCACTTCAAACCGATTTCCACGCTCCGGAAAGCTCCTTGGTTCCACGCTTGTCACATGTCATTTTCCCACCCCTCTGTCCACCAAGAAATTTCCGCAGTTTGGGTGGAGGCCTTTGCCTTCTATAATGACCCGGCTAAGTGCTGGAGAAGCGCAGTGGAAAGGACCCGACAAATTCTGATCAGCACTCATAAGGCCATAAGAGATATACGGAAAAAAAGAAGAGAAAAGGTATACCGGAGACTCTCACGACTTGAAGAAGAAGTGAACAAAGGTAACGTGCAATGCCAGGAAGGTCTTCTGAAAATCAGGGGAAGACTAAGATTCGAGGAGGACATTCAAAGGAAAAATCTTCAGATATTCTTCAAAGACTGGTGGGCAGGGAAGGCCGACAAACCATCGAAAGAGATGTGTAACATCCTCAAAAAGAAACAAGTTAGGGAATCCATCCCCTTCTTGGTTGATAACAATGGGATCGAATGTAGCACGGAAGTCGAGAACAGAACTATCATCGTCGAGCACTTTACACATCTCCTCGGGGTCTCGACTTCTCTTTCCCCGCACAGGCGGGACTGCATGGCTACCATCTCAAGGGTAGCTCATTCTAGGATCTTTAGAACATGAGTTCTCTTCTAGAAGCTAATATTTCTGAGAACGAAATTATCGAGGTTATTGATGCCCTTCCAAATGGAAAAAGTCCAGGTCCTGATGGCCTCACCAATGAGTTTCTCACGTCCTTCAAGCATGTGTTGGCCACCCCGCTACGTCTGGTATGGCTCGAGGCTCTGTCCTTCGGTGCTCTTCCTGAGTGTCTTAATAATGGCGTCATCAAGTTAATTCACAAAAGGGGAGATAAGAACAAAATTGAAAACTGGCGGCCGATTACCATGCTCCAAACTGGATACAAGATAATTGCCAAAGTTATTGACAACAGAATCTCTTGTCATTTAAAGTCATGGCTTTGTGAGGACCAAAAAGGTTTTGTCAAAGGTAGATCTATAATTGAAGCAATTGTCGACATTTGGGAAGGCCTTACATTTGATGAGGAGTCTGCACAAGATCTGGTATTCATTAAGATCGACTTCGAGAAAGCATACGACAGGTTGGAATGGGCCTTTATTCTCCAATCACTGAAAGACCTTGGATGCAGCCAAAAGTTCACAAAAATGGTTTCTACTCTTCTCGAAAACGCTTCAACTAGAATAAATATCAATGGTAAGCTCTCTGAGCCCATACGTTTAAAAAGATCTATCAGGCAAGGCTGCCCTCTGGCTCCTCTACTCTTCGCTATTGCCTTGAATGGCCTCACTCGCCTATTAAAGCATCACATCGACTCTGGCAATCTCATGGGTCTTTCCCTACCTCTAAATCATGGACAAATGATTGCTAGACTCTTTGCCGATGATATGAATGCCTTTGTGCATAACGATATGAACAACATTCAGGTGTTCTGGAGTTGCCTTGACACCTTTTGTGTGGCGTCAGGCTCAAAAATCAACCATGCGAAAACTGCTTTCTGAGCAATCCGCGGTCCCCCACCCCAATTGTTGTTAGATCAGGGGTGTCAAGTTATCCCCAGAGGTCAAGTCTTCCGTCTCCTCGGCATCCCGATGGGCTTCGACATCACAATGGACCAACGATGGAACTGGGTGTTGGCCAAGTTGGATAGCAAACTAAATCATTGGAAAGGTATGCAAGTCAACTTGGCAGGGCGCGCTATGGTTGTTAACACATTTATGCTTTCAACGACTATTTACTTTATCTCGTGTTGGAGGCCGAAGGAGAAAGAGTTGGCCAAAGTGGAAAGAATCTGCAGAAACTTCCTGTGGACTGGGGACCCCAACAGGAGGGGGATCCCCAAAATCAATTGGGAAACTTGCACTAGCTCGAAAGACTCAGGGGGCTTGGGTATTTTGGATATCGTGGCTTTGGCTGACAAGCTAGCAGTTAAGTGGCTTATCAAGGCTTGGAGCAATAGTGAGTCCTCTTGGGCTAAATTGATATTCAGAAACTTGAAAGACCTTACCTTTGTTGGCCATCCTGGTTGGAAGGACCTAGGGATTCTCATGCTTTTGTTCTCCCCCCTTCCGGTGTCCCCTAAAGGCTCTAGCCTCGTGTGTTCTTTTTGGAAGAGTTGGAACAAGGCCAAACAATTCATCAGAATCAGTGATGAGTGGAAGTGGGCGGCTGGGATAGGACAAAATGACTCTATCTGGTTCCCGATCAGTGGCATTAGAGGAGTGGAGCCTTGGAACCTCCAAACAGCAAAGCGGTTATGGAACAAGGGGTTCAAACAGTGGAAACAGCTCTGGAAACAAGAGACCAACCAGTGGATTAGGTTTGAAGACTTAGACCCGAGACATAGAGTTACCCTCGAGGAATGGACTCTTCTTCAAGGCAGATGTTTGGCATGGGACCGCTCAACTTCTCGCCTTCTCTCTGGACAGGATCTTCCTTGCCTTGAGAGCCTCAAATGGAGCAATGGTAAGAGAATATCCATAATACCCAACTTCAAAGAGAACTTTGATGTTCATCACACCCTCAACAAGAGGTGGTGCCTTTCTTGGACCAAACTTCGATGGGAACTAAAGTTCATGTCTATTTGGCACCCCCTAATTGACACCAAAAAGTATGTTCTCATGTGGCAGATCTTGCATAAGGGAATCTGGTCCAATTCAAGGGCGAATAAAATATGTGGTGTGCCACCATGGTGCAAACGTTGCCATCGATGCATCGAAGATTTAGCTCACCTGTTCTTCGATTTCCCCAAGTCCCGTATTGTCTGGCATCACGTGACACGGGTTTTGAGACTCACAAACCAAATCAATTGGCAACAGGTGTTGTTGGGTGAGGTGGTCGGTTGTTCATCGAGGCTGTGGAATGCCATCAGGGGTGAGACTCTTTGGAAGATTTGGAGGGAGCGACGTGCTGTCAATTTTGACCAAACTCCTAAGGAATGGTCGATCAAGAAATCATTGTTTCTTCTAGGTAAAAGAATCTCCCGAGATAAGAGATCTCCACCGTTTAGACATCACTGTATTTATCTCCTCGAAAACAACAAGCTGATACCCAAATGGGTCCCACATGAGGGTGATGATAGATTTATCCACCTCATTTGTAATGCCCTCTAGCTTGCCACACTCGTCCCCTGCATTGTGGGATTTGGGGGGTCCCATGGGCACTAGTCCCACTCAATTGTAACTTTTCTTCTTTTTGTTAATTAAAGTCCGAGAGAATAGGCTAAGGCCGAACTTCCTTTTATTGAAAAAAAAAAAGTAAAGAGCTGGCGGGGACTGAAAAGCAAATAAAGAAGAAAACTTGAAATGAATCATATTATGTTTTTTTTTTTAATAAAAAGAAGTTTGGCCTTAGCCTAATCTCACGGACTTTAATTAAAGTAAAAAAGAAAAGTTACAAGTGAATGGGACTAGTGCCCATGGGACCCCCCAAATCCCACAATGCAGGAGAGGAGTATGGCAAGCTAGAGGGCATTACAAATGAGGCAGATAAATCTATCATCACCCCCATGTGGGAGCCATTTGGGTTTCAACTTGTTGTTTTTGAGGAGATAAATAGAGTGATGTCTAAATGGTGGAGATCTCTTATCTCGGGAGATTCTTTTACTAAGAAGAAACAAGGATTTCTCGGGAGATGCAGTCATGCATAGAGAGAGAGATGAAATTATGGCTTGGCTGGAGTAACAGTCATGACGTATGGAGATGCTTAAAAGTAACACGACGATGGCGACTTGTGATCAATAATAAGACTCGTGACGCTGTTGGGTGAGGCGGTTGGCTGCTCATCAAGGCTGTGGAATGCCATCAGAGGCGAGACTCTTTGGAAGATTTGGAGGGAGCGATGTGCTGTCAACTTTGGCCAAACACCAAAGGAATGGTGGATTGAGAAATCCTTGTTCCTTCTAAGTAAAAGAATCTCCCGAGATAAGAGATCTCCACCATTTAGGTCCACTGTATTTATCTCCTCGTAGATAACAAGCTGAAACCCAAATGGGTCCCGCATGAAGGAGATGATAGTTTCATACATCTCATTCGTAATGCCCTATAGCTTATCAAACTTTTCCCCGAACTTTGTGGGATTTTGGGGTCCCATGGGCACTAGTCCCATTCACATGTAACTTTTCTTCTTTATTTTAATTAAAGTCAGGGAGAATAGGCCAAGGCCGAACTTCCTTTTATAAAAAGAAAATAATCAGACAAAATGCGACCCACTTCAAGTAAAGAGCTGAGGGGGACTGAAAAGCAAATAAAGAAGAAAACTTGAAATGAATCATATTATGTTACCACTCGCAACCTCACGTCATGTTGAAGAGTCTGAGATGATGGCGAAAGGGCTCTGACGAACCAACTGAAGGTTTTCTTGAAGTCCAAACTTGATGTGGAGAGAAAAGAAAAGAAAGGCCCAACGCAGTAGTTTCGCCGTTACTCGGACGAACGCCAAGCGTTTGGCCCACATAATCAATGCCATCCCCAAGCGTTTAGGAATCATGGTCACCAAAGAAGGCTACAGAAGCAGCAACTCATGTCACGAGGAAGTTCTTTGCATCTTTTGGAGATAAAAGGAGTGAGCTGAAGCAAAGATGGTGGAACAGGGTTCGACTAGAAGAAATCTTCAACGCTATGTGGCTTCAGGGAAATTCGTCAGGAATACTATAGCGTGCTGAGAAGAAGGCTGTCGTAGTACGTCTTGTTTAGCGTAATTTGCGGCACTACATGCGGGGCTGTGGACGCTATAGTTCCTTCTCACAACACATCCACCGTCGCCGGCCAGCTCCTTCCTCGGCGTGCTTCTGGTCGTCCGACATAAGTGAAATGAAGGTGTCGCAATAGTCTGTTGGGCGTGTCACGATACACAGCTGAGTCGCAATAGATAGCTGGGTGGTGTCGCGATAGTCTGCCGCGCGTGTCACGATAGACAGCTGACCCTCTATCGCGATAGACAGCTGACCCTCTGTCACGATAGTTCGAGTCCCTCGAGGTTTGTGCGCGATAGACCGTGGCAAATCGCAAAAGTCATCAGTTCTTATTGGCTTTGGAGCGCTCCTTGCTTGGTTGAGTTTAAAGAAACTTAGTTAAAAGAAGTTTTCGTTTTCTGCGCGTGGCACCTTTCGCCTCCGTTCTGGAAGATTCTAAAAACCTTTTTTATGAATCTAAAAAAAAGTGGTGACCTTCTTCAACGTCTTGTAGCCTTTCCCTTTAGAAAAGAGTGTTTGGGGGGTTTCCTTTTGGTAGTGCTTGGGGGAGGTTTTCCTTAACTCTTTATTTGATCGTGGCCTTCAAATCTTTTGATTGCGCGAGGGCTTTTGGTTCCCGCATCCATGTCTTCCTTTTTTCCCTCTTTGGTCTTAAGCCATGTGGCTCCTCCTCAGTCCCAATGCCCCCTCAAGGTGGACTCCATCCCCTCGGATGCAGCACCTTCGTTGGTCTCTCTATGCAAGGAGTCTGTGGCGGCAAAACAAGAAGAACTGATGAAAACTTGTCTCATCGGTCAAGTTTTTGGCCCTAGGCCCCCTCTAGAAAACATGAGAGCTTGGCTACACAAGGAATGGCTCCCATGTGGTATAATTGTGTGCAAATGTCAATTCTTGCCGGCAAATCACCTACTCCTAGTGTTTGAGAATGAAGAGATGGCCTTCCAGGCTTTGCAAGCTGGCTCGTGGCTTGTGGGCCGGTCAAGTTTATGTCCTTTTAAGTGGACCCCAACCTTTGTTTCGAAGAAGTCAAAGCCTCTTCATTACCCGCCATGGGTGGAGCTTCCCAATCTACCGTATTTCCTGTATGGTTTTCTTTGAGAAATCATTTCACCGATCGGTCGCCTAATGGCCTCTAGAGAGGATGTTGGGGGGTTAATCTACGAGGGTGCACAATACTCCTTCAACGCACGATGGCATCCTCAAATTTGCATTGAAACGGACTTGAACCAGGTCCTCCCCTCGAAGATCTCCCTAAACTGTGGTGATGGTAAGATTTGGGTAGAGGAGATTACCTACAAGAATTTGCCTAATGTGTGCTTCCATTGTGGGCACCAAGGTCATAGGATCAAAGATTGCCCCCTAAAGCAAAATACCTATAAAAACAAGCTTAAACGAGATGGGGCCCCGGATCCTTTCCCTCAAGTGGACACTCGGGGGCATCCCCCTCCGATGGAGGAAGAAGAGGGCACTCATGTTGGAGACATGGATTTAGAAGGGTTCACCGAAGTAAGACGTAGGAGGAAAGTCAGCCCTCGAAGATCGTTAGCAAGGAACATTACGACCATGCCACCTTCAAATAACATGTATTGCAACCTAAAAAAGGAGATTAATGAGGTCAACCTCCCAAGGGCTAACCTTTACGAAGAAGACCCCGCTGACAATTCCATTGGATGCTCTACCACCAAAGAAGACAACCAAGAAGGTTACACCACCAGTAAAGAGGATTGCTTCACTACTAGCAATGAAGACAACCAAGACAGTGAAAGCTCCTCTCTTGGCCCTACTCTTCCGATATGCATGCCAAGTTTACCTCAGCAAAAGTCAAAGCTGAAAGGGAAACAACCGTCGGGCATGCCTTGGAAGAGCCCCCTCAAGGGTAGGATCCTAAATCAAGAAGTTGGGAGGAAAAAGGAAGATCAAAAGAAAAAATAAAATCGGGTCCTATCAATAATGAAAATCACTTCATTAAACATCAAGAGTTTGTCGGACCCCTCAAGAGCGGCGATTCTTGGTCAATGGTTCAAAGACAAGTGCCTCAACCCCGACTTTATCTGCTTACAAGAGATTAAAATCAACGGAGAGGATCTCCACAAACTACTTAAACACATTTCTCCGAACCACCTTTGGCTCTCCACTTCGCACCCTAGGGGGGTGGGGGACGCTACAATCGGTATTAGTCACTCCTTGTCTCGCAGATTGACCTCGAGTTGTGAAGATCGAAATCATCGTTGGATTGCTTCCTCTATTGGCTCACCTAATCAGCTCAATGTGGTTTCAAGTTAGCCCCCTAACAGAGAAACGGACAGAATCGACACTTGGACTTCCCTTGACTCCCTCTCACACAATGTTTTGCTTTGTAGGGACTTCAACATGGTTGAATTTCTTGAGGACCGTTGGAATAACAAGGGGAATATTATTGATAGTCAGGAGAAAGAGATATGGGATAAAATCAAGTTCCATGTCGACCTGGTCGAGGTGAAAGACATGAAGGGGTTCTCTTGGTCTAACCTCCAATTGGGGGACTCTCTGAGGAAAGCAAGACTTGATAGATGTTACATCGACCAAAACACCATCCTCCAGGGGGGTATTCCTTCGATTTCCCAACACATGGACTTGACTATCTCGCACCACTACTCGATTACTCTTTCTTTCAAACCGATTCCCATGCTTTGAAAAGCTCCTTGGTTTCAAGCTTGCCAGACGTCATTTTCCCTCCCCTCTGTCCACCAAGAAATTTCTATAGTTTGGGCAGAGGCTTTTGCTCACTGTAATGAACCGGATAAGTGCTAGAGAAGCACAGTGGAAAGGGCTACACAAATTTTGATCAGGACGCATAAGGCCATAAGAGATGTCCCGAATAAAAGAAGAGAAACGGTGTACCGTAGGCTCTTATGCCTTGAAGAAGAAGTGAACAAAGGTAACCTGCAATGCCAACAAGGGCTTTTGAAAGTTAGGGGAAGACTAAGACTCGAGGAAGAGGTTCAAAGGAAAAATCTACAAATATTTTTCAAAGATAGGTGGACGGGGAAGGCTGACAAACCTTCGAAAGAGATGTGTAACATCCTTAAAAGGAAACAAGCTAGGGAAGCCATCCCCTTCTTGGTCGACAACAATGGGATCTAATGTAGCATGGAAGTTGAGAATAGATCTATCATCGTCGATCACTTCACCCATCTTCTTGGGGTCTCGACTCCTCTTTCCCCGCATAGGCGTGATTGCATGGTGATTAGGTTATTAGACGTGGAAGAATCGCAAGTTGTTTGAACGTGACATCTATTAAATGATGTACCTTGACATGAAAGCATGCTTTTAATTTATTCAGCATTGCCAACAACCTTATCCTCATGTCTCAGGGTGAGGAAAAATATGGTGCACGAAAATATCGGTGAGGAAAGCAACATCCTTGTCTGTTGTCTCAAAATATGGTGCAGGCAAAACATGAAGCGAGGTTGCGAGTGGTAACATCATATGATTCATTTCAAGTTTTCGTTTTTATTTTTCTTTAAATAAAAGAAGTTTGGCCTTAGCCTATTCTCTCGTACTTGAATTAAATAAAGGAAAAATAGAAAAGAAGGGGATTAGTGCCCACGGGATCCCCCAAATCCCATAGAAAGGGGGAAGCTTTTACAAAGAGTAGATGGATTTACAAGAAAAAGGTTAATCGCCCGCTCATCCCCCACATGCGGGGCCCACATGGGTACAGTGTGTTCTTGGTCAAAGGAGTACTTGATGATTCCTAAGAAAAAAAAGGGGGGGTTTCTTACAATTAGCGATCCTTTTGCCAAGGAGGAACAATGAAAA
Organism: Ceratopteris richardii; assembly: GCA_020310875.1. NCBI lineage: Eukaryota > Viridiplantae > Streptophyta > Polypodiopsida > Polypodiales > Pteridaceae > Ceratopteris > Ceratopteris richardii. The sequence goes on from CM035415.1 coordinate 26,041,853, forward strand.
CTCAATCGACCAGAGTTTCAAGCGTTCCTGAGAGTCACAGAGCGATCCCTTGCTTCTCCCAGCAAAGCTAGCTTCCAACTGATATATCTCTGAGGATTACTTTTCATTCCGATGATCTGCCATAGCCTTTGTGGTAGGCCTTGCAAGGCTTACATGGAGTTATAGAGGAGGTTGATAAACCTTGCATCCCCATCATGTGGAGCCCACTTGGTTTTAAGCTTATTGTTGACATACTGTAGCTCTTTGTGATGTCTGAAGGGGGGGGGGGGTTTCTTACAATTAGCAATTCTTCTGCCGAGAAGCAAAATGGACTTCTCGATCGACCACTCCTTGGGGGTATTGCCAAAGTTTTTAGCACATCTTTCTCACCAAATCTTCCAAAGGATCTCTCACTTAATCGCATCCCACAATGCCGCAGAGCAACCGATCGCTTCACCAATGAGGGCTTGCTTCCAATTGATTTGTTCTTGGAGTCCCAAAGAATGACCAAGGACC
>CM035415.1:26044847-26089847 GCA_020310875.1 Ceratopteris richardii
ATTCAGGGTCTATGTCCTCAAAGCTCATCCATTGGTTGGTTTCTTGTTTCGAGAGGTCTTTCCAATGTATGAAACCCTTGGTCCATAGCATCCTAGCATTTTGGAGATTTCATGAAGCCACACCCCTGATGTCCATGATCAAAAACTAGATTGAATCATTTTGTCTGATACTGGCTACCCATTTCTCTTCACTCATTCTAATAAATTGTTTGAAATTTTTCCAACTCTTCCATAGAGAGCACATAAGATTTGAGCCTTTAGGGGAAACCAGAATGGAGGAGACTAAAAGTATAAGGAGGCCCAAGTCCTTCCAACCATAGTGACATGCCCCATCACTCAACAAGCATATGCATGTCCAATGAGAAGGTATATCTAATCTAAAAGCAATCTCATTAGTTTTCTAAATAATATGATAATGTCCATAATAACATGGTGCAAGTTTGACCTTAGGGTGTTGTGGAATATTTTTCAGACGTATTTTAATTATTCGTAACCATACATAATCATTTTAATTAAATTCTTTAGCTACTCATTTCTTATTAACATTATGCATGTAACATTCTTGAATCTTTTTAATGTGCTCATGAATCTCATGAAGTATGGAAATATGATCTTGTGCAAAAGAATCAGCTTGTGTTATTATATGCAAATTGTAGTACAGGAAGTTTCTCATCCCAATTACTTGGATTATCTAAAGAATAACAATGTAATAGATCCAAAATAGTACTATTTGTAGCTTCACTTTTCCCATTACTTTCAGGATGAAAGGTAGAACTAAAGTCTATTTTAGAACCTAAATTTTGAGATAATACAACCCAAAAGTGATTACAAAAAACGAACATCTCGGTCTGATAAAATAACTTTTGGGACACTATGATGTGGAAAAATATATTTAATACATAACTTAGCAGCATGATGTGCAAAAAAAGTCTTTTTACAAGTAATGAAATATGCTTGTTTACTAAACCTATCAACAATTGTCCAAATCATATCATTATGTGATGAAGTTGTAGGAACACGAGTAATAAAATCTATAGAGATGTTTTCCCATGGTCCATTGGGTATGGGAAGTTGCATTAACAATCGAAATGCTTTACCATGATGTCTTTTTATATGTTGACACACAATGCAATGGGAAACATACTCTGTAATATCCTTTTTCATATTTGGCCAAAAGAAGAATTGTTTACATGTAGAAATAGTACTTTGTATGCCCCAATGTCTCATATATGGTTGCTCATGCATCTCTTTCAGAAAAAAATCTTTAAAACCTTGTGTAATGCATAACTTGTGATCAAAATACAAGAATCCATGATGAAAAGTGTAGTGATTCTCACTAAATGTTGTAGAATTATTGAAAGCATTCCATGTTTGTGAAAAATACAAGTGAGATGGGAAAAGCTCCTTATCCTATGTACTATAGTTCTTCTCAAACGGTTTACGTTTCCTACTTTCAAATGCAATGGGATGATCATTTTGCATCAATACAACACCTATACCTGAGCCATTAGCATCTGTAACTACATGGAAAGGTTGCGTAAAATGAGGTAATTGCAAAACAGGTGCATGACAAAGTGCATGTTTGAGTTTTTCAAAAGATTTTTGTTGTGCTGATCCCCACACAAATTTTAATTTTTTCTTCAATAATAATGTGAGTGGCAGTGCTAAATAAGAAAAGCCTTTTTCAAAATTTCTATAGAAACTAGCTAATCCAAGAAAGGAGCGTACATCATTTAGAGATTCTGGTACATGCCATTCTTCAATTACTTTAATTTTCTTTGGATCTACATGAACGCCTTGACTTGAAACAATATGGCCTAAATACTCTAATTCTCTTTGGAAAAAGTATCTCTTTTTAGGATTTGCATAAAGTTTGTTTTTTCATAACAAATTAAAAACTATTGCTAAATGCTTTTCATGGTCATCATCATTCTCATTGTAGACAAGTATATCATAAAAGAAAACAAGAAGAAAAGCTTGGTATTCAAGAAAATTGTTAATCATCATGCGTGAAAATGTAGGAGGTGCATTGGTGAGTCCAAAAGGCATTACCATGTTTTAAAATTCATGGTGTGTGTATGATAATCAATGCATGGATTATAGTGGTGATGAAAAGGCATACCAAGTATAAAATCATAGGACTACAAAGGAGTAACATTATATCTATTTCCTTGTAGTGCAACCTTAACTTTATACATCAAAGGAAGTGGGTTTAATTGGAGGTCTTTCACTAGTGTATGAGAAACAAAGTCATGCGAACTACCATCATCCTATAAAATATTAACAATTTTACCATTAAGAGTACCTTGCATGCAGAGTAAAAATTGAATAGAAATTATGTGAGCCAAGGTACTTAGGTCCTGCTCCACTGCTTCTTTGGTCCAATCAGGTTCAATGTCTTCAGGAACCACCTCCATGTTGTGTACTTGAGCTCCAACAAGATTCATTTCATTCGTTCGCAAGCTACATTTAGCTTTACTATGACCAACCTTACCACAATTCAAACAAGTGATACGAGGCCTCTTTTGTTGGGCATCCAGCATCGTAGTTTGAAGGTTTGGAGGTTTGATAAGATGTAAGGGATTTGTATTAGGTACGGGTGAGAAATTCGATTGAGGAGGGCACTGAAAAATATATCGATGCTGAAAAGTAGGTGGGCTTTAAGAAGAAAGAAGAAAAAGTAGCAAGAGAAGCTTGAAGGGAAACCTGGGTTTGATTGGTTGTGGTCGTTTATGTGTTTGTTGTAAGCAGATGGACTTGATGACGGATTGAAACTCATTCTCTGCATCATGTGCAAAAGAAATAGCTTCATAGAGGGTCATCAGACGTAGGGTGTTGAGCTTAGCTTGGATTCCTATCTCCAAACCATCTTCATATTTCTGTTGTAAAGTATCTTTAGGAATCATGTCAAGAAAAAAGGTAAGTGATAATCGTTGCCAAAAACGTTGAGTATACGTAGAAATAGTATCTCCATCTTTCCATCCAAAATTTGTCTATGATCGACGTGCATGTAAGTGAAACTTAGGAGGAAGGAAGGACTCCTTGATCTTTTGTTGAAATGCTTGCCACATGGTGGGGTGGTCAGTGCTATGGTGCAAAACATTCCTCCATAACTGGGCTTTACCCACCAAATAATTTGCTACAAATTTCACTTTTTCATTTTCAGAATATGATTCATCAAAATAGAAGTCATCAAACTGAGATAGCCATGAAAGAATAAATTGGCCATCTTTTTGCTCATGGAATCCTGAAAATCGGAGATTTTTGGCACCAATCTTGGACAGTGTGCCTTGTTCTTGGGCGGTAATAATGGCCTTTACTACCCAGACTAGGTTACTTTCATCACTTTGCAGTTGTTTGGAGTGCAACATCATGTTCTTTTATTTCATTTGGGCATGTTGGAGTTCATGCCGCAAAAGCTCTAATTGTTGCTCGATTGGTACCTCGGGTAGTGGTGAGAAACTAAAATCATCGATATTTTGAGTAGTGCCCATGGCCTTATGTAGAGATCCAAAACCTAGGTCTAAGCATAGGAAAAGAATTTTAATAATAATGTATAAATAATAATTAAAAAACATTAATAATATTATTATTAGTAATAAATGAATAAATAAATAAGAATACTTTGATAAATAAATAAAAGAAAGTATATAAATAAATAATTAAATAAATAAATAAGGTAAGATAGTGTTAAAAGTTATGTTAAATGTTTATTAAAAGGAATGGGATACCAAAAAGAGAGAATAGCCTAGAGGATAAGACTTATCTCTTGGTAGTATGAGGTTGTGGGCTCAAATCCCCTAAATACTAAATAAGGAACTCTGTGGGGTAACTAAGCTAACTAGGGAAATAAATAAGCCCTTATTGCCACTCATATGTTAGAACAGGTTCACGCATAGCCAATGGCTGCCAACAAAACCAAGGGGAACCAAAATGAACCAAGAGAACCATGAGTGCTAGAGAAGCCAAAGATGCCAAAGTTATGCCATAGTTCTATGCCTTAGTCGATGCTTGGAGTAAGCCAAAGGAGTACGAAACCAAACTCAAACAGTGAGCAAAAGGGGTTACAGGGAGTACAATGAGCACAATGAGCACAATCAGCACAAGGGGGTAGAGGGAGTACAGGGTGACAGTGTGACAAGGGGTACAAGGAGTACATAAAGACAATGTGATAGGGGTTACAGTGTGACAACAGGTACAGGGTGATAGTGTGACAGGGGGTACAGTGTGACAGTGCACAATACCAAAATTTGAAAAAAAACTAAGTAACAAACTAAGACAAACCAACTTGATAGACGAAAACCTCGATGAGATGGTTGAGATGGATGCCAAATCGTGAACATATAGGACACCATAAATTGCAATTGAACGCTAAAACCACCTTTGCGGATGCCTTGGATCTTATACCACTCTTGCGGATCGGATCCTATAGATGCAGGAATGCAGAGTATAATACAAAAACAAAATCACACAAAAGTACTCAGAGAATAGAAAGAGACAAGAGACGACACTAGATTGGGTACAATCTACCCCCACATACTTTGATGGACAAGTCTATCAGAGCATGTGTATCTACAAGAAATTCATAATACATCCTGAATAGAAGATACATGAGAGTCACACTTCAAAAAGCATGCTTTTGCTTTATTTACGAATTCTTAATTTTCTATTTTTACAAAAATGTTGCTTTCTAAAGCACTCTATTATTTGTTTTACAAAAAATAACTAAAAATACTTTCTTCTAAAAATAACTATGTTCCAAAACTATTCTTCTAAATACCTCCAAAAGTATTTGAATAAGTCCATGCGCCTTCACACCCTCATGGATCTTCACACGCTAAATCAAAATACAAAACACATTGAAATCCTCAAGGAATTAAACCTCCATTCCAATATTCCATAAAGTATAACACTATCTATCTATCTATCTATCTATCTATCTATATATCTATCTACCTATCTATATATCTATATATCGATCTATCTATCTATCTATCTATCTATCTATCTATCTATCTATCTATCTATCTATCTATCTATCTATCTATCTATCTATCTATCTATCTATCTATCTATCTATCTATCTATCTATCTATCTATCTATCTATCTATCTATCCATCTATCTATCCATCATCTATGGCTCTGTGGATGGGATTCCACTCTATCGGGGGAACGTCTCTGTGCGAGTAATCTTTAAGATGGACTTTGGTTGTAACTCCAAAATCTTGTAGATACAAGGAATTGGTTCCCTAGTCGTGTACCATTTGCAATGTTCTCATGAATGGTCTTCCCAAAATCATCCCATAGGCTTGGTTCTTGCTAAAGTCACATATGGCAAAGGTATGCTTAAACTCTACACTACAAGTGGTGAGAGTTATCCCTTCGAGTAGCCCTAAAGGTCTCTCTATGTGACCATCATCCATCTTTAGTTTCATACTTGTTGGCCAGAGTGCTCGTTTGCCCCAAACCTTCCATAGGGTACTGGTAGCAATAGCAACTCCTGTGCTTGAGTCCAAAATAGCCTTGGTTGTGTAACCTTGATGAGTGATTGGAAGATAGATGTTTCCTTCTTTGGAGCTTCACTCATGTCTCCTATCTTATCCAGGGGTATGTCTAGAAGTGTTCTATGAGATCCTACCTAGGGGTGTGGTTTGGCTATTTCTGGCACCGGATTGGCTAAATGTTCCCACTATTCTCCCTTAACCTTGAGTATCTCCTTTAAAGTGAGATTGCACTACACTTTAGCATTCTTTACTACCTCCATGTTTCTAGATATGACTGAGTCTACATTCCTTATCATGACTGTGGGTGCTCTAACACAAGTAGACTTAGCTTCCCATGGACCTGTAAAGTGGGGCACTTCTTGTAGGGAATTAGACTCGAAGTCTTATCATTCCCTTGACTGGGCATCCTCCTCCTCTCCATAAATAGATGGTATATCTTGTGGGAATTTATCATGTAAGTCATCCACAAGTTCAATGGGAGGAGGATTTTCACTTTCTTTAGGCCATTTCTCTTCTTGAATTTCTCCTAGGAAATCTTGGGAATACGGATTCATAGAAGAGCTGGTGTTTCGTTTAGTGCAATTATTCACATAAGATTCTAGGGAAACATGATCATTCTTTCACTTGCCTTGTCCTTACCTTGGGAGGTGGCTTCGTTTCTAGAATTCACAACTAAACTCTCCAATATTTCTAAGAGTCGATCAAAATGCAACTAAGTCTTAGCTTAACTAGAGTAATTGAAGAGGTGAATGGCTTTAAACATGGTTTGAGCCAATTCTACAATCTTAGCATAAAGCTTTGATCTCTCTATCTCTAGGTCACCTCTAGGGTAACACTTTTCATGATTTGTTATGTCTTGCCCTTCCTGAATTTTGGCCTGATATGCTTTAAGCATCATGTCTATATCTTCAAGAGTGGGATCCGCTAGGACTAATCCTAATATAAGAGGTGATGGGGTTATATGAGGTGGATTAGAAGGTGGTGCATTAGAAGGTGATGGGGATGGCGGTGGTGGTATTTTGTGAGAGTGCATTTGAAATGTGAGCTCAACCATTTTGGCTTTTGTTTCTTTTAAGCTTTCCTCTAGCTAACTCATCTTCTTAAACCATTTCCTTTTCATTCGCTCATGGCTATCCTTCCAAGCTCTTGTTCTTTTCTTGGTTATACTCTCGTTCTTAGTGACTTCAGAACCCTTTTCGAGACCAAAGCCTTGGTTTTGCTATAATGTTTGAGCTCTTGTGGCTACCTGCACTGGGATAGTGGAAGTCACTCTTCCAGTAGAATCAACTACTAGCCGAATCACATTGATAGGAGTGATCTTTGGCCCATTGTTTGGGTTCTTAGCACAATCAGCAATGAAGTGATCACCTTGGCATCTATAGCACAATCCTCTAGGTGTAGGGGTCTCATCTATCTAGGTTGGGGTCTAGAGTTAGGATTTGCATACATCACATTAGCATATTCAAGCTCCCCACTAGATTCACTTGGGTCTTCGTAATAGTATGTTTCATTATGCTCATGTGACTACATATACTAAGCCAGTGGACAATATGAGTCGAGTGAAAACTATGATCATTTGGGTCACTTTTTCAAAGCAATGGTGAGACTGGCACTAAGGCTCTACTTAAGGTTTCTTCCAAGATCACATACTTCACTTAGCGATATGGTCTCCTCCACAGGTAAGGCATCATCTTACTAGGGCAAATCTAGGTACCTGTTTTCCAGAGACTCCTAATTTCCAAGCTACCTTCTATATAAGTTCCTCAAAAGATGTGGATTGTTTAGAACTGAGGCTAGTAGAGCTATTTGAATCTTTATAGATTTTTGAAACCTCTAATTCCTCCCCTAGATTATCCTCAATGTCAATGCACATGCATACACACTCTTCTATGGATCTAGGGTCCTTTAAGTACACATAAGATCTCAATTTGGTACTTAAAAATCCATCAAAAAATAAAGACACTTGTTTGGCTAGAGTGGGTAACTCTAGCACGAGGTACCTCTCTAAATATTGCCTAGATCTTGTCCTTGCAAGTCTAGTTGTTTCCTGGGGTGTCTGTTTAAAGCTATGGATCAATGAGGAAGTGTTGTGCCTTATGACACTCTTAGAAAATTGCGTGATGAAGGCTTCAAGTAGTTGGTCTATGTTCTTGAATTGCCTCTCATATACTGGTTGAGACCATGTAAGGGCATTGTTCTTGAGTGTTAGACCAAAAGTCTTGTATTGCATGAACAAGTCATCAACTTGCTCAGCTTTCAAGACTTACCTAAATTCTGCTACATGATCATAGGGTTCTCCTGTACCATCGAAATAGCTCTTCATAGACTTGACCAATTCTGTAGGGCTCAAGGGCCTTGTGTGTTCTCTAGGCCTTGCTAGAGGGAATTCCTGGATGTTCTAGCTCCTTGGTGACCAAAACAGACATTGGATCTTGGTTCGGGAAAAATAAATTCACCCTTCTCAGTGTAGGCATTCGTAGCATGCTCCGAGACCACAAAGACTCTCTCTAAAGTATTGTGTAAGTAAGTCACTTTGTGTGGGGTATCAAGATCTTTGAATTCATATATGATAAGCATTCCCACTTCATTAGGCTGGTCTAGTTTATACCTCCAAAAAGCCTCATATGATTCTTGGTTTAGGAGCAAATCTATGCTCTTATTCTCCTAGGGAACCCACTCTAGAGTCATTATTCTAGTCAGGACGTATTTGCCTCTAGGGGTCTTTGGGTCTCTTCCTAAATTCCCTTGCTCTATGTCACCTATTTCAGCATTCAAGATTACATTATCGAATTCATCTGTTTTATCGCATTGGTTGGTGACCACACACACGGTCCCTTCTTTGTCTATGTATGTACCATTTTCAAATTTGACTACTGGATGTTCTAGTCCAATGGGTTTATCTGGGTTTTTAATCTAGACAACAAATTTTCTCAGACCGTTCTCATAGGTGCGAGAACCTAGTCAGTTGATCTTCATATATTCCAACTGATTCTTGTAAGGTCCTTTTGGATTTTCTAGCTATACCACTCCTGAGCTACTTACAAGTCTCTCCATGCTAAATGACATCTCAAAATCACTCGTTTCATAATTTAGAGTGTATGGGTAATCACTCAATTGCTAGGGCCAAGACCTAGTAGTATGATTGACACTAGCTTTAGAAGATCTAAGGCTACTTCTATCTCTTCCTAGATATCTTCCTCACCTAAGGTTCATAACCCTTGATGATTATCCCTTTTTCCCCAAAGTACAACCTCGTTGTAGAGTTCTTTTGCCTTGGTCACTTGTTCTTTTTTATTTTCCTTAGGCTTTCATTGCTTGTCCAATCAATTTTGTCGCAAAGAACACTTGAGTTTTATCGTACTTGAGTTTGGTCGCTTGAAATAAGTTCTTTTACTTTAGGGTTTTCTGCAAATGTAACCTATTTATGCTTGCACTTGAGGAATTAGGGTTCTTCAACTTGATTGTACTTAACGTCACCTTAATTAATCAAAACCTCTATCCGTACTTAGCGTAAGCTAGGAATTGATAGAGTGGGTTGAGAATGATCCAACCTTAATCCACATCTCCCTTCAATCACCCTTAAGTCCTCAAGAGACTCTTTCTCAAGCCTTCAACATGCTCTTGCTCTAGATGCCCTTGGATGCTCTCAGTGGACCTCTAAAAATCCCAAAGTTAGCTCAAGATTAAAATTCAATTGTCATAACAAACCATGTCCATTCATGTAATTCAAAGACCAAATTTTTCTTTGTTTCTATGAAAATTCCCTTAGAGATCCCTCAACTTTCTCACCTTTGTGGAAGGTCAAATTCAAAATACCATATCTATAAGTGCACATATACCATGTGTGGGATTCAAAATGAGCTTTCCAACAAGCTATAGGTTACTAGAAACGGATTTCTTATGAAGAGGTTTTGACAATTCATGGTTCTACGGGTTAAAACAAGTAAATAGGAAATCTCAGATTATATGCATGGGGCCTCACTTTTCTCCTATCACTTGAAATTTATGCTCAACTTTTGCCAAATTTGAGAAAAAAAAAAACCCTAAAATTTAGCCAAAATTGGTTGTCAATCATGAATGACACGACTGTCAATCGTGATGGATAGAGCTATCCCTCATGGCTTGTCAATCACGATTCATGGTGTCAATTGCGATGGATGGGTGTTAATTGCAATGGATAGAATGACTTGGGTTTTTTATGTTATTTTGTGTCAATTGTACCCTTTGTGATGGATACGTTTCTTGCTGAATTGGGGTATCAATCATGATTTTCTTATCGATCATGATGGATAAGGGTGTCCATTGCGATGGACACCTGTTTGTCGTGATGGACCCTTGTCAATCATGATGGAAACATAGTCCATTGTGGGTTGTCCATCACGATTGATTGATTTTTCTAGATTTTTCCATTAGCTTGTATCAATGCAGCCTCTATGCGTCAAGATGGACAAGAATTTGGCCATGTTTGAGTGTGAATTGCAAGTTTTGTGTCGATCACCATGGACAGGGGTGTCCATTTCAATGGACACCATATGTCGTGATGGACACGCTGTCCATCATGATGGACACTGTCAATCACGATTGATGCTGTCAATCATGATGGAAAAAGGAAAAGAAATTTTTTTGGAATTCTTTTGGATTTGTGATGGGCAAGGTCCCTAGACTATGTTTGTGCACTTAGTTTTACCAAAGAATCAATTTTTCTATCAATCCTGATTGATAGAGGTCAACGCCCTAGGACCTATGCAGACGTTTTTCATACCTGCACAACTTGGTGGACATGATGATACAGTCGAAACTCACAAGAAATGTTCAAAAAGAAAAACATAAAAATAGATCGCATACAAGCTCTCCCTCACTCTCTCTCACAAGTGAAACGAGGGGAATGAGGTGGGGAAGGTGATATGACCAAAAAATTAAAAATTTTGCGAAGGTGGAGATGGAGGTGGGAGATGGTGAGGATGATGATGGTGAAGTAAGAAAGACAAAATAATGGAAACTATGGAAATTACCTACAACTCCAATGCCACAAGTCTACGTATTACCATCACACACCTGTCCTCGAAGTTCTCTCCTAAGTAACGATGCCAAATTTGGTGTCACTCTAGCACAATGGCAAGTACCAATATGAGGAGATCGGCCTCATAATCCTAAATCTGTGGAGACGTGAGGACTAGTATGAAGAGTTTAAGCAAGTGCAGACACAAGTGGGTGAGTGAGAAGCACACTAACATGCACACACATACACGCACACCTACACACAAGACAAGAGTGAAGAGAGGAACAATGGATTTCTTTGTATTACTCAAAAAGTATTTTACAATGGCTCAAAATTCTAACAAGCTAACCTCAAAAATGATCTCTCTAGCTCGTTTTATAGTTTTGGAGGGTGAAACGAGCTCTAAAAATTATGAAAATTGGTACGTAGACACTTCTAATAGTGCTCAAGTTTGAGGACTCATCGGCTTGCACAAAATAGAGTAGAAAGAATGGAAAATGGTATTTACAATGGTATGAAGTGATTAAAATCACTATTTGGGAAATATTTCTTCATGAGAAATTATGTGGCCTACTTGCCGGATCTGCGTTCACTGCTTTGCATACTTGATCCTTGCCTCTGCTCTGACTCCCTTCATTGGCTTCCCTGTCTCGCAAGGTGTTGACTATGCTGGCTGCTAACAACAATCTCATTAACTCGAAGATTGCAAAGGATTTGTTGCATAAGAACATGTTGTGTAGACAAAAGTGATCGATCATTTTATTTGTAATAACACCATATCCCTTGATAATGTTTAGAGTGCAATGATAGTGGTATTCATAAATAAACCTTCACAAAGGACAATGCAATTAACCCTAACTGCTAAAGGACCAAAAATCTTTCCAACTACTAGGGATATTTTGAGGCCTCGAAAAAGACCCAATGACAAGCTAAATGACTATGTTGGATTTCCCTACCATATAAGAAAGAAGCTCAAAAGGATACAACACACTATTGAATATAAGATCATAAGAAAATCTTCCTGCACTTGGAGCTCTTGTAGAGGTGGATGGTTGAGTTTTCCAATAACAATCATACTAAAAAAAGGTGTTCCCAATTGTCTTCTAAATATGGATGAGTGTGATATCCCCAATGATAGGAATATGGAAAGATTACCCATAAATTTGATGTGTAAAGTAATGCTAAACATATCCAAAGATGATCCATTGCACTTTCAGGTATACTCACAGATGAATCTATATGGCTTGGAGGTTCTCAAGTATATGATTGTGGTCAATTGCTAACTATGATTTATTGGAAGAATGATATATTCATATGGTAGGTGGTAAATATTGAGTACAAATTCTTGCAACGGGTCTTTCATCAAACTTCTATTCTCGAAATCATTATTCAAAGATGCGACAACAAAGAACTACTTTTGTTGAGGAAGATAGCACCTTCAAGGTTTTTTTTTGAAATTGGGCTCTAGTTTGAAGACATTAAAATGCTTACATAAATCCTTAAGAGCACCCATGATGTTACCATGCTTGTACTACATGGAGCATGCTAAAACCCTTGATCAAAGGGGCTAGAGAAAGGCACCTTGTAGACATTTATTGGATGACGACTTTCATGTGATTTTTGACATACCCTTGTCAAATCTTCACATAGGTACCCTGCATGATCTATGTTGTATAAAAGAGAATCTTATCATAACGTGTACATTAGGTTTGTATAGATGATAAAACAAAAATATAAACACTTCAATGTTATTGCAACAATAGAAAATGTACTATCAAACATGCAATTACAAAGAAAAAATGTTAAAATTGCACAGAAAAAATGTTGAAATTGAGAAAGATTAGAAGCTATGAAACAATAAAAAACATCTCCCAAGGAAATTTTCTATAGGTTCCATGAAGGCAAGGAAATTCTTCTCTAGGAAAATCAATAATGCGTCTGAGAAATGTGCAACAATGCACACCATTAAGATAGAGTATTAGTAATGGAGGAAGCTACATAATGCAATTAAAGACCATGATACTGTAAGACAATAGTTACGCAATATAACACAGGAGCAATAGCAGAGAAGATAACAGATATAGGAGAATCTCAACAATTTTCTACTAGCAGCAAGTACAAAGATGATGGCGTTGTCCACCCGTGCGCTCTCAAGGTAGAGCTTAAATGGTGATCTAGACAACTCTAGATAGGGAGATATAAGGTAGAGGTATGCTGGCTCAACTCGGTATCTTAGGTAGTGCAGAAGTCATGTATATATAGGATCATGGGTGGCCTGCCATGGACGGCTATACATGGGCGGTAGAGCGTGGGCGGCCACCGCCCGCGTAATTGCCATACACGGTTTAGACTGGTTGAACCGACCTAACAAATATAAATGATTTCTGACTTCGACACGGAATATTCCATGGAATATTCCGGACCCCACAATTGGGGACCCTAGTAACTCCCTTTCCTTATAATATCTTACATGGTCCAATATGACCTTCATCCAACATTCAAGTTGGGATTCCCATCAATTGGGTAATGCACGCTTGGCTTCTCCTCATAAAGGGGGCCTTACAAAATGTGCATACAATCATGAGGGGTAGACATTGATAATATACTAACACCCCCCCTCAATGTTTACTGATGATAAATCAAGTAGGTCTCGGTCCTATGCCCATCTGTTGAAGATGCTTGTTGAGCTGCTCTCTTCCAAGTGCTTTAGTGAATATGTCAGCACAATTTGCCTCTGTTGGGCAATATTCTAGCTCCACAATTTCATCTTCAATTAGCTCACGAATGTAATGGTACTGTACTTCTATGTGCTTGGTGCGAGCATGAAATACTGGGTTCTTTGCAATAGCCATACAACTTTGATTATCACACGAGTACAATTGGCATATTTGATGGAAAGCCTATATCTGCAAGAATTCTCCTTAACCAGACTGCCTCACAAGAAGCAAAACAAGCTGCTTTGTACTCTGCTTCAGTGGAGGAGAGTGCGAGAGTTGGTTGCTTCCTACTTACCCAAGAAAATATTCCTGAACCAAGTGAGAAACAATATCCAGAAACTGATTTTCTAGAATCACAATCTCCAGCCCAATCTGAATCACAATATCCTTGGAGTGTATCACCTGTGGTATACAAAATACCAAAATCCAAGGTTCCTGCAATGTACCTTAGAATTCGCATTCCAGCATTCCAGTGACTCTCCTTAGGTTTGTTGGAAAACCTGCTTAACACTCCAACAGCATAGCAAATGTCTGGTCTAGTGTTGCACAGAAAAATAAGACTTCCAACGAGCTTCCTATACTTCTTAGCATCTACATCAGGCATGTTATCATCCATAGATAGCTTATGATTTACCTCCATAGGTGTGCTAGTTGGTTTGCAGTCCATCATTCCAAATGCCTTGAGAATTTCTTTGGAATATTTTTGTTGTGAGATGAAAATGCCATCCTTCCTTTGCCATACTTCAATTCCCAGACAAAAATGGAGTAGACCTAAGTCTGTCATTTCAAACTCAGTTCCCAAGCTGATCCGAGTTTGATTGATGAGTTCCTGATGATCTCCTGTAATGATCAAATCATCTACATATACAATGACAACAACTAGCTTGCTATCCCTTTTCGTTACATACAAGTTAGCATCAGAAGTACTTCTTTCAAAACCCATATTTTTGAAAAAATGATCTATTCGTTGGTACCAAGCCCGTGGAGCTTGCTTAAGTCCATACAAAGCTTTCTTCAACCTGCAAACTTTATTTTCTGAATTGGGCACCTCAAAACCTGGTGGTTGAGATACATATACCTCCTCCTTGAGGTGACCATTCAAAAATGCAGATTTGACATCCATCTGGAAAATAGGCCAAGACTTTTGTGCAGCTACTGCAAGTACCGTCCGAATAGTTGTCATGCGTGCTGTTGGTGCAAAAGTTTCTTGAACATCAAATCCTTCAATCTGTGAAAAACCCTGTGCAACTAATCGTGCCTTATACTTTTCTAATGTTCCATCAGCTTTATACTTAGCTTTCCAAATCCATTTAGTACCTATTACCTTCTTCTTTGGCGGCAAGTCGACTAGATCCCATGTATCATTTTTGAGTATACTATCATACTCAGACTGCATTGCCGCTCTCCAATCTGGATCATCAAGGGCTTCTTCAATGGTGGTAGGTTCCTTTATCGAACCCATGATATCTGCCATTAGAGCCATGTTAACAATGTGTTCTGAGGCTCTTCTTTGCTCCTCTATTCTCTTTGATCTTCGTAATCCATCCGATGATGATTCTGGTACATCTACATGTGGATTGTGATCATCAAAGAGCTGTTGTGCCCACTTCGGTAGTGGCTTACGCTGTGCAGCTACAACTGGTTGGCTTTTTATTGAGGAAATTTCTCCATTAGATGTTTCCTCCTCCTCAACTTTAACCTGTCTTTTGATAGGCACAAGGTGAGATATTTCTCCGCTTGATGAGATAGTAGATTTACCTTTATCTTCTACTAAGTGTGGTCGTTCATCAAACACCACATCTCGGCTGACAAAAATCTTCCTTGCCTCAGGATCCCATAACCTGTATGCTTTAGACTCTTCACTATATCCTAGGAAGACACACTTTTTGCTTTTTGAATCCAACTTTGATCTTGTTGAATCAGGAATATGTGCATAACAGAAACAACCAAAAATTCTGAAATGCAAAACTGAAGGCTTTTTACCAGAATATGCTTCTTGAGGAGTCATCCCCTTCAGTGCTTTTGTGTAGCTTCGATTGAGGATGTAGACTGCTGTATTGACTGCTTCTGCCCAGAATGAATCAGGCATGTCTTGAGCCTTCAACATACAACGAGCCATTTCAACTACTGTCCTGTTCCTGCGCTCAACAACGCCATTTTGTTGGGGTGTATGAGCTGTGGTAAGTTGCCTTTTCACACCATGCTCCTTATAGTAATTGTTGAATTCTGTTGACAAGAATTCACCTCCTCTATCTGTTCTAAATTTCTTCAGTTTCCTTCCTGATTCATTTTCTACATACTTATGCCACGTTTTAAATTTTTCAAAAGCATCAGCCTTCTCTCGAATGAAATAAACCCACATCTTTCTACTATAATCGTCGACTAACAGCAAGAAGTAGAAAGATCCTCCTAAAGCAGGTGTAGACATTTTACCGCAGAGATCAGCATGTACCAACTCTAGAGGAGCTTGAGATCGATTGCTGGTCTCTCTTGGAAATGCGTTTCGTTGTTGCTTGCCCATCATACAAGCTTCACAAGGTTCCTGCAACTCTGAAAATGCAGGCATATGAGCAACCATCCCTGTTCGTTGCATCTCCTTCAAAACTGCAAATCCGAGATGCCCAAATCGTCGGTGCCATAACCTGCTTACATCTTTATCTTCTGTAGCAGTTAAAGCACTTAACTCATACAAGTTATCCCGTCGTATGCCTTTACCTACAACATTACCTGATGAATCCATGATTTCCGCACCACTCTTATTGAAGTGAACTTCGAGTCCACGATCTGTTATTGCAGAAACTGACAACAAATTTCTTTTGAGTGTAGGTACATAGAGAACATCGGATAACTTTTTCTCAACACCTGGAGAAGTGATAAAAGAGATGGTTCCAGTTCCTTCAGCTGGACACTTGGAGTCATTTCCCACCACTACATTGATGGATTCCCGCAGAGGCACTAGGGAACTATACCAATCCTTTTTACTAGTCATATGGCGAGAAGCTCCACTATCTAAAATCCATGGCTCATCAACACGAGCTTGAGCAGATGAACATACCTCTTCAATAGCTACCCAAAGTTCCAGCTCTGTGTTGTTTGCAGACACTTTGTTCTTCCATGATGATTTTACAGTCCCATTCCGTTCATCAGCTTGCTTCTTTCTGCAATCCTTGATGGCATGGCCTTTCTTTTCACAATAGAAGCAACTTCCTGTGAGCTTTTTCTTCTTTGGCTTCTTCTTTGATCCCTCTGAAGAGCCTTTACCTTTTGCATTTGCTGAGAATGCAGCATCAGTTGTACTTTGCCGATTCTTCAGCCGCATCTCTTCTTCTAAAAGCATGGCACAAAACTCTTCAAATGTAAGAGGAGTTGGCCTTACCTGAGTGTTAAGGGCTGTTACTAATCCATCATACTTTGCTGGAAGAACACGTACAGATCTTCGAGCCAGCTCTTCTGGTGTTATAACAACACCAACTGCAGCCAATTGATCTTGAAGATGCTTTATCCGTTTGATAAAATCTTCAGCCTTTTCAGAATCAGAATGCTTTTCATTTGCCAACTGATTTTCTAAATTCTGTATCCTAGTGTGGTTCTTGGTCTCATATTGTCGAGCCAATATGCCCCAAGCCTCATGTGCTTTAGTAGTATGTTGAACTAAAGTAAGCACAGAATCACTTACACTAGTGACAATCGCACATAATGCATCAGCATTCCGCCTCTTCCAAGCTCGTAGAAGATCTGGATCTGGCTGAATCATCAATCTTGAATTTGCTGGATCTTCAACTGGTATAGGCTCTGGATCCAATCCCATCGGTCCCATGACAGTGTCAAGTAATTCATAGGAGTCCAAAATTGCAGAAATTTTGAACTTCCAGAGTGTATAGTTGGTTCCATCCAGCTTCCCTTCAGTGAATGCAGGTGGACGAATTCGAATAGGTGCAGCATTAACATTAGCTGAAGCACCAAGACTACTATTCGACGATGAAGCCATCATGTAATCACTCGAATAATCTACTGATATTCTAGTCTGCTAGTAGGCTAAAATAATGATACTTCTCAAGCTATTCGAACCTTACAGCTCTGATACCATGTAAGACAATAGTTACGCAATATAACACAGGAGCAATAGCAGAGAAGATAACAGATATAGGAGAATCTCAACAATTTTCTACTAGCAGCAAGTACAAAGATGATGGCGTTGTCCACCCGTGCGCTCTCAAGGTAGAGCTTAAATGGTGATCTAGACAACTCTAGATAGGGAGATATAAGGTAGAGGTATGCTGGCTCAACTCGGTATCTTAGGTAGTGCAGAAGTCATGTATATATAGGATCATGGGTGGCCTGCCATGGACGGCTATACATGGACGGTAGAGCGTGGGCGGCCACCGCCCGCGTAATTGCCATACACGGTTTAGACTGGTTGAACCGACCTAACAAATATAAATGATTTCTGACTCCGACAGGGAATATTCCATGGAATATTCTCTTTACCGTCGCGCCGGGGGCGCTGCCCCCGGACCCCCACCAGGGGGCCCGCTGGCCCCCTGGGACCCCCCAGCCAGGGGGCCCGCTGGCCCCCTTGGACCCCCCAGCCGGGGCTGCTCACCGCTGCCCCGGACCCCACAATTGGGGACCCTAGTAACTCCCTTTCCTTATAATATCTTACATGGTCCAATATGACCTTCATCCAACATTCAAGTTGGGATTCCCATCAATTGGGTAATGCACGCTTGGCTTCTCCTCATAAAGGGGGCCTTACAAAATGTGCATACAATCATGAGGGGTAGACATTGATAATATACTAACAGATACCACATCAAAAAAATGCAAAGATGGAGGTGTGGCATTCAGTAGATAGTATCTTTGGGTTGTGCCGCAAGGGTTCATGGTCAATTAAGCACATCAAAGTCTTGAAAGCCCACCTTAATCAATTCAAAAGAAAATTTAATGAAGCTTGGATATCTTTCTAGAAAGGATATATTCTTTTACAAAAGAAAACATTTTCTTTTCAAATGCATAAAGAGATTTTTGATGGAGATTTCTGAGAAATTTGGATGCAAAACCTCATGAGTGCAAAGTTTTCACGGATAGAATTCATGCCCTAAGATGGTAGTTATTCCTATGATCGGAATGTAATGTTACATGCCGAGCATATGGTTTCAAGATATTTCAAGGGTGGATCAAATCTATGTAAATTCCGATTTTAATTTCTTGCATTTATATGCATAAGTGTGATGAGGTTTCCTCTACATATTATATGACATTTGTAAATATGATCTTTACTTACAAGTTTTATAGAGGCCTGTTGAAAAACAAAAAATAGTTAGAGTATTTTTAGGAGAGTTTCCATCATATAATTGAATATTTTCTCTCAAGAACCAATAGAGGAAGAAAATGAACATAAGGAGAAAAAAAAAGACAAAACTAGAAGGAAATAGCAAGCTACAAAAAGAGGTCAAAATGTAACCTGGTCATCCGATGTAAGAGAGATGTAGTTCTCTTCTATTATTAATATTCAATAACTTTTTTTAGTCTCTATCTGCTAATTTCTCTACATAATTAGAGCCTACTTATTTTTTATGTGAATGGACTGCTTTGAAGTGCAAGCCTTTTTTTAACTAAGAACCTAAGAAAGTTATTCTCTAGCCATATCACAAGCATTTTCTTAAATTCGCCTTGTAGTGGTATACATTCGCCATACGATTATCTCTTTATTATTGAGCTCTATGAATTGTTAATTATGTTAGATAATGTTACTTGTCGTTCTCTATTTATGGGGCATTATTTTATATCTATCTATAAGTATTACTATATCTATGCGTGAATGGGTAACTTTTATGAACACACCATCTAACTTTTTCATCATATCCTACTGCACGATTGGAATTGTGTTGATAAATATATCATGTCGCAATCATTCATTTGAGAAATTCTTTTATTTGTCCTTTTAAACTTTAAGGTAGTATTCTAATCTACAATGACATGGAATGCTTAAATGAGTTTTAAAAATAATATAAGTGATTGATATAGATTTTCTCCTTCTTCTAATTATTTTTGCAACGATGTTACTATGAGTAATCTTTGATCTTTGACATGTATGTAAAGACAATTAGAAATACTTTGTTATTTGTAAACCTTGATGAAGCAATATTATTGGATGAAGATCTAAAGAGGGAAAGCAAAATCTTATGGGTTCGATCAGCTATGGTGATGTTGACTATGGCAATGTTGACTGTTGGTGCAAAATGATGAAGCCTATACATTTGGCTTACAAGACAATGTGTGCAACCATCACTTGATGAATCATGTGAACCTTGGTGCAAAATGATGAAGCCTATACATTTGGCTTACAAGACAATGTGTGCAACCATCACTTGATGAATCATGTGAACCTTGGCTTGTAATCACCTGATCGTTTACCATTGTAAAAGATTAAAATATTGAAGAATCTTTTAAGAGCCTATATCTCCTGGAGTTAGGAAGATAAAAAGGTCTTTTGTAAATCTCGTGGCTCTATGGCCTCATTTAGAGCTTTGTGCTTAATTCAATTCTAGAAGCTAAGTGGCTCACACCATAGCTCACTCAGTACATCATCATTGAGCAACATTAGAATTCCAATGATCTTGTACAATCATGTTTTATAATACATATAATTCATTGAACATCTCTGATTATATCTCAATGAATTATCAACCATTTTTCATAATCTTTGGCTTGTTGGAACCAGCTTAGAGTCTATTGTATACTGTATAAATCGCAAGGAATCCGGTTCAGGCATGTGGGAGAAATCATCATCGAAGTGCTTACTGGTCATCTACTAGTTAGTCCCTAAAAAGTTGGGGGTAAGCTTTGGATTGCTAAACTTATTTCTCTGAGCATAGTTGATCATTTTAGATAATTCCACTTGCAAGCATTATCTATCTAAGATAATTCAATTCCCTCAAAAGCAAGTTTATCAACTGTTACTCTACTCTAAGCTCTGAGTAAAAGAACTAGTAGGTGTAAGGACCAAAATAGCAAGTTTTTTTCAACACTAGCTATTCTTGAAGTAGTCTATTTTGAATCGTCTCCCTTCAAAGGAAGGAGATTTTGGTGACACACAAGGAGCTATAGAGACATTAGCTATTTTGTTCTAAGCCCCCTCTAGAGTCCCATGTCGCTATGGTTTTTTAAGGACTGGCTTTACTATGGCTTCATTGTTAGAAAGTGTTAGTTCATGCTAGGTAATCACATGATCTTGGCCTTCTAAAATGACTTAATGACCTTCCAATCTCCACAAATTGGCACCCACTAGCCATGGAGAACTACCTTATGCCTTTTTAAGTGGTTTCCTAAATTTGTTCCAAATAGGTCAAATCCACTTTGCAATGCACTCTTGATTGAGCGTCCAAACCTGCCCTTTTTCCTATAGGCATTCATAAGAAAAATTGTATCAACCATCGATCGGCCTTTGGCATTGAGAGAATACATTCGCATACAAATATACACACATACATACATACATACATACATACATACATAAATACATAAATACATAAATACATACATAAACAAGCATACAACATACATACATACATACATAAATACATAAATACATACATAAACAAGCATACAACATACATACATACATACATACTATGTATGTAGTTTCCAAGTTATGATATTGAGGATATTCCACCATACGATTGAGAGTTACAAGTATGAGATCTTCTATTAAAAGAATCCATGTGAAAGAATAGCATGATGTCTACAACGATGATGGCGGCATTGTATATGTCATTGAAGATTGTTATGAAAATGAAAGCAAGAGCATTGATATTTATGATAACAAAGAATATCATTGAAAGAAAGTCTAAAGCACATTTGTTGCTCTAGACAAGGATGTGTATTGCTTCTTGGAGTTCCAACCCTTTAATTATGAATGGAGACGTAAGGATGTGTATTGCTTCTTGGAGTTCCAACCCTTTAATTATGAATGGAGAAGTAAGGATGATATAGGATGATATGACAATCGTGAGCAAACGATGTGTGTGACGGTGATGGTGAGAAGCACGCTAATGCACACACACATACACACATGGAAGAAACAAATATAGCGATAGTGAAGGAGAAATACTTCTAAGCATCAAACCTTTTACCATGCTTAATTCACATACAAGCTAACTCAAGCCAACCAACCTAAAAAATAAGCCCTCTAGTTCTTTTTATAGTTTTTGAATAGATTCAATTGGTTTCACATCTAATGGCTAGTGTAAACAAAACTTATGTCCTAAACTACTTTTCACACATCAAAGGATCTCCGAAAAATACAAAATCTGACATTTATATTTTACCTAAGCTCATCAAGCTTAAGGATGCCTCTACTTGTAAAAAATGGAGCACTAAGTTGCGAAATTGGGGTTTTCATGTTACAAGGTGATTAGAATGAATGTTGTTCTTCATGGTGATTTCGAAATTGTAGCAGATAATTGATATAGAAAATTTGTTGAGGGGGACCCTTCTAGTGCTGCGAGATAGTCAGGTCCATGTGTTGGGAAATCGAAGGAATACCCCACTAGAGGATGGTGTTTTGGTCGATGTAACATCTATCAAGTCTTGCTTTCCTGAGAGAGTCCCCAATTTGGAGGTTAGACCAAGAGAACCCCTTCATGTCTTTCACCTCGACCAGGTCGAGATGGAACTTGATTTTATCGCATATCTCTTTCTCCTGACCATCAATAATATTCCCCTTGTTATTCCAACGGTCCTCAAGAAATTCAACCATGTTGAAGTCCCTGCAAAGCAAAACATTGTGTGAGAGGGAGTCAAGGGAAGTCCAAGTGTCGATTCTGTCCATTTCTCCGTTAGGGGGATAACTTGAAACCACAGTGAACTGATTAGGTGAGCCGATAGAGGTAGCAATCCAATGATGATTCTGATCTTTACAAGTCGAGGTCAATCTGCCAGACAAGGAATGACTAATACCGATTGTAGCACCCCTCGCCCCCCTAGGGTGCGAAGTGGAGAGGCAAAGGTGGTTCGGAGAAATGTGTTTAAGTAGTTTCTGGAGATCCTCTTCGTTGATTTTAATCTCTTGTAAGCAGATAAAGTCAGGGTTGAGGCACTTGTCTTTGAACCATTGACCAAGAATCGCTGCTCTTGAGGGGTCCGACAAACTCTTGATGTTTAACGAAGTGATTTTCATTATTGATAGTTGCCCTCTTTGAGGGGAGGGACCCGATCTTATTTTTTCTTTTGATCTTCCTTTTTCCTCCCAACTTCTTGATTTAGGATCCTACCCTTGAGGGGGCTCTTCCAAGGCATGCCCGACGGTTGTTTCCCTTTCAGCTTTGACTTTTGTTGAGGTAAACTCCAAGAGAGGAGCTTTCACTGTCTTGGTTGTTTTCATTGCTAGTAGTGAAGCCATCCTCTTTACTAGTGGTGTAACCTTCTTGGTTGTGTTCTTTGGTGGTAGAGCATCCAATGGAATTGTCAGCGGGGTGTTCTTTGTAAAGGTTAGCCCTTGGGAGGTTGACCTCATTAATCTCCTTTTCTAGGTTGCAATACATGTTATTTGAAGGTGGCATGGTCGTAACGTTCCTTGCTAATGATCTTCGAGGTCTGACTTTCCTCCCTTGTCTTACTTCGGTGAACCCTTCTGAATCCATGTCTCCAACACGAGTGCCCTCTTCTTCCTCCATCGGAGGGGGATGCCCCCGAGTATCCACTTGAGGGAAAGGATCCGGGGCCCCATCTGGTTTAAGCTTGTTTTTATAGGTATTTTGCTTTAGGGGGAAATCTTTGATCCTATGACCTTGGTGCCTACAATGGAAGCACACATTGGGCAAATTCTTGTAGGTAATCTCCTGTACCCAGATCTTACCA
The DNA here is from genome assembly GCA_020310875.1 of Ceratopteris richardii. Classification (NCBI taxonomy): domain Eukaryota; kingdom Viridiplantae; phylum Streptophyta; class Polypodiopsida; order Polypodiales; family Pteridaceae; genus Ceratopteris; species Ceratopteris richardii. Next base: position 26,067,930 of record CM035415.1, read on the forward strand.
TCGCCACAGTTTAGGGAGATCTTCGAGGGGAGGACCTGGTTCAAGTCCGTTTCAATGCAAATTTGAGGATGCCATCGTGCGTTGAAGGAGTATTGTGCACCCTCGTAGATTGACCCCCCAACATCCTCTCTTGAGGCCATTAGGCGACCGATCGGTGAAATGATTTCTCGAAGAAAACCATACAGGAAATACGGTAGATTGGGAAGCTCCACCCATAGCGGGTAAGGAAGAGGCTTTGACTTGTTCGGAACAAAGGTTGGGGTCCACTTAAAAAGACATAAAGTTGACCGGCCCACAAGCCACGAGCTGGCTTGCAAAGCGTGGAAGGCCATCTCTTCATTCTCAAACACTAGGAGTAGGTGATTCGTTGGCAGGAATTGACATTTGCACACAATTATACCACGTGGGAGCCATTCCTTGTGTAGCCAAGCTTTCATGTTTTTTAGAGGGGGCCTAGGGCCAAAAACTTGACCGATGAGACAAGTTTTCATCAGTTCTCCTTGTTTTGCTGCCACAGACTCCTTGCACAGAGAGACCGACGAAGGTGCTGCATCCGAGGGGATGGAGTCCACCTTGAGGGGGCATTGGGACCTAGGAGGAGCCACATGGCTTAAGACCAAAGAGGGAAAAAAGGAAGACATGGATGCGGGAACCAAAAGCCCTCACGCAATCAAAAGATTTGAAGGCCACGATCAAATAAAGAGTTAAGGAAAACCTCCCCCAAGCACTACCGAAAGGAAACCCTCCAAACACTCTTTTCTAAAGGGAAAGGCCACAAGACGTTGAAGAAGGTCACCACTTTTTTTAGATTCATAAAAAAGGATTTTAGAATCTTCCAGAACGGAGGCGAAAGGTGCCACGCGCAAAAAACGAAAACTTCTTTTAACTAAGTTTCTTTAAACTCAACCAAGCAAGGAGCGCTCCAAAGCTCCACAGACAAAGTTCTCTTGAGGGTTAGGGTTTTTTCTTGCATGCTCCTCCTGAACCCTCTGTCGGGGTTTCCTTTCGCGTGTGAGTGCCGCCCTGTGTGGGGGGTATCGTTCTACCTCCCTCCCAGAGCCTATGGCTCTGCACGAGGCACTACGGGATGGCATGGCTGAGGCTAATGGTTCGTTTGGATTACTCAACACTATGCTGAACCCGGTCTTCGACTCTAACTGCTCCAAGTTTGGAATTGCTGCTCGTTCGGAGTATTCCCCAGCTACTGGTGACGCTCAGGTAACTCATAACCCTACCTTTTCTCAGCAGAGACAAGATGGTATTTCGTATGCGAATGCAGTACAGGCTACTGTCCAAGCTCCCTTCTCAATGTTCAACTCGCAAAACTTAACAGGTATGCAAGTTCCTTTCAATAATGTTAAAGATAGAAAGGGCAAGGAGAAACTTGACGAGGACTGCTCTGAGGACAGAAATTCCCCTCACTTCATTAATATTGATTCTAATGACATTGATAGAGACGATTGTACCCTGACTATAGAAAGTAACTCTTTAGAGGCTTGGAACAATCACTTATCTGAGAAAGTTGTGATAGGCCTTTGTCATGGACCAACGCCTGCTCAGGAAAATCTAAAAAATTGGATGAAGGTAAATTGGGAAAGCAGGGGGTTATTTGCCAAGCATATCCAATATCTCCCCAATAACTACTTTCTTTTCTTTTTTGAAGATGCTCATAATGCCATGCAGGTTATAGCTGAAGGCCACTGGGTTATTAGAAATACTCCCATATCCTTCTTCAAATGGTTTCCTGGTTTTAATCCTAGGGGTGCTAAACCTACTAAGGTTCCAGTTTGGGTAGAGTTGCCTGACGTCCCTGTTGAATACTATCCTTGGATAGAACAGTTGGGCAAGCTGATTGGTAAAGTTCTGGGGCAACGACCAAAAAATGGATTCAATCCTAAATGGGATCCCCAAATGCTTATTGAAGTGGATACTTCCAAAAGTATTAAATCGGTTTTAATTTTAAAAAATACTGAAGGGCTTAAGCTTCATGAACAAAAGGTTTTGTATAAAAATATTCCTATTTGGCTTCAGTTTAATTATTCTTTTCTCCTACAGGATTCCATGTGGTTTGGTTGGCATACTCATGATCTCATCTCCTCCTTCCCCATTAGATGGAACAAGTGTAGAAGGAGTGGTTTTAAAAATTGGAGTGATCTTCTTAATAATGGTAATGTGATTGAAGACTGGCATTTAATGAACATTGATTCTCTTTCTGTTGCCTGTAAACAGATTCTTAGAGAGAAGAAGAAAAATCTGTTGGATATCTTGGATCACAACATGTGGCAGAAGAAGATCATGCTTGGTGAAGTTGCTGAAGATATATTTAATAACTTCAAAAGGTCCAACAGCAGTATTAGTTTACTTGTTGGTAAACTCAACAGGAATTGGAATCTTTCATGGACTGCTCAACAATGGAAGTACAGATTCAAGTGCATATGGTCCTTCCCTGTGGCCATAAAGCACTCCTTCCTTCAGTGGCTAATTCTCCATAGAGGTATCTGGACTGGAAGCAAGGCCAAGAAACTTAAACTTGATGCACGAAAATGTCTCTTCTGTGGTATGGATGAAGACTTGGAGCATTTGTTTTTCAAATGTAAGAACTCTGCTAGATATTGGAGGGTCATCATTCTGTATTGCCAGACTTATGGATTAAGGTCTCCAGATTTCAGAGTTCTCCTTATAGGAGAAGCAAACAAAATGGACATTGTTCTCTAGCAAAGTCTGAGAGCTCATATTCTGTGGGCCATCTGGAAAGATAGGAACAGTAAAATTTTTGACACTCATTGTAAAGACAATTTTCTCCCCTGTATGCTGAACATTGTAAGAATTATTGATCACTGCCTTCATATTACCAATAGTACCCCCCCAAGTGACGACAGTCCAGCTTTGATTGCAAAAAAATACCCTTGTAACAAGTGGAGAACCAAAATGCTTCAAGCTCATTCTACAACTAGAGACCTTATGTCCAGCTTTATTAAGCTGCACATTGAAGGATTTTGGTTGTAGAAGTCCCTTCCTTTTGGAAGTCCCGGTGTATCTTTTTATTTTCCTGCATCAATTTTAACTTTTCTGTTCTCTCAAAAAAAAAAAAAAAAAAGGAGCGCTCCAAAGCCAATAAGAACTTATGTCTTTTGCGATTTGCCATGGTTTATCGTGCACAAACCTCGAGGGACTCGAACTATCGCGACAGAGGGTCAGCTGTCTGTCGCGATAGAGGTCAGCTGTCTATCGTGACACGCGCGGCAGACTATCGCGACACCACCCAACTATCTATCGTGACTCAACTGCGTATCGTGACACGCCCAGCAGACTATCGCGACACCTTCATTTCACTTATGTCGGACGACCAGAAGCACGCCGAGGAAGGAGCTGGCCGGCGATGGTGGATGTGCTGTTAGAAGGAACTATAGCGTCCACAGCCAGGCATGATTGTGATTGATGCAGAGACTCTTTCTTACTAGTAGTGCCGCAAATTACGCTGAACAAGACGTACTACGGCAGCCTTCTTCTCAGTACGCTATAGTATTCCTGACGAATTTCCCTGAAGCCACATAGCGTTGAAGATTTCTTCCAGTTAAACCCTGTTCCACCATCTTTGCTTCAGCTCACTCCTTTTATCTCCAAAAGATGCAAAGAACTTCCTCGTGACATGAGTTGCTGCTTCTGTAGACTTCTTTGGTGAGCATGACTCCTAAACACTTGGGGATGGCATTGATTATGTGGGCCAAATGCTTGGCGTTCGTCCGAGTAATGGCGAAACTACTGCGTTGAGCCTTTCTTTTCTCAATCAAGTTTGGACTTCAAGAAACCCTTCAGTCGGTTCTTCAGAGCCCTTTCGCCATCATCTCAGACTCTTCAACATGACGTGAGGTTGCGAGTGGTGACATAATATGATTCATTTCAAGTTTTCTTCTTTATTTGCTTTTCAGTCCTCGTCAGCTCTTTACTTGAAGTGGGTCGCATTTTGTCTGATTATTTTCTTTTTATAAAAGGAAGTTCGGCCTTACCCTATTCTTCCTGACTTTAATTAAAATAAAGAAGAAAAGTTACATGTGAATGGGACTAGTGCCCATGGGACCCCCCAAAATCCCACAAAGCTGGGGAAAAGTTTGATAAGCTTTAGGGCATTACAAATGAGACGTATAAAACTATCATCTCCTTCAGCTTGTTATCTACGAGGAGATAAATACAGTGGTGCCTAAATGGTGGAGATCTCTTATCTCGGGAGATTCTTTTACCTAGAAAGAACAAGAATTTCTCAATCGACCATTCCTTTGGTGTTTGGCCAAAGTTGACAGCACATCGCTCCCTACAAATCTTCTAAAGAGTCTCGCCTCTGATGGCATTCCACAGCCTTGATGACTAGCCAACCGCCTCACCCAACAACGTCACGAGTCTGATTATTGATCACGAGTCGCCATCGTCACGTTACTTTTAAGCATCTCCATACGTCATGACTGTTACTCCAGCCAAGCCATAATTTCATCTCTCTCTATGCATGACTGCATCTCTTAGTATCTCGAAATTCACGTTCCCTTTTTCTATGTCGAAACCAAGGTCCACAAATCATATTGGACTACACAATGCGCACGCAAAATATCAAATCTACTTTTCGACATTTTTTTAAAATTTCATAGTCTATGCTTATTCCATTGCAGTATTCTAATATTTAAAGAGGAAAAGGGAAGAATATAATCATGCTCATATATATATATATATATATATATATATATATATATATATATATATATATATATATATATATATATATGTGCATTCATACATACATACGTAGATAAATGCGTACAAAATACACACATACATCCTGCCGACATACACAAATAATTAGTCTTAGAACCGAAAACATATATTCTTGGAGAGGTCTTGGAAACACTTCCTGAACATGGACCTTTAGTCATCATGAAAGTCTGCATGATAAAGTGGCTCTGCATCTACTCCCACATTAAATGTAAGGGACTTTGATATGAAACTTCATTGGTGAAGTTCGTTTTTAGGATACCTTATTTCCAATATGTTTGTATCCGTATGAGATCATATGTATATCTTTACCATGACAAAAGGCTTGTACTTTCTTGAATTCTGTAGCAAAAGTACTTGTTCTGCGTTAAGACTTGAATTGTTTAAAGAGTTTGATTTTAATAGTGATATGTAACCATTGAAGAGCATAATCTTCTATATAATTATATATGAAGGGGTTTGTCTTAATATTTTACTATGCACTTCAATGACTTATGAGAAAGATTATAGATGTGCACAAGGACACACAGATACACACACACATAAATACATACATACACACATACATACACACACACACATATATATATATATAGAGAGAGAGAAAGTCTTATTTATTGATGTTAAAAAGAATAATATATTGGTACGTTGTTGAGCCTTCCCTGCATCACCTTTAAAATAGACCTTAGTTGTCACTTAGTGTCTTAAGTAGATGCTTCATAATGGGAATTCCCCCCACTCTCTTGAAACATCATCTAGAAGGATTATCTATGAGGTGCATGCAACTGGAATGCCCTCCCATGGTATGCCCACTCATGTTGAGGGAGTCTTTTGATGGAGCTTGCGAATGGAGGGACATCCATTCCTCTATGGCAAATTCGTATCGTACTTGATGGCATCTATCTATCTATCTATCTATCTATCCATCTATCTATGTATCTATCTATCTATCTATCTATCTATCTATCTATCTATCTATCTATCTATCTATCTATCTATCTATCTATCTATCTATCTATCTATCTATCTATCTATCTACCTATCTATATATCTATATATCGATCTATCTATCTATCTATCTGTCTATCTATCTATCTATCTATCTATCTATCTATCTATCTATCTATCTATCTATCTATCTATCTATCTATCTATCTATCTATCTAACTATCTATCTATCTATCTATCTATCTATCTATCTATCTATCTATCTATCTATCTATCTATCTATCTATCTATCTATCTATCTATCTATCTATCTATCTATCTATCTATCTATCTATCTATCTATCTATCTATCTATCTATGTATCTATCTATCTATCTATCTATCTATCTATCTATCCATCATCTATGGCTCTGTGGATGGGATTCCACTCTATGGGGGGAACGTCTGTGTGTGAGTAATCTTTAAGATGGACGTTGGTTGTAACTCCAAAATCTTGTAGATACAAGGAATTGGTTCCTAGTCATGTACCATTTGCAATTGTCTCATGAATGGTCTTCCCAAAATCATCCCGTAGGCTTGGTTCTTGCTAAAGTCACATATGGCAAAAGTATGCTCAAACTCTACACTACAAGTGGTGAGAATTATCCATTCGAGTAGCCCTAAAGGTATCTCTATGTGACCATCATCCATCTTTAGTTTCATACTTGTTTGCCAGAGTGCTCGTTTGCCCCAACCCTTCCATAGGGTAGTGGTAGCAATAGCAACTCCTATGCTTGAGTCCAAAATAGCCTTGGTTGTGTAACCTTGATGAGTGATTGGAAGATAGATGTTTCCTTCTTTGGGCCTTCAGTCATGTCTCCTATCTTATCTAGGGGTATGTCTAGAAGTGTTCTATGAGATCCTACCTAGGGGTGTGGTTTGGCTATTTCTGGCACTGGATTCGCTAAATGTTCCCACTACTCTCCCTTAACCTTGAGTAGCTCCTTTAAAGTGAGATTGCACGACACTTTAGCATTCTTTACTACCTCCATGTTTCTAGATATGACTGAGTCTACATTCCTTATCATGACTGTGGGTGCTCTAACACAAGTAGACTTAGCTCCCCATGGACCTGTAAAGTGGGCCACTTCTTGTAGGGAATTAGATTCGAAGTCTAATCGTTCACTTGACTGGGCATCCCTCCTCTCCATAAATAGACGGTATATCTTGTGAGAATTTATCATGTAAGGCATCCACAAGTTCAATGGGAGGAGGATTTTCACTTTCTTTAGCCCATTTCTCTTCTTGAATTTCTCCTAGGAAATCTTGGGAATACGGATTCATAGAAGAAATGGTGTTTGGTTTAGTGCAATCAGGCACATAAGCTTCTAGGGAAAAATGATCATTCTTTCACTTGCCTTGTCCTTACCTTGGGAGGTGGCTTCGTTTCTAGACTTCACAATTAAACTAGAGTAATTGAAGAGGTGAATGGCTTTAAACATGGTTTGATCCAATTATACCATCTTAGCATAAAGCTTTGATCTCTCTATCTCTAGGTCACCTCTAGGGTAACACTTTTCATGATTTGTTATGTCTTTCCCTTCTTGAATTTTGGCTTAATATGCTTTAAGCATCATGTCTATATCTTCAAGAGTGGGATCCGCTAGGACTAATCCTAATCTAAGAGGTGGTGGGGTTATATGAGGTGGATTAGAAGGTAGTGCATTAGAAGATGATGGGGATGGCGGTGGTGGTGTTTTGTGAGAGTGCATTTGAAATGTGAGCTCAACCATTTTGGCTTTTGTTTCTTTTAAGCTTTCCTCTAACTAACTCATCTTCTTAAACCATTTCCTTTTCATTCGCTCATGGCTATCCTTCCAAGCTCTTGTTCTTTTCTTGATTATATTCTTGTTCTTAGTGACTTCAGAACCCTTTTCGAGACCAAAGCCTTGGTTTTTCTATAATGTTTGAGCTCTTCTGGCTACCTGCACTGGGATAATGGAAGTCGCTCTTCCAGTAGAATCAACTACTAGCCGAATCACATTGATAGGAGTGATCTTTGGCCCATTGTTTGGGTTCTTAGCACAATCAGCAGTGAAGTGATCACCTTGGCATCTATAACACAATCCGCTAGGTGTAGGGGTCTCATCTATCTAGGTTGGGGTCTAGAGTTAGGATTTGCATACATCACATTAGCATATTCAAGCTCCCCACTAGATTCACTTGGGTCTTCGTAATAGTATTTTTCAATATGCTCATGTGACTACATATACTAAGCCAATGGACTATCAATATGAATCGAGTCAAAACTATGATCATTTGGGTCACTTTTTGAAAGCAATGGTGAGACTGGGACTAAGGCTCTACTTAAGTTTTCTTCCATGATTGCATACTCCACTGGAACCACATTGGTTGGAGTTGGAGGTTGCTAAGCTAACACCGGTTGAGGTCTTTGTTGAGCTTGATATGGAGGCTAGTAGGGTTGCTAAGGCGTAGCATACTGCTGAGGGTATTGATTTTGATATCCCCTTTGTTGTGGATATGGCTACGGATAGTTTTGTATAACCGCTTGCTTGTTATAAGGGCGTTCTTGTGCGGTGTGGTTAGTGTATCCCCTCTCTATGGTGCAGTATTGGCCCCAAGGGTTCACTTGGGGTTGAGACATAATTGGACACACATTAGCGATATGGTCTCCTCCACAGGTAAGGCATCATCTTACTAGGGCAAACCTAGGTACCTATTTTCCAGAGACTCCTATTTTCAAAGCTACCTTCTATACAAGTTCCTCAAAATATGTGGATTGTTTAGAAGTGAGGCTAGTAGAGGTATTTGAATCTTTATAGATTTTTGAAACCTTTAATTCCTCCCCTAGGTTATCCTCAATGTCAATGCACATGCATACACACTCTTCTATGGATCTAGGGTCCTTTAAGTACACATAAGATCTCAATTTGGTACTTAAAAATCCATCCAAAAATAAAGACACTTGTTTGGCTGGAGTGGGTAACTCTAGCACATGATACCTCTCTAAATATTGCCTAGATCTTGTCCTTGCAAGTCTAACTATTTCCTAGGGTGTCTATTTAAAGCTATGGATCAATGAGGAAGTGTTGTGCCTTATGACAGTCTTATAAAATTGCGTGATGAAGGCTTCAAGTAGTTGGTCTATGTTCTTGAATTGCCTCTCATATACTGGTTGAGACCATGTAAGGGCATTGTTCTTGAGTGTTAGACCAAAAGTCTTGTATTGCATGAACAAGTCATCAACTTGCTGAGCTTTCAAGACTTACCTGTACCATCGAAATAGTTCTTCATAGACTTGACCAATTCTGTAGGGCTCAAGGGCCTTGTGTCTTCTCTAGGCATTGCTAGAGGGAATTCATTTGCATTTCTTTGATTCCTTTGGTTTCTATGTCTCTCTTTTTCCACTCTATCTGTCTTTGGTCTCATTCTTTCTCTTCCTATTGGGTTAGCAAAGCTTACCTCCCATCTATCTCTACTCCTCTCCCTATGAGCTTGGTATGTTCTAGCTCCTTGGTGACCAAAAGAGACATTGGATCTTGGTTGGGGAAAAATAAATTCACCCTTCTAAGTGTAGGCATTCGTAGCATGCTCCGAGACCACAAAGACTCTCTCTAAAGTATTGTCTAAGTAAGTCACTTTGCATGGGATATCAAGATCTTTGAATTCATATATGATAAGCATTCACACTTCATTAGGCTGGTCTAGTTTATACTTCCAAAAAGCCTCATATGCTTCTTGGTTTAGGAGCAAATCTATGCTCTTATTCTCCTAGGGAACCCACTCTAGAGTCATTATTCTAGGCAGGACTGATTTGCCTCTAGGTGTCTTTGGGTCTCTTCCTAAATTCCCTTGCTCTATGTCACCTATTTCAGCATTCAAGATTACATTATCGAATTCATTTGTTTTATCGCATTGGTTGGTGACCACACACACGGTCCCTTCTTTGTCTATGTATGTACCATTTTCAAATTTGACTACTCGATGTTCTAGTCCAATGGGTTTATCAGGGTTTTTAATCTAGACAACAAATTTTCTCAGACCGTTCTCATAGGTGCGAGCACCTAGTCAGTTGATCTTCATATATTCCAACTGATTCTTGTAAGGTCCTTTTGGTTTTTCTAGCTATACCACTCCTGAGCTAACTACTAGTCTCTCCATTCTAAATGACATCTCAAAATCACTCGTTTCATAATTTAGAGTGTATGGGTAATCACTCAATTGCTGGGCCCAAGACCTAGTAGTATGATTGACACTAGCTTTGGAAGATATAAGGGTACTTCTATCTTTTCCTAGATATCTTCCTCACCTAAGGTTCATAAGCCTTGATGATTATCCCTTTTTTCCCAAGTACAACCTCGTTGTAGAGTTGTTTTGCCTTAGTCACTTGTTCTTTTTTATTTTCCTTAGGCTTTCATTGCTTGTCCAATCAATTTTGTCGCAAAGAACACTTGAGTTTTATCGTACTTGAGTTTGGTCGCTTGATTTAAGTTCTCTTACTTTAGGGTTTTTTGCAAATGTAACCTATTTATGCTTGCACTTGATTAATTAGGGTTCATCAACTTGATTGTGCTTAATGTCACCTTAATTAATCAAAACCTCTATCCGTACTTAGCGTAAGCTAGGAATTGATAGAGTGGGTTGAGAATGATCCAACCTTAATCCACATCTCCCTTGAATCACCGTTAAGTCCTCAAGAGACTCTTTCTCAAGCGTACAACATGCTCTTGCTCTAGATGCCCTTGGATGCTCTCAGTGGACCTGTAAAAATCCTAAAGTTAGCTCAAGATTAAAATTCAATTGTCATAACAAACCATGTCCATTCATGTAATTCAAAGACCGAATTTTTCTTTGTTTCTATGAAAATTCCCTTAGAGATCCCTCAACTTTCTCACCTTTGTGGAAGGTCAACTTCAAAATACCATATCTATAAGTGCACATATACCCTGTGTGGGATTCAAAATGAGCTTTCCAACAAGCTATAGATTACTAGAAATAGATTTCTTATGAAGAGGTTTTGATAGTTCATGGTTCTGCGGGTTAAAACACGTAAATAGGAAATCTCAGATTATATTATTGGGGCGTCACTTTGCTCTTATCACTTGAAATTTATGCTCAACTTTTGCCAAATTTGGAAAATTAAAAAACCCTAAAAATTAGCCAAAATTTGTTGTCAATCATGAATGACAAGGCTGTCAATCGTGATGGATAGAGCTATCCCTCATGGCTTGTCAATCACGATTCATGGTGTCAATTGCGATGGATGGGTGTCAATTGCAATGGATAGAATGACTTGGGTTTTTTATGTTATTTTGTGTCAATTGTGCCCTTTGTGATGGATACGTTTCTTGCTGAATTGGGGTATCAATCATGATTTTCTTAGCGATCACGATGGATAGGGGTGTCCATTCCGATGGACACATGTTTGTCGTGATGGACCCTTGTCAATCATGATGGACACATAGTCCATTGTGGGTTGTCCATCACGATTGATTGATTTTTCTAGATTTTTCCATTAGCTTGTATCAATGCAGCCTCTATGCGTCAAGATGGACAAGAATTTGGCCATGTTTGAGTGTGAATTGCAAGTTTTGTGTCGATCACCATGGACAGGGGTGTCCATTTCAATGGACACCATATGTCGTGATGGACACGCTATCCATCATGATGGACACTGTCAATCACGATTGATGCTTTCAATCATGATGGAAAAAGGAAAAGAATTTTTTTTTTTGAAATTCTTTTGGATTTGTGATGGGCAAGGTCCCTAGACTATGTTTGTGCACTTGGTTTTACCAAAGAATTGATTTTTCTATCAATCCTAGTTGATAGAGGTCAACGCCCTAGGACGTATGCAAACATTTTTCATACCTGCACAACTTGGTGGACATGATGATACAGTCGAAACTAACAAGAAATGTTCAAAAAAAAATCATAAAAATAGATCGCATACAAGCTCTCCCTCACTGTCTCTCACAAGTGAAACGAGGGGAATGAGGTGGGGAAGGTGATATGACCAAAAAATTAAAAATTTTGCGAAGGTGGAGATGGAGGTGGGAGATGGCGAGGATGATGATGGTGAAGTAAGAAAGAGAAAATAATGGAAAGTACGGAAATTACCTACAACTCCAATGCCACAAGTCTACATATTACCATCACACACCTGTCCTCGAAGTTCTCTCCTAAGTAACGATGCCAAATTTGGTGTCACTAGCATAATGGCAAGTACCAATATGAGGAGATCCACCTCATAATCCTAGATCCGTGGAGACGTGAGGACTAGTATGAAGAGTTTAAGCAAGTGAAGGCACAAGTGGGTGAGTGAGAAGCACACTAACATGCACACACATACACGCACACCTGCACACAAGACAAGAGTGAAGAGAGGAACAATGGAGTTCTTTGTATTACTCAAAAAAGTATTTTATAATAGCTCAAAATTCTAACAAGGTAACCTCAAAAATGATCTCTCTAGCTCGTTTTATAGTTTTTGACTAGGTTTTGGACCTGTCCACACCTAATGTCTAGACTAATTACAAGTTAGGTTCCTATCCTATTTTGGAGGGTCAAACGAGCTCTAAAAATTATGAAAATTGGTACGTAGACACTTCTAATACTGCTCAAGTTTGATGACTCGTTGGCTTGCACAAAATGGAGTAGAAAGAATGGAAAATGGTATTTACAATGGCATGAAGTGATTAAAATCCCTATTTGGGAAATATTTCTTCATGAGAAATTATGTGGCCTACTTGCCGGATCTGCGTTGACTGCTTTGCATACTTGATCCTTCCCTCTGCTCTGACTCCCTTCATTGGCTTCCCTATCTCGCAAGGCCTTGACTACGCTGGCTCCTACCAACAATCTCATTAACTCGAAGATTGCAAAGGATTTGTTGCATAAGAACATGTTGTGTAGACAAAAGTGATCGATCATTTTATTTGTAATAACACCATATCCCTTGATAATGTTTAGATTGCAATGATAGTGGTATTCATAAAAAAAGCTTCACAAAGGACAATGCAATTAACCCTAACTGCTAAAGGACCAAAAATCTTTCCAACTACTAGGGATATTTTGAGGCCTTGAAAAAGACCCAATGACAAGCTAAATGACTATGTTGGATTTCCCTACCATATAAGAAACAAGTTCAAAAGGATACAACACACTATTGAATATAATATCATAAGAAAATCTTCCTGCACTTGGAGCTCTTGTAGAGGTGGATGGTTGAGTTTTCCAATAACAATCATACTAAAAAAAGAAGTGTTCCCAATTTTCTTCTAAATATGGATGAGTGTGAGATCCCCAATGATAGGAATATGGAAAGATTACCCATAAATTTGATGTGTAACGTAATGCTAAACATATCCAAAGATGATCCATTGCACTTTCTGGTATACTCACAGATGAATCTATATGGCTTGGAGGTTCTCAAGTATATGATTGTGGTCGATTGCTAGCTATGATTTATTGGAAGAATGATATATTCATATGGTAGGTGGTAAATATTGAGTACAAATTCTTGCAACGGGTCTTTCATCAAACTTCTATTCTCGAAATCATTATTCAAAGATGCGACACCAAAGAACTACTTTTGTTGAGGAAGATAGCACCTTCAAAGTTTTTTGGAAATTGGGCTCTAGTTTGAAGACATTAAAATGCTTATATAATTCCTTAAGAGGAGCCATGATGTTACCATGCTTGTACTACATGGAGCATGCCAAAACCCTTGATCAAAGGGGCTAGAGAAAGGCACCCTGAAGACATTTATTGGATGACAACTTTCATGTGATTTTTGACATACCCTTGTCAAATTTCACATAGGTACCCTGCATGATGTATGTTGTATAAAAGAGAATCTTATCATAAAGTGTACATTAGGTTTGTATAGATGATATAAAACAACAATATAAACACTTCAATGTTATTGCAACAATTGAAAATGTACTATCAAACATGCAATTACAAAGAAAAAATGTTAAAATTACACAGAAAAAATGTTGAAATTGAGAAAGATTAGAAGCTATGAAACAATAAAAAAACATCTCCCAAGGAAATTTTCTATAGGTTCCATGAAGGCCAGGCAATTCTTCTCTAGGCAAATCAATAATGCGTCTAGGAAATCTGCAACAATGCACACCATTAAGATAGAGTATTAGTAATGGAGGAAGCTACATAATGCAATTAAAGACCATGACACCACATCAAAAAAATGCAAAGATGGAGGTGTGGCATTCAGTAGATAGTATCTTTGGGATGTGCCGCAAGGGTTCATGGTCAATTAAGCACATCAAAGTCTTGAAAGCCCACTTAATCAATTCAAAAGAAAATTTAATGAAGCTTGGATATCTTTCTAGAAAGGATATATTCTTTTACAAAAGAAAACATTTTCTTTTCAAATGCATTAATAGATTTTTGATGGAGATTTCTGAGAAATTTGGATCCAAAACCTCATGAGTGCAAAGTTTTCACGGATAGAATTCATGCCCTAAGATGATAGTTATTCCTATGATCGGAATGTAATGTTACATGCAGAGTATATGATTTCAAGATATTTCAAGGGTGGATCAAATTTATGTAAGTTCCGATTTTAATTTCTTGCATTTATATGCATAAGTGTGATGAGGTTTCCTCTGCATATTATATGACATTTGTAAATATGATCTTTACTTACAAGTTTTATAGAGGCCTGTTGAAAATGCACAAAAAATAGTTAGAGTATTTTTAGGAGAGTTTCCATCATATAATTGAATATTTTCTCTCAAGAACCAATAGAGGAAGAAAATGAACATAAGGAGAAAAAAAAAGACAAAACTAGAAGGAAATAGCAAGCTACAAAAAGAGGTCAAAATGTAACCTGGTCATCCGATGTAAGAGAGATGTAGTTCTCTTCTATTATTAATATTCAATAACTTTTTTTAGTCTCTATCTGCTAATTTCTCTACATAATTAGAGCCTACTTATTTTTTATGTGAATGGACTTGCTTTGAAGTGCAAGCCTTTTTTTAACTAAGAACCTAAGAAAGTTATTCTGTAGCCATATCACAAGCATTTTCTTAAATTCGCCTTGTAGTGGTATACATTCGCCATACGATTATCTCTTTATTATTGAGCTCTATGAATTGTTAATTATGTTAGATAATGTTACTTGTCGTTCTCTATTTATGGGGCATTATTTTATATCTATCTATAAGTATTACTATATCTATGCGTGAATGGGTAACTTTTATGAACACACCATCTACCTTTTTCATCATATCCTACTGCACGATTGGAATTGTGTTGATAAATATATCATGTCGCAATCATTCATTTGAGAAATTCTTTTATTTGTCCTTTTAAACTTTAAGGTAGTATTCTAATCTACAATGACATGGAATGCTTAAATGAGTTTTAAAAATAATATAAGTGCTTGATATAGATTTCTCCTTCTTCTAATTTATTTTGCAACGATGTTTCTATGAGTATTCTTTGATCTTTGACATGTATGTAAAGACAATTAGAAATACTTTATTATTTGTAAACCTTGATGAAGCAATATTATTGGATGAAGATCTAAAGAGGGAACGCAAAATCTTATGGGTTCGTTCAGCTATGGTGATGTTGACTATGGCAATGTTGACTGTTGGTGAAAAATGTTGAAGCCTATACATTTGGCTTACAAGACAATGTGTGCAACCATCACTTGATGAATCATGTGAACCTTGGCTTGTAATCACCTGATCGTTTACCATTGTAAAAGATTAAAATCTTGAAGAATCTTTTAAGAGCCTATGTCTCTTGGAGTTAGGAAGATAAAAAGGTCTTTTGTAAATCTTGTGGCTCTGTGGCCTCATTTAGAGCTTTGTGCTTAATCAATTCTAGAAGCTAAGTGGCTCACACCATAGCTCACTCAGTACATCATCATTGAGCAACATTATAATGCCAATGATCTTGTACAATCATGTTTTATAATACATAAAATTCATTAAACATCTCTGCTCATATATTAATGAATTCTCAACCATTTTTCATAATCTTTGGCTTGTAGGAACCAACTTAGTCTACTGTATACTGTATAAATTGCAAGGAATTTGGTTTAGGCATGTGGGAGAAATCATCATCGAAGTGCTTATTGACCATCTACTAGTTAGTCCCTAAAAAGTTGGGGGTAAGCTTTGGATTGCTAAACTTATTTCTCTGAGCATAGTTGATCATTTTAGATAATTCCACTTGCAAGAATTATCTATCTAAGCTAATTGAATTTCCTCAAAAGAAAGTTCATTAATTGCTACTCTACTCTAAGCTTTGAGTAAAAGAACTAGTAGGTGTAAGAACCAAAATAGCAAGTTTTTTTTGAACACTAGCTATTCTTGAAGTAGTCTGTTTTGAATCGTCTCCCTTCAAAGGAAGGAGATTTTGGTGAAACACAAGGAGCTATAGAGACATTAGCTATTTTTTTATAAGCCCCCTCTAGAGTCCCATGTCGCTATGGTTTTTTAAGAAGTGGCTTTACTATGGCTTCATTGTTAGCAAGTGTTAGTTCATGCCAGGTAATCACATGCTCTTGGCCTTCTAAAATGACTTAATGACCTTCCAATCTCCACAAATTGGCATCCACTAGGCATGGAGAACTACCTTATGCCTTTTTAAATGGTTTCCTAAATTTGTTCCAAATAGGTCAAATCCACTCTTTATTGAGCTTCCAAACCTGCCCTTTTTCCTATAGGCATTCATAAGAAAAATTGTATCAACCATCGATCGGCCTTTGGCATTGAGAGAATACATTCGCATACAAATATACACACATACATACATACATACATACATACATACATACATAAATACATAAATATATACATACATACATAAACAAGCATACATACATACATACATACTATGTATGTAGTTTCCAACTTATCATTTGAGGATATTCCACCATACCATTGAGAGTTACAAGTATGAGATCTTCAATTAAAAGAATCCATGTGAAAGAATAGCATGATGTCTACAACGATGATGGCGGCATTGTATATTTCATTGAAGATTGTTATGAAAATGAAAGCAAGAGCATTGATATTTATGATAACAAAGAATATCATTGAAAGAAAGTCTAGAGCACATTTGTTGCTCTAGACAAGGATGTGTATTGCTTCTTGGAGTTCCAACCCTTTAATTATGAATGGAGACGTAAGGATGATATAGGATGATATGACAATCGTGAGCAAACGATGTGTGTGAGGGTGATGGTGAGAAGCACACTTATAATGCACACACACATACGCACATGGAAGAAACAATTATAGCCATAGTGAAGGAGAAATACTTCTAAGCATCAAATCTTTTACCATGCTTAGTTCACATACAAGCTAACTCAAGCCAACCAACCTAAAAAATAAGCCCTCTAGTTCTTTCTGTAGTTTTTGAATAGATTCAATTGATTTCACATCTAATGCCTAGTGTAAACAAAACTAATGTCCTTAACTACTTTTCACACATCAAAGGATCTCCGAAAAATACAAAATCTGACATTTACATTTTACCTAAGCTCATCAAGCTTGAGGATGCCTCTACTTGTAAAAAATGGAGCACTAAGTTGCGAAATTGGGGTTTTCATGTTACAAGGTGTATTGATTAGAATGAATGTTGTTCTTCATGGTGATTTCAAAATTGTAGAAGATAATTGATATAGAAAATTTGTTGAGGGGGACCCTTCTAGTGCTGCTCCAACTCTCTTAACATGCTATCTCTTGTCTATGTCGACTGCTATTGTCAATGACCCCCTCCATTTTGGGTCTATTGTCCCCAACAGAACCTTGTTGCACAAAGCGATAGATGAAGTTATAAATGAGCTCATGAACAAGGGTGTGCTCATTCAAATGGATGCCTTTGGCCAAATGTGCTTGCAATGTGTTCTAATTAATGGCTTGTACCGCTACTTAGTGGAGTGTGTAAGTTTTTCTTGGGAAAAATTCTAAAGTAAATGTGTTGGCTAGTGATGAAGGCCTCAAAATGATATTCCCAAAACCCAATGGTGAACATTTCCTCGAGGTTCTATTCCTAGCATGCCCGTAGGTATTTTATTGGAGAAAGCCTGACATAGAAGTTGCTCAAGGATGGCATTGTAAACATGGCCTAGACAAGGTCAAATTTACTATGCTCCAATTCGTGCATTAATACATGTGGTGCCCTAATTTTTTGAAATACCTTAAATTTTTTTTGCATAAGCTCAAATATTTTGAGCAGCATCTTGTTGGCTATATCTCTCATACAATGCAAGAGGGGTAATGATTGTCTCATAAGCTATCATGTATCCATCCATGGGGCCCTCCTAATTGTGCTAAGCATGGATACATTACAGAGTCCTGGCACTTTGGTTCATTCTTCATTTTGATTACAAAAGATGGCTAGAATGGGTTTCTTATTACTATTCCATGAAAGGGTTTGAATTAGATATTCATTGGGGCCTTGCTCCATGCCTACATCATTTTTGAGTACTCTTGTAGTAGGTCTCATTTCCAATTCGGTTGTGAAATTGTGCCTTTGGTCACAGTCAAAGGGAGGCTCTTTGGTTGGAATTGAGTTGCATGCATGGCTAATGTACCCACTAGGCATGGAGAACTACCTTATGCCTTTTTTAGTGGTTTCCTAAATTTGTTCCAAATAGGTCAAATCCACTTTGCAATCCACTCTTGATTGAGCTTCCAAACCTGCCCTTTCTCCTATAGGCATTCATAAGAAAAATTGTATCAACCATCGATCGGCCTTTGGCATTGAGAGAATACATTCGCATACAAATATACACACATACATACATACATACATACATACATACATACATAAATACATAAATACATACATAAGCAAGCATACAACATACATACATACATACTATGTATGTAGTTTCCAACTTATGATATTGAGGATATTCCACCATACCATTGAGAGTTACAAGTATGAGATCTTCTATTAAAAGAATCCATGTGAAAGAATAGCATGATGTCTACGATGATGATGGCGGCATTGTATATGTCATTGAAGATTGTTATGAAAATGAAAGCAAGAGCATTGATATTTATGATTACAAAGACTATCATTGAAAGAAAGTCTAAAGCACATTTGTTGCTCTAGATTGCTTCTTGGAGTTCCAACCCTTTAATTATGAATGGAGACGTAAGGATGATATAGGATGATATGACAATCGTGAGCAAACGATGTGTGTGACGGTGATGGTGAGAAGCACACTAATGCAGACACACATACACACATGGAAGAAACAAATATAGCCATAGTGAAGGAGAAATACTTCTAAGCATCAAACCGTTTACCATGCTTAATTCACATACAAGCTAACTCAAGCCAACCAACCTAAAAAATAAGCCCTCTAGTTCTTTTTATAGTTTTTGAATAGATTCAATTGGTTTCACATCTAATGGCTAGTGTAAACAAAACTTATGTCCTAAACTACTTTTCACACATCAAAGGATCTCCAAAAAATACAAAATCTGACATTTACATTTTACCTAAGCTCATCAAGCTTGAGGATGCCTCTACTTGTAAAAAATTGGAGCATTAAGTTGCGAAATTGGGGTTTTCATGTTACAAGGTGTATTGATTACAATGAATGTTGTTCTTCATGGTGATTTCAAAATTGTAGCAGATAATTGATATAGAAAATTTGTTGAGGGGGACCCTTCTAGTGCTGCAAGATAGTCAGGTCCATGTGTTGGGAAATCGAAGGAATACCCCACTAGAGGATGGTGTTTTGGTCGATGTAACATCTATCAAGTCTTGATTTCCTCAGAGAGTCCCCCAATTGGAGGTTAGACCAAGAGAACCCCTTCATGTCTTTCACCTCGACCAGGTCGAGATGGAACTTGATTTTATCGCGTATCTCTTTCTCCTGACCATCAATAATATTCCCCTTGTTATTCCAACGGTCCCTAGGAAATTCAACCATGTTGAAGTCCCTGCAAAGCAAAACATTGTGTGAGAGGGAGTCAAGGGAAGTCCAAGTGTCGATTCTGTCCATTTCTCCGTTAGGGGGCTAACTTGAAACCACAGTGAACTAATTAGGTGAGCCGATAGAGGTAGCAATCCAATGATGATTCTGATCTTCACAAGTCGAGGTCAATCTGCCAGACAAGGAGTGACTAATACCGATTATAGTGCCCCTCGCCCCCCTAGGGTGCGAAGTGGAGAGGCAAAGGTGGTTCGGAGAAATGTGTTTAAGTAGTTTCTGGAGATCCTCTTCGTTGATTTTAATCTCTTGTAAGCAGATAAAGTCGGGGTTGAGGGACTTGTCTTTGAACCATTGACCAAGAATCGCCGCTCTTGAGGGGTCCGACAAACTCCTGATGTTTAACGAAGTGATTTTCATTATTGATAGTTGCCCTCTTTGAGGGGAGGGACCCGATCTTATTTTTTCTTTTGATCTTCCTTTTTCCTCCCAACTTCTTGATTTAGGATCCTACCCTTGAGGGGGCTCTTCCAAGGCATGCCCGACGGTTGTTTCCCATTCAGCTTTGACTTTTGTTGAGGTAAACTCCAAGAGAGGAGCTTTCACTGTCTTGGTTGTCTTCATTGCTAGTAGTGAAGCCATCCTCTTTACTGGTGGTGTAACCTTCTTGGTTGTGTTCTTTGGTGGTAGAGCATCCAATGGAATTGTCAGCAGGGTCTTCTTCGTAAAGGTTAGCCCTTGGGAGGTTGACCTCATTAATCTCCTTTTCTAGGTTGCAATACATGTTATTTGAAGGTGGCATGGTCGTAACGTTCCTTGCTAATGATCTTCGAGGTCTGACTTTCCTCCCTTGTCTTACTTCGGTGAACCCTTCTGAATCCATGTCTCCAACACAAGTGCCCTCTTCTTCCTCCATCGGAGGGGGATGCCCCCGAGTGTCCACTTGAGGGAAAGGATCCGGGGCCCCATCTAGTTTAAGCTTGTTTTTATAGGTATTTTGCTTTAGGGGGCAATCTTTGATCCGATGACCTTGGTGCCTACAATGGAAGCACACATTGGGCAAATTCTTGTAGGTAATCTCCTGTACCCAAATCTTACCATCGCCACAGTTTAGGGAGATCTTCGAGGGGAGGACCTGGTTCAAGTCCGTTTCAATGCAAATTTGAGGATGCCATCGTGCGTTGAAGGAGTATTGTGCACCCTCGTAGATTGACCCCCCAACATCCTCTGTTGAGGCCATTAGGCGACCGATCGGTGAAATGATTTCTCGAAGAAAACCATACAGGAAATACGGTAGATTGGGAAGCTCCACCCATAGCGGGTAAGGAAGAGGCTTTGACTTGTTCGGAACAAAGGTTGGGGTCCACTTAAAAAGACATAAAGTTGACCGGCCCACAAGCCACGAGCTGGCTTGCAAAGCTTGGAAGGCCATCTCCTCATTCTCAAACACTAGTAGTAGGTGATTCATCGGCAGGAATTGACATTTGCACACAATTATACCACGTGGGAGCCATTCCTTCTGTAGCCAAGCTCTCATGTTTTCTAGAGGGGGCCTAGGGCCAAAAACTTGACTGATGAGACAAGTTTTCATCAGTTCTTCTTGTTTTGCCGCCACAGACTCCTTGCACAGAGAGACTGACGAAGGTGCTGCATCCGAGGGGATGGAGTCCACCTTGAGGGGGCATTGGGACCTAGGAGGAGCCACATGGCTTAAGACCAAAGAGGGAAAAAAGGAAGACATGGATGCGGGAACCAAAAGCCCTCGCGCAATCAAAAGATTTGAAGGCCACGATCAAATAAAGAGTTAAGGAAAACCTCCCCCAAGCACTACCGAAAGGAAACCCCCCAAACACTCTTTTCTAAAGGGAAAGGCTACAAGATGTTGAAGAAGGTCACCACTTTTTTTTTAGATTCATAAAAAAGGATTTTAGAATCTTCCAGAACGGAGGCGAAAGGTGCCACGCGCAGAAAACGAAAACTTCTTTTAACTAAGTTTCTTTAAACTCAACCAAGCAAGGAGCGCTCCAAAGCCAATAAGAACTTATGACTTTTGCGATTTGCCACGGTCTATCGCGCACAAACCTCGAGGGACTGGAACTATCGCGATAGAGGGTCAGCTGTCTGTCGCGACAGAGGTCACCTGTCTATCGTGACACGCACGGCAGACTATCGCGACACCACCCAGCTATCTATCGTGACTCTGTGTATCATGACACGCCCAGCAGACTATCGCGACACCTTCATTTCACTTATATCGGACGACCAGAAGCACG